>JAODJX010000051.1:240783-255535 GCA_026776945.1 Isichthys henryi
CAGGCTGCGCATCGCGTTTTTTGGTTCCACGTCGGTTCCGTTTTGTTTTTATGCATGGAGATGCCACGTTGGCCCACACACCACAGGCTGCGCATCGCGTTTTTTGGTTCCACGTCGGTTCCGTTTTGTTTTTATGCATGGAGATGCCACGTTGGCCCACACACCACAGGCTGCGCATCGCGTTTTTTGGTTCCACGTCGATTGTTTTGTCATTTTGTTACAGCATGATCCAAACCCAATACACATTTAAAAACAAGACGTAAATTTACGCATTAAACTTAATAAAAGTTACGTTGACATCATAATCCAACCAATTATTAAGATCCCTAAAAAATGTATTCAAGATATTTTAAGGTCCAACACTCAGATTACTTGATTTTAGACTTAAGGTCCCGCGGAAACCTTGCACTACTCCACTATTGTTTCGCTTATAAACTAAGACATTTGCAACATTTCAGAAACCGCAGCACTGGCTTTCCTGATTCACCCCGGAATCACAGACAGACATTACGGACGGTGCCAAAATAGTCACGGTTCAAATTTAGAAAGAAGTGCCAACCGTGGGCCACAATTAGCGATAAACACTATAAAACAAGACAGAGCTCTGGAAGACTGACACGGCCCAATTAGTCAGTCAGTGACAATGCAGCCCCACACTTAGCCAAGGCTGTATTAAAATGAACAGAAGTCAAAGGCAGCAATGATGGGCTGCAAGAGGCAGACAAAGCAGCAGTCAACTCATTGGATAGCCTGCTACTGGACAGCAGGCTGGCAGGACGCTATATACCAGCAGGGCACGCTCTGTACCGGCAGGGTATGTACCTTTCCGACAGTCGTGCCAGACATCAAACTCCACATTGCGGTACATCTCTGGGTCCAGAGCCTTGAGTGCTTTGTAAGGCAGAGAGAGCTTAGCAGCGCCCTCTAGAACCTGGGAAAAAAAAGCCCAATTACCACAGTGCAGCTGTCAATGAGAGATGATCTTTTGTTCAGGAGACTGACCTTTGACTCTTCAGCCGACAGTCTCACTTTGTCCTCTGAATGACAGAGACCATTCAGCTCCCAGTCCTCCCTGTCGAGGATTCAGACCAACAGAATTAGAAACATTTTGATGTGAGGAGCCCCAAAAAAGGAAGTTCTTTTGTGACGATCAGAGATGTGTGTGTGACCAGATCAGTGCTTCTCAACTCAGTCCTTGATCTATGTTTTTGCTCCCTCAAAAGAGGGAAAGCTCTCTGGGAGGACCGTTTTCAGAAACACATCAGTGTACAGACTTCCTGTTCAGTTCCAGGTCAGAAGTGCCTGTTTGAAAGCAGCACGAAGTGACCAGAAATGGGTTTTTGCTCCTTTACCTCCAAACTGAGACCTGCCACCCAAACGAGAATCGGTCTGCTACTAACTTTCCTTTCACAAACACCACAAAAGTTTACAGTTGCAGCTCCAATTTACATATTTAAATATTCAGGAGGACTGCAGCGTTTTTTTGAGGGTTAACACCAAAACGCCCAGGATGTCTTATCCGAGTTCACCCATGCATCAATGCAACCTTGCATCCTACCAATTAGTTAGCTGATTAACCAATTGCTTTATTAAAAGGGACAGCATGGAAGGAAATATCTTAAGGTGTTGGTGTGACATTAAGCCAGGTGCCCATTTCACAAAACAGACCAGGGGCACATTCAACCTGAAAACGCCAGGCAGCAGTTTGTTACGAGCTGAATGATGTTTCCTTGAAACGATGTGAAACATTTGGCAATAAACCGAGGTACTCTTTCTTTCGATTGGGTAACACCTATGACACACACACACACCAATTAGCAGTGGCATGTACCACGCCGAATTCAAAAGGCAGTGCCCACAGTGGATCCCAGCCATAGTTGAACACCTGTTACAATCACTGCAACGCACCAATGTTTCCTTTGGTTTAAATAAACGTAGCCCAGGTGTGGTCACTTCCCATCTGATATTAATTAGCTGAGTAGCAGGAGCATAAAGCCACCAGCCCAGTCACATGTCTTTATAAAAGGCTTTCAGGTAGCAGATTTAGAATGATGATCCTGCAAAAAGATGCAAGACTGGCACCTATGTCCTCAAAGTGACTGACGTGGAGGCTTTTGCTTAAGGACGGAGTGTGTAATCACAGTAAACATGCAGCCACATTCATCATGACTCTCCAAAGATGCAGGGATCAGTGTTTAACTACTACAGCCGTCACGATTACGCGATTAAACTCCATTACTGGATTTAAAAAAAACCATCAATTAACATTTTCCTTCTCGATTACACACCAACATGGCGGAAGGAAGACAGAGCCTGACTGATGAGGGTGCGAGTAAAGAAGCAGCGTGCTGGGGGGGAGAACATAAATATCAGCACAGCCTGACTGCAATGCAACTTACAGGAAGACATTTGGGTTTGACAGCCTCAGCCAGTAAGGTGAGCATAAGCCATTTAGTCTCTGAGTAGCATTTACCACTGACTCAAATTATTTTTCATCTTACAAAATACGGTACATAACCATATTTTTCTCTTTTCTGTGTCCATATTATTTTGTGATATTTGAAGTCTGCAATATGTAAGAGTTGAAAATTAACTGCAGCCAAACAGAACTTATCTACCAACATCTTTGGTTGAATACATTGGTGGTGCTGCAAGCTAAGCCAGTATCTCCATACGGCTGGAGTCTTTCGGTCATCGGTTCCTGTTCACTTTTCTCTCCTTCGCTCATCCTTTCTCACAGCCCTGCCACATTGTTAACGAGTGAATCCAACAACGTACCACATAATGTTGAAAAAGAACCATTAGTAAGTTTTGCATTTTTAATAAAGTGCCTAAGTACTTACTGATGGACTCCACCCAAGCTGACTATCGTGGTGCTCACCATGTGACATCTGCATGTGCATAACATGCGGTGTCAGTGTTAACACCTCACATTGTGCAGTGAGAGCAGCACAGTTACACAGTGGTTAGTTTAGTGTGTCTGCATGTTCACTGCATGTGGGCGTGGCTTTGACAGATCCTCAAGCTTCCTCCCACTGTCCAAAAACATGCAACTTGAAGTGAATTGGTTTGCCTCAACTGACCGTAAGTGTGACAGTGTATGCACCCTGAAAAGCCTGGCTGGTTCCTAGCTTGTGCCAATTGAAAAGTATATTACAGGCCTATATAAACGACTGCTTGATTAATCTGACAATTAATCAGTTTACTTTATTAATGTAACATAGTTATAGACCTAAACTGTACCAGTGTAATACCAAGGGCATCCTAATGGCAGAAACACAGGTTACTTCCAGCTGAGAATCTCAGCACAGCGGTAAAAGCAGGTGGGCACAGCTGGGTGCGCGCACACACAGACCTCTGACAGCGGTCATCTGGTGTGTCGTAACCTGCGTCCTCGCTGCACAGAGACAGGCTGTTACGGTACCGGCGTCCCACACTGCGAAAGGCATCCAGGGCCGCTTGGACCTCACAGTCGTTGACACCCAGGACCTTGCAGTACAGCAGCTGGTAGAGAAGCGCTGTGAGGGAACAGACACACACACACACACACACACACACACACACACACACACACACACACACACCAAGTCAATTAGACAGAAGTGCCACTTGATGATAATAAACTATCATCGAGGACCAATTGAAGTTCCCTTTAACAATGGGAAGGGGGGAATCTTCCGTTATGTGCCCGGTTTTCATTTGCAAGCTATCGCAATCTAAGCAGCAGAGGCAGGCAGCTCATTCAGTGGCACGTGCAGGACTGGTGTGCAGACCAGGCCCGGAGCTCACAGCTCTTACCCTGGCAGAAGGCTGCGTCCACTGGGTAGCACCTGGGGTACACAGTATCATAGTGCCCGTTACTGGAGCAGCAGAGCAAAATCTGAAAGGGACAGTGAGCGACTCCAGAGCATGAGGTGGAACCAGTTAGTCAAAAGAGCAAGACAAACATCAGCATGCAAATTAAAGACATGCAATTATCTTCTGTCTGCAAACACACACACACAGCTTTATAACAGCAACAGAAAGTTCAAACGGCACAGCTGATCTGTACAAGAGCGCCATCTGTTGGACATAAAGCTGAACCAGACGATTCTGTCAAAGCACAGTCAGGGGGGACAGCTTTCCACAGCAAACCCCGATAGGGCTCCGCGTGCCCCCCCCTACCTTCTCAGGATACTCCTCATCTGCGATCTCCGTGGGAGGCTTTCCAGGGTACCTGTAAATAACAAAGACCCGCCTGCAAAGATAAATCAGAACTTGTCATAAGTCACGCCAAAATGTTAATATCAGAATCTCAGAGGAATCACAGTGGACAGAGCCTGCTATGACAAGCGCCAGAGGCCCACTATACACTGCTGCTTGTGCTATTCCGTCTTGTACCGACCACAGACGTTTCTAATGGCTTCTCCCCTGTATAAGGCCGCCTTTCTGTATTCATATTTTACACTGATTTAAATAAATTTACATAATAGTGGTTAATGTTCTTTAAAGGGATTCCAATCAGTCTTCAGAGTTTATAATTTTGTTAAACATCAGGAGAAAGCAAGCCCCCCCCCAAAAAAAAAAAAAAACTACTGCTATTATCGATGAGGAGGAGGCCATACCTGTATAATAAAGACAGAGCTTTTATCTCCACTTGTCCGGCTGTCTCCTACCATAAAACAACAGCTGCGTCACACACCTAATCAACGGAGACGAAATGCGGTAGAGTGCGGACTGACTCACTGTGGGGTCCTCCAAGCGCTCCAGGTACTTCTCAAAGGACCCCTCAACAAACTGGGGGAAAACGGAGAGAGGAATAAATAAATAGTAGATGGAGGAGGAGTGGTGGTGGAGGAGGAGGACAGACAGCCAGTCAGTCAGTGAGCCGTATTTCGTGACCCGCGGCGAGGTGAGAGCCGCAAACGGTCACTTACGGGCTCAAAGTTGCATCTGTTAGCCCGCATAAAACTGACGCAGTCCTTCCGGATCTTCTGGTGGTAGTTCTGCGAGTAGTAAAGCTAAACAAACCAAGCAGATGAATAAATGAACCGCATATTTGTGGTAATGAAAATGAAAACTTTACTTGCATTTAAAACCATGGGCATAACATGTCCAAATTCAGCTCGAAATGGTAACAGCCGTTCAGGTTTACAGAGGAACGATGTAAACCAATTTGTTGATAAACACAAGACACCGGCTAACTGAAAATATTTACAAACCGATATACAAATGCAATATTTCAGATAACAAAACTATGGTCTGTGAGAGCACTGAAGTAAATACCGGAGCAAACAGTGAGAATAATTCTGTCTGTAAAACACCATGGCAAATTAAATAAATGTTACAATTTAGGAGCTGTTATGCATAACTTTTTACCTGCTCGGAAACAGCTCGGAATAGACAGGACGCATCCCGAGCCATCATTTTCCGATATAGGCCGATGCTAGCCAGATAATCGTCCATATTCAAAAAAAACTTCTTCAAGGATTTCTGCATTTTTTCAAAGTAAATCAGAAATAAAAGACAACATTAAACACGCCAAGCTTCATAACTCTCCGTGTAAACGGAAAAAAGGAAGAGCGTGAAGGTGGAAAGTCTCCTTCCCAGTCGAAGGGATCATGCACGTGCTACAAATGCGCACTGATTAGCGGGCGCCGCCCGCGTGCACAGCCCGCCTATGCGCGTGTCTCCGGTGGAGCCGCGGCCGCTACTGCCTGCACTCACCCGAAAAACGTTACCGTGAAAAGCATCCCCCATAACTACCGTGTTGGCCTTCAAAGAATTTTTAGTCAGTGGGGAGGCCTTTTGCTTGTTAGCGGTTTCTGATGAACAGCGTGTCGTTTAACCGTCGTCTGTTAAAATGATACTTACTGGAAGCAGATGGTTTGAATGCTTTTCGCAAACGCTAATCTATTATTATCATTATTAATAATAAAGTTTTATATTGGTTTATTTATATGTTGTACGTTTTCGTAAAATGGTGCTCATAAATACTACAGGAGTTATACCTTGTCCTTATTTGATGGTGTACTGATTCGTTTGTTTCTTGCGTAAATGACTGTGACTTCTCATACAGGTCGAACAGGCCCGCAGCTGGATGCGTGAAACGTGCACCTGTTTCCAAGCGAAAGAGTTCAGCTACGGGATGTTCAGCATCGTCTCCTAACCACTGCAAACGAACTTAATAAGAGTTTAAGTCGATTGGAAATCTAAGAGGGACTTTTTAAATTAGGAGCATTATAGTTTTGGGGGCACTAAAACGGACGAAACCTTATTGCCAGGCTAAATCATTTTTAAATTTTGAAAATTATTGGGCCTGTCATTCCTACAGTAGCAGGGATGAAGTCTGTTACTCACAAGTTGAACTATATATAAAAAAATTGAACTATATATAATTTTTTTTTTTAAATAACCTACGTTATTTAGTAAGCAAACTGGCATTGTTACAATGTTAATATATATATTTGACATTACACCGATCAGCTGTAACATTAAAACCACTGACAGATGAAGTGAATAACATTGATTATCTCGTTACAATTGCATCTGTCAGGGGGCCCATATATATCACGCAAGACAATGCTCAAAGATAATGTGTTGGAAGTGGGAAAAATGGGCATGTGTAAAGGCTGATTTATACTTTGGTGTAGATTTTGGAAGCCCTGTACCCCACACTGCAGTCTGATGCTTGTAGTTACATTTCTGGGGAGGCGAACATCAGGCTACAGCGTAGGGTACGGGGCTACGTCCTGGCACACAGCGTAAGGTACAGGACTACGTCCTGGCACACAGCGTAAGGTACAGGGCTACGTCCTGGCACACAGCGTAGGGTAACCGGCTATGTCCGGGCATACAGCATAGGGTACACGGCCACGTCCTGGCACACAGAGTAGGGTACAGGGCTACATCCTGGCACACAGCATAGGGTACTGGTCTACGTCCTGGCACACAGCGTAAGGTACAGGGCTACGTCCTGGCACACAGCGTAGGGTACAGGGCTACGTCCTGGCACACAGCATAGGGTACATGGCTACGTCCTAGCACACAGCGTAGGGTACAGGTCAACGTCCTGGCACACAGCGTAGGGTACAGGGCTACGTCCTGGCACACAGCGTAGGGTACACGGCTACGTCCTGGCACACAGCGTAGGGTACAGGGCCACGTCCTGGCACACAGCGTAGGGTACACGGCCACGTCCTGGCACACAGCGTAGGGTACACGGCCACGTCCTGGCACACAGCGTAGGGTACACGGCTACGTCCTGGCACACAGCTTAGGGTAACCGGCCATGTCCAGGCATACAGCATAGGGTACACGGCCACGTCCTGGCACACAGCGTAGGGTACAGGGCCACGTCCTGGCACACAGCGTAGGGTACAGGGCTACGTCCTGGCACACAGCGTAGGGTACACGGCTACGTCCTGGCATACAGCAGAGGGTAACTGTCTATGTCATGGCAACGGTGTATATTCCATGCAGAAACTTCTCCAAAATGCCAGGTCTTGTGGGATGTTCCCATTATGCAATGGTCAGTATCTAACAAAAGTGGTACAAGGAAGGCCAACCGGTGAACCAACGATGAGGTTGTGGGCACCTAATGCTCATTGTTCTGGTCCCACAGGAGAGATACTGTAGCACAAATTGCTGAAAAATTAATGCTGGCTGTGATCAGAGTGCACAGTGCATCGCAGCTTGCTGTGTTTAAGGCTGCGTATCCACTGACTGGTCAGAGTGCCCATGCTGACCCCTGTCCACTGCCGAAAATGCCTGCAATGGGCACGTGAGCATCAGAACTGGGCCATGGAGCAATAGATGAAGGTGAACTGGTCTGAATAGTCATGTTTTCTGGTACATCATGTGGATGGCCAGGTGTGTCTGCATTGTTTACTGGGGGAAGAGATGGTACCACGATACAGTATGACAAGAAGGCAAGCCGGTGGAGGTAGTGAGACACTTTGGACAACGTTCTGCTGGGAAACCTTGGGTCCTGGCATTCATGTGGATGTTACTTTGACATGTACCATCTATCTTCATGGCAGTGGTATTCCCCAATGGCAGTGACCTCTTTCAGCAGGATAATGCACCCTGCCACACTGCAGAAATTCTTCAGGAATGGTTTGAGGAACATGGGAAAGAGTTCAAGCTGTTGACTTGGCCACCAGATTCCCCAGATCTCAATCCGATCGAGCGTCTGTAGAATGTGCTGGACAAACAAGTCCGATCCATGCAGGCCCCATGACCGCTAACGTCTCGGTGCCAGATACCACAGGACACCTTCAGAGGTGATGTGGAGTTCATACCTCGATGGGTCAGAACTGGTTTGGCAGCACAAGGGGGATCCACACAGTATCAGTCAGGAAGTTTTAATGTTATGACTGTGTATATTTAGGGTTAAATTTATAAAGCAGAAAAATATTGTAGCTGAACTATAAATTTTTGAACATACAGCCAGAGTTTTCTAGTTCAATATTTTTGCTCCTTTAAGCTGTTTTTCTTAATATTTAAAGTCATGAATGCAGAATATAAATACTCCCAAATAAATTCCCTTTTTATACTGTATGTTCAGATAAAATACAGTTATTCACACTTGGGGAAGTGGCTTTATCACCACTATATAAAATTTTTAAATATCAAAATACAGGTATTTAAAAGTACAGTCAGAGAAGATGCCGTGAAATGTCCTGGAGCAGAATGAGATGAAGACCCACGTACGTGCCATTCTCCACCGAGCTGCTAGCCTTGTATGCTGCAGCCTGGTCTCAAAGGAAACTCTAGGGGGTCAAGGAGGCAGATTTAAGGAGTTCAGGCCCCCTGTGTTTTGCACTTTAACTACTGCAAAATTCTCCCACTCTCACTTCACGTTATTTCCTGCCACTGGATACCTGTATATGGATGGTATGACAATAAAGGCCGTTTGACTTCATACAGTCAGGGTCATTGCATTGCTACATACTGTATATGAACAGTTCCCCTCTTTAGCCACATAAATGAACCGTTCCGCTCATTAGCCAAATATGTGAACTGTTCCCCTCTTCAGCCACATATATTAACTGTTCCCCTCTTTAACCACATATATTAACTGTTCCCTTCTTTAGCCACATATATGAACTGTTCCCCTCATTGGCTACCCTCATCATTCATTCACCTGGGCTTCCGGATTTAAATCCATCGTTAACAGAAAGGTAAACCAAAAGCCTGCACTAGCAATGCTTGTTGCAAGGGATGATTATTCCTGCAATAATGGTCAGCAGATCAAAGAAGAATGCCCAGTTTCAGACTCAGTCTCTTCTGAAGAGAAAATGAACGCAAAAAGAAAAGTCTTTTACTGATTTAAGAGTATGGCAGGCAAACAATAATATTCATCGGGCTAGAATTAATTCACAAAAGAAAGAATGGCTTTTATTGTGAAGGGATGACAATAGCAGAATGCAGCTTAGGAAAAGAAGCTACATCATGCCAAGAAACACTGGGCACATGAGATTTCTTTGTACTGCAGTGAAAAAGCAGGGAAAATGGCCAAATTCTGTGTAACGAATGCAGCCGCTTCTGCTCAGCTTAGGTCTACTAGAGCAAAGATGATGGGGCAGGAGCAACAGGTGATGCTCCTCTCCAGCACAGAGTAAACGACGCTCTGGAGAAGCTGGAGAGAGCGGCAAGCATGAGTCACCGATTCATCCTCACAAGCACGACCTGAAAGAGGCTGCAACAGCCATACCACTGACCTTTCAGAAAATGATAAATGTACAAAACATTCTCGAGTGCTCTCTGCTGATTCAGGAACCCGTAGTTAGTGAAGCAGACACCATAGAATTGCATTTATGTAAGACAAGATGGACCTTTCGCCCAGAAGAGCACTTATACAGCTTACTAATCGCCACTTAGTGAGTGAGGGTGAAAACAAGCAAAAAAAAACTTGCTGAAATTGCAATACAGTTAGAATTCTTCTGAGAACAGTAACAGAAGATTAAATTTTCAATTGAGCTGCTTACTAAGGAATTAGCATGAAATCTATTGAGGATAGCGTGACATGTGTGGCTGTACAAAGAGGTACAGATTTGTGAAGCTGCAAAAGATTTGCTTTAGTCTATGCAAAACCACAAAGTAATGCCTGAACTGCTGTATTTATGATTATTGATGCCTAGTGTAAATACACAGAGGCTACGCCAGAGCTTCCTGACTCACAGTCTTGCACACACCCTATGAATTCAAAATCGAGACCTTATTTACACAAACCTCCCAGTTATTCCATATCACAGCCTCCACAGACAGCAGAACGAGCTGACAAATCCCAAACACAACATTATCTTTTCAGATGCCCCCTAATTCCACAGTTTGTCACGAGCTTCCAATATGACGCTTTATCAGTGTGGCCTGACATTATCATTATCATTGTGTCAGATTGCAATGTTTGTAAAAGCTGGCTAGTTAAAAACTCATTAAAAACTCGTCAGTTACATGCTCCAGTATATAATGTGTTAATAATAACATGGCATTTCTCTGTACATAGGTATTTTTAGTGGCTACATTTCCATATTAATCGCATCAGAGATCCTCCAGATAAAATCCCTGCTAATTTTGGCCAGTGGGGGTTACTGTTAAGGATCTTCGCTTTTTTTGTGGATCATGTTTCAGAACTTTTATCTGGGGTTGGCGCCCCACCCTGGTTGTTCCCTGTCTTATGCCCATAGCCCATATGTAGTGTCTCTTTCTCTGTCACGGACCTGGTATCACTTTATTGATCAATCAGGTGAAATAAACTGTCATCATCAACAGTGTTTGGTAAGAATCCAAACCTTTGTTACTACTTTGATGTTGTACAGGGCTAGATTTCACATAAGCAGACAAACCCATTGCTTTATCCCAAAATGATGAGTGAATGCACAGTAATGGCAGTGACACTTTTCACTGATTATTGGCTACAGTGCTGTATAGAATCACTCCAGAATGACGACTCAGGCATAACCGGCTAAACCACTTCTGAACCCGTTTACAGGTAACCTGCCCTGTCATGTTCCTGTTGGGCCAGCAGAGGTCGATGGCCACCCCATAATCACCTCATATCACTTTCTCTGTTACGAGCATGGTATAACTTTATTGATCAATCAGGTGAAATAAACTGTCATCATCATGTCACCTCATTGACTTCACTCCTACAGTGCCCTGTCTTTGTGCCCACATCACCTACAGAGCCTGTCTTTACACTCATAGAACCAGTCTCCTCACCTGCATCGCCTGCAGAGCCTGTCTAGACACTCACAGAACCCGTCTCCTCGCTTGCATCACCTGTGGAGCCTGTCTAGACACTCACAGAACCCATCTCCTCACCTGCAGAGCCTGTCTAGACACTCAGAGTACCCGTCTCCTCGCCCGCATCGCCTGTCTTTACACTCACAGTACCTGTCTCCTCGCCCGCATCGCCTGTGGAGCCTATCTTTACACTCACATTACCCGTCTCCTCACCCGCATCACCTGTCTTTATACTCACAGTACCCGTCTCCTCGCCCGCATCGCCTGTGGAGCCTGTCTAGACACTCACAGAACCCGTCTCCTCGCCTGCAGAGCCTGTCTTTACACTCACAGTACCCGTCTCCTCGCCCGCATTGCCTGTGGAGCCTGTCTTTACACTCATAGAATCAGTCTCCTCGCCTGCATCGCCTGCGGAGCCGGTCTTTACACTCACAGAACCCGTCTCCTCGCCCGCATCGCCTGTGGAGCCTGTCTTTACACTAACAGAACCCATCTCCTCACCTGCATCGCCTGTCTTTACACTCACAGAACTTGTGTCCTCGCCTGCATTGCCTGTCTTTGCACTCATAGAACCCGTCTTCATGCCCGCAGTGCGTGCGGAACCTTTCCCCCAGCTGCACCCCGAATAGGTCCAGCTCCGCTCACACCCGAGTCATTACGCTTAACTGAGAGCCGCCCTGACCATTCCTGCTGGCCAGGCCCATGTAAGCCAGCAACCTCCGAGCCTCACATTGGACTCCCTTGGTCTATGGACTCCCACTGGGTCATGCACCTTCTCCCACAGCCTCCTGATCCTGTTCCCTCCTGGTCCTGTTCCCTTCAGTTTGCTCAGCCTTGGTCCTGTTATTACTTCCCAGGTCCTGTTTCTCTTGATCATGTTCCTCCTGATCCTGTTCCTCCTGGTCTTGTTCCTCCTGATCCTGTTCCTCCTGGTCTTGCTCCTCTTGGTCCTGTTCCCTCCTGGTCGTGTTTCCTCCTGGTCCTGTTCCCTCCTGGTCCTGTTCCCTCCTGGTCCTGTTCCCTCCTGGTCCTGTTCCCTTCAGTCTGCTCAGCCTTGGTCCTGTTATCACTTTCCAGGTCCTGTTCCTCATGTGCCATGTCTTGCTCCTAGTCTGTGTGTGCCAAGTCCCCTGGTCTTCTCCCTAGTGATGCTCCCTGTTCAGCTGATCCTAATCCAGTTCCTTGAATCCTACCTGTCAGTCTTGCTTCCCCTAGCCCTTAATGTCAATGCTCAGTCAGTTTAGTTTCCCCCCAGTCTTGGTATCGTTTCGTCTTGTCCGGTCTTGCCCCCCTGACCCTGGGTACTCTGTTCCCGGTCCAGAGTGACCTGTCCAATGGTACATTGTGTAACCCTGGTCCCATGATGCTATGACATTAAACACATTTCAGACTGAAAAATGGCATTTCTAATTAATAATGGACAAAACAATATTTTACTACAAATAAAACTATATGTTCACTTATTCGTTTAAAACATGCATTGATAATATTTTCATTGAATTGTTTTCTATTGTTAACTTGCTTACTTTGCCTACAAATGTATTGTTTAGTGACATATGTCTAATTTATGTAATAACTATATTAAAATGGTCGAGCTTAATAAATTCAAATACTTATAAGCATGACCTATTTTATTACTGAATAACAAAGTGGATCGTCAACAGACACTTGTTACAAAATATGTGCATTTAAATTCCCATTAAATAGTGAAACTACTGATAGCCATTGGTCATTGAAAAAAAATCCCTTAAATGTTTCTTACCTTGATTTAAAGTGACGAGAAACCCTTCCTTCAAAGAACCGACACCGTCCCATTTTCAAACGCAAAACACAACTGTGACTCCACGCATCTCCGGCGTTTCCTACTCCGGCCCTAATTGGTCTGTATCCGCCGCGTCTCGGTGTGTCACCGGCCCTATAAGTGACATCCGTGTCGTGCATCTCTTGACTATGGCGGACGTGTGACAGCCCAGAAAACACAAGACTGTGCAAAAGGGGCTGTAATTAGAGATTAAGTGGCTGATAGTAGGTCCATTGTGGCATCGGTATGAACATCTGGCTACTGGCGGCAGCGTTTGTTCTCACCGCCGCTTCCGAAGCGTCTAAAAAAGGCGACGATGAAGACTGGGTCAATTTACCTAACAAATGCGAAGGTAAGCTTACATTATGATTTTGGACATGCAGCCTTCATCGATATACAGTTTCTCGTTATCTTCTTAGTGGAGGATTGATGCACGTCATCTGTTTGAGTATAACAGATCGCTGATTAAAATAATAAACGATGAGACGTACTCGGATGCCGTCCCATCATTAACATAGCTGTCTGTGTTAGTATGTAAATTCCTGAGTATAGAAATGAAGTCTGCGTTTGAGGAAACGGGCAAAACCAAAGAAGTCATCGACAGGAATTACCGGTTTTTGGACGAGAAGGGTGCCCCGCCAATAAAATACGTCAAATCGTAAGTCTTCGTTCTATACTGTAATATAATGTGATCTCAGTATCGTCGGTTTATAAACGCTTACGTCTGTGCGGTTTTCTCATACTCTGCAGGGATATTCGCTTTATTGAGGTGATGGAAACTGTGTGTCAAAGATTACAGCAATACAACGTCCACAAGGAGCGACCAGGCAGCAACCGCTTTGCAAAGGTGGGCGTGAACAGCGGGGGCGCTAGCGAGCGCCTGCCGATCTATTCTGTTTTGTTAACTTATTATACCTCCTCGTAAGCTCTTGTTTAATGGCATCCATATAACTGTTCATATAATTGTTTACTTATCGCTTACTTCCTTTATCCTGCTTCTCCTAACGCTTTTGACCTGCCTGTCCTCCATTGGCCTGATCATTTGGCTTCCTCAGGGTATGTCGGACACTTTCAGCACTTTGCATAATCTGGTCCACAAGGGCGTGAAAGTGGTGATGGACATACCTTATGAACTCTGGAATGAGACCTCTGCTGAGGTTTCTGACCTGAAGAAGCAGGTGAGTTTGCCGGAACCGGGATCGTCATCTTGGTAACGTCACACGTTGACCGAGTTACAGAGGATGTTAGTGCTGAACGTCATCGTCGGGAATGTAGTTACACAAAGACACCAGCAGGTGCCAGTATCAAACAAGATGTGGTGCTGAATATGTTCGTACTGCAAAGCCAGCGAAAGTAGCTCACTGCCGTTAAGTTTAAGAAAAGCTTGATGGAGTAAGTTCTCCTGACACTCCAGTGGTGATAACCGAACAGAATTTTAGGTTATAATGGTTGTTTTTTTAACTGAATGTAAGTATTTGAGTAAACATGTAAACTATGCTTATAAAAGTAGTCTCACAAGTTTTGAAAAATACAGTCACACTGTGTGGTGTGGCCATCAATACTAACCCTAACCCTAACCTATAAATAATACCATAGATGTTCAGTTTGCGGAACTGCCAAGCGACATATGGAAATGAATCATTTTGGAACAAGCATACGTGACATTAAGTACCATACTACCATTAGCAGCAGGGACGACTGTAGGTGGACGGCATTGTGGGG
>JAODJX010000051.1:257433-270302 GCA_026776945.1 Isichthys henryi
CGCCGTAACCCCCGCCTCCTTCACGGCTCCCAGCGCGGCTGTCTGCTCCTCATCCCGCCGTAACCCCCGCCTCCTTCACGGCTCCCAGCGCGGCTGTCTGCTCCTCATCCCGCCGTAACCCCCGCCTCCTTCCCGACTCCCAGCGCGGCTGTCTGCTCCTCATCCCGCCGTAACCCCCGCCTCCTTCCTGGCTCCCAGCATGGCTGTCTGCTCTCTCTGCTCGCTGACGTCTTCATTTCCTTCCCTCCCGTCCTCGTTTTCCGGACGGACGGACGGGGGAGGGGGGGGGCACATGGAGCCTTGATCCCCGGGATGAGGCGCTCTCGCTCAAGTGGCCCAGAGCAAGCTGCTCCGGGAGATTTTGTCAGGCCATCCATTAGATGCCTTCACCTTTCCTTCACTCCTCTTTAAAGCCTAACAGGAAGTGAGAATTAGACACATTTTCCCATTTGTTTCAGAAATGGATGATCTTTGTGCAGCTTTTTGTATTCCAACAGCCTGTCTGTATACTCAGTAACCAGGCCCATGGTATAATCTAAATCTTTATCATTTAAATCTTTAAAAACATGAGCTACACATGAAAATACCTGCAGTAAATATAGTAGCAGAGTAGCTCATTTTCCCCTAGTTTTTGTTTCTGGCCCCCACTGACAAAGTCACTTCACCCCTGCCCTCCCTAGTGTAGTGACTGTGGCCAGTGGGGGGGGGGGCTTAAAAAAACTTCCAAAGCTGCACACAAATTTGTGGTTTGAATGGAGGTAAACACTGCTGTGGGGGGTGGGGGGGTCTTCAAACACCAAGCCCTGCCCTATGACTTGCTGGTTTACTTCCCAGATCGATGGGCTCTGTCTGAAGCGCTCAGTATCAGGGAGTCCGCACAGAAATCCGAGGAGCCCTGCTTAGTCACCAGGCCTTCACTACGCAGGCCTTTACTACGCAGGCCTTCACTACGCAGGCCTTCACTACGCAGGCTTCACACGAGATCATGATACCGACCGTTTGTAAGATCTGCCGTGTACCAATGTGCGTTTATTTCTGCAGGACCACTAATCATTCTAATCATCATATAAGACCAAAGTGTCTACAAGACTCAGCTGATCTGAGAAAAGCTGTAATTTCACTGCTGTATTCGCCAAAACATGTTTATTATTTGTATGAATTTGGTTAGTGATTTTTATGCAGTTTGTTGCCGTTGTGCATGCCCTTGACTTATGGAATACAAATCCTTCATTTCCTACGATGCTCTATGCTTTTATTCTGCCTAATGCAGTGAAAATGATATCATATGGCAGCTGATTCAGTATTAATGTCCTTGAAATTGTTTGGTTTAATTATGTCCTGGTCTAACAGGACGATGTCTTCAGTGACTTTAACTCAGCTGCTGTATTGATAGAAAAATCAGATTTGTTGTTGTTGTTGTTTTAAATCTGGTTACTTTGGCGTTATAATGCTGCCACATGATGGCAAATCCTAAGCTGAAAGTCAACTGTAAGGTGTTACTTTTTGGAAATGTGTGGTGATCATTTTTAAGTTTCACCATAATGCCTGACCCGATAAACCACTCTGGATCAGCCCTGCATCCGAGTGAATATGTCTAAACTAGAGGATTGTTTTTGAAGTAACTTAATATCAGACATCCTCCTCTAAAAGGGGACTGAATTATGCCATGAGGGTGGATTCATTCTGCCATTTTTGTGTGACTCTGTGAGTTACACAGGTACTTATTAATTCCCCGGTTGTGAATAAGATGATTCCTAAATAAGAGGCATTACTGTGGTAATGCATAACAAAACAGATGTGTGACTACATTAACTAATCAGAATGTTCTGCATGTTATTATTTTACTAACTTATGTTACTGAGTGTTTCTTTAAGTGATTGAAATAAGTGCAAGAATAAACATTTCATTGGCAACCTCTGCTTTTTGGTAGATTAATGTGTCATGTGTATATACCTCATACTAGAGGAAGCCATCTGAGTGCTTTTCCTAATTACCGCGTCAGTATCCTCGCCTCTCCGACCTGCAATCCTGACAGCCCTGCGTACCGAGCGCTATGCTGATAGAGTGCTATCAGCGTGTTCCAGCCCCTGCCCAGACCTGGATCAGCTTCAGTCACAAGCAGCTTATCCGGTAAAAACACTCATTCCAAGCACGGCTGATTACGTCTCTCCCCAGCATGTGTCATTAGCCGACCGCGATTAGGACCTTCCAGAGCCATGAAAAATAATGATACCTTATTTACCATTTGTACAGATACATGGGAATTCTCTAGTTTTTTTGCATGTCCCATCTCTCTCTTCTATGAGAGCAAACCTTGGGCTCAAAGCACAGGGTGAGCCATCTATCAGGTGTCTGCAGGGCTGCTTTTGGACTTAAATGGATGCACTTCTTTATTTAATATATTTTACTAAACTGAAATGTACTGCGATGGGCTGGCCCCCCACCCTGGGTTGTTCCCTGCCTCGTGCCCATTGTTTCCGGGATATGCTCCGGACCCCCTGCGACCCAGTAGTAGGATAAGCGGTTTGGAAAATGGATGGATGGATGGATGGATGACGGTTAAGATCCCCTAGATGGATTTTTTTAATGGTGCCTGACCATGAGGGTTAGGGTTAAGATCCCCTAGAGCAGGACGGTTCAGGTCTGAGTATGGAAACCTTTGGCTTTTCTCAGCCCTGGTCCTGCCGAATGTAGCATGCCGTCTACCTGAGCACTTATGGACTAGACAAAAAACATTATTATGCTAATTAAAGCTATTTGGTCTTCAGTCGACGCACTGGACTCTTAGTGACGTAATATGAGCCATGCGCGGATCATTGTGCAGATTAACACAGAAATCTACAGGCTAGATTCAGCATCTCTGGCTAGTCGCCAGCGAAGGACCAAGGTTTATATCTGCAAGGCGCCAGTTTAAAGCCACTTTTATCCGAGGGTTATGGGTGGAATCGATGGTTTCTGGGTTAAGGAGAAAGTCAGAGGAGCGGACAGACACGCGACGGGAGAGGACAGGGGAAGGAAAAACCAAACGGGTTATTAATGTCGAGTCCTTGTGGACTTCTATTTGTTTTCATCCAAGTTTGATCCAAGAAAGTTTGATTATCCACCAAACAAGTGCTAAAAAGTATAAATCAAAATAAAAATCAATTTGCATAATATATCAAGTACGGTGCTAATTTGAGCTCCGGCATTATGCTTAGCCGTCCAAAGAAGGTGCTGGGGGGCTCATTAAAGATCAAACGTGCTTTTTTAAAGGTTTTGACATGAACAGTTTGTAATTATTGTGGGTTTTTATTTTACACACGCTGTGTACCAATTTATATACATGAATTTGTTTTGCATAAGTTATTAAGGGCTCAAAGAGGGACGTTATTTGAGGCTTCTCACTGATTAAAGGTAGAAGGCTTACATGTGAAATCGGAGTATAAAACGAAAACATGCCATAACTTTACTTTCTTTCACGGTGGTCGGCCGTGGCTGAGTTGCCGTTTCCCTACCCACCGGCTGGCTCCGCCAAGCCCATTAGATGGCACCAAAGCTTAATAAATTAAGCAAGTTTTAACACGGCTTTCCACATCAAAATCACCCACTTCTCAGTTAATACTCGCTACTTCCTACATGCCCCATATAACCTGCATTTTCGCGTATTGTTAGTTACGTGTCTTTGTGTATATACACCCCTACACCTACAGGCTATTAACAGCAGAATACAAATCACTGCATATACATCTAAACTAAGATATCGATTTCTTAGTTGTAATTAATATATTAATATTAATCGGTCGTCATCATATTATAACTTTAAGTTACAACATCGTGGGTGTACTCAAGTTTTAAATTCACAGCCTATTAAAAGCAGCCTACGACGAAAGGAACTCTCGTTTTTACTGAAAGCTGAAGTAAGCATATGGTGTTAAATATAATATTTATGACCTGGATGTAGAAAAAAATAAGGAGCGATCGTAAATTCAGGATCTACTGATGGACGCAAAAGTGATCGCTTTAATCACATTAGGCATATTCTCAACAACTATATTATTTAAGGATCGTTTTAGCTGCAAAACAAAAACGTTGTACTAATAAACTGGCAGCCAGTTGCTTAAGTTTACTGCCAAAAACAGACACCGGGGTTAATGCGCAAATGTTCGTTCATTTCCAGACGATCGACCCAGCGGCTCGCTGTTTATTGTCCTGCACAGTTTCCTCTGCTCACTCCTTCAATTTTGTCCTAACCCGGTTTTCTCAGCCCCGCTGCGCGGGAATACATACTTCAATTTCTTTGCCCACATAATGAACATCTGGCGGCAAGGTGTCTAAAACTAAGAAAGGAAAGAAAAAGAGGAGAAAAAACAACTCAATAAAACTTATGCCCCTTATTTTTTATGACCTAGATATTCTACCCTTTACTCACGTACGTTCCGTTTTAGTGCATCTGTTGAAATGTATATTGTGTAACAAACGAGACATTTCGATTCCTAAATACGGTACAGTTTAATTATGAAGCGGACATTTTGTATTTATGAAACAATTCATTTACTTAATTAAAGCCCGCACTTTGATCTCGAAGTAAAAGGTTTAATCATTATGCTTATTAGGTTAAATGTTCTTTTCTAAAATTTCAATTGTATCAAGATGGTTTGGAAAATTCCTTTACCTCTGTATTGAGAGCACTTGCCTAGTTGGGAAATACAATGAAGTGAAAAATAATTGAGGGGGAAAAAGTATATTTACTTTTATCTTCCGAGAAAGCCTGATTGAAACCCATATTCAGATTAAAGCATTTTTGTCTTTTATCTGATAGATTGAAGAGTAGTTCTGGGAACAAGTGCCCCGGGCTCAATTTATTAAGCACTTCACCGAAGACACCGATAATGCGACCGGCTGTTCCTAATTCTGAAAAACGTCTCAATCTAAGGTTTTACATAAATCGTTTGCTATGTGCCCGTCTTTGTACCGCGATTTACTGCGGCGACTACAGCTTCTGATAAACCCCAGTAAATGACCGCACATTAAAGCAAATATTTCACTTACAATAGCTCAAAATCCGTCTTCTGAAGTTTCTCAAGAAAAAAAAAATCAAATAAAAATAAACAGGCCCTTTTATGAATGATTCTGAACAAGTGGGAGTACAAACATTTCTATAATTAAAAAAGCTGCATTTATAACATAAGTCAATATTTTTATTTGTTCGTAATTATTGTTGAATAGGAGAAACTGCCATGCTGATGTAAGTGCGCAGTTTCTCCTTGGAGAGCGGAAGTCGAGTTCCCTAAAATACATTAATCAATTAAAATACTGTGAGCGCCGCTGAATTTACAGCCACTGGTATTTCAGCCAACGAGATAAAGTGATTAATTTTTCTTTGCAAACAATTTACTCAGTAAATAATTATTTTTTTCACAATCGATACAACAATCAGGCGGTGCTGACTTGGACTTGGAAAGACTGATAAAGCGGAGCGTTTAAAATGCAGGGCGAGCTTCACGCGCGCGCTGAAGGGTTTCGAAAGCACCGGGAAAAAGATGTCAGCGAGGAGACACGCGCCGCCCTCTTTTTCAAGCATCTGCCATGATCACCTTGTTTGTGCGGTCAAAATTATCGTCGCAGTGGAAGGTTTTGCAGTGCAACTACTTTTTGACACATCGGGGATGCATGACGGCCAGGTCTCCTTGCGTATCCCGCCTCAGCGGCGCTTTAGCAGGGACGCGGCATGATTGAATTGAAGGGGGCCACGGTGTGATGTCGTGTATTTGCCTAAAAGCCGTCTTCGACACTAGAATCATTGTACTTTCTCGTGTTTCGCCTCTCCCTCCTTGCCTAATGGATAGCGAAACACTCCGGGACTCAATCCTTCTAATGAAAATACTGCATTAATTTTATTTTCTGATGTGTCATTGTAATTCAAGAGATGTTTTTAATCTTCCGATAGCTTCGACAAAACAAGCCATTTAAAAAGTATTTGGCTGCTAGCCTTTTTTCTGCTCTTGCAAATGGGGGCTTTCATTTTATGCCGTTTTTCAGATCTGGACATTAAAAGCGCTTCTTCATTTAATTACAGAAGTGTATTTTAAAAAAGCTCAGACGGAGGGGGGAGGGATTTTGAAAGACACAGGAGAAAACCAAAGAAAAGCTAGTTTTTTTGTTTATGGCATTTCCGCAACTCCCTAATGACGCGTAATTATATCCCAGTCATACTGTTCCTGCAAATCAGGAATGAACAGATGGTAGCGGGATCGTGGTGTGGTGTGTGGATCGGATCACCCCGGACCCAAATAAAACCGATAACCTTGAGAGAAATCGTAAGGGTAGCGTTCTGCCCCTAAGACCCCCCCCCCTCAAAAAAAAAAAAAAAGGAAAACTGAGAAAAGAAAAAAAAAACCCGCGGCATAAAGGAAGGTTCAAACCTTCTGAAACACTTTGGACTGGGGGGTCTTGTGCACTGTCAGATCTTTGCGCATGCTGTCCCACTGCCGTTTTTCATTTTATTTTTTATAATGGGATCAGTGGACATAACTAGTGTAAATTACCGTTCAATTTGAGAACACTCAAAAGTCCTCTAAGCGTAATTTAAATTACGGCTTTGTACGTTCAACAGACCGACAGCAGAAATGTCGACACCGTAATTTAAAGCAATTTAACAACACGGGAGGTATATTGAGTGCCACGGAAACGTGATACACTGTGAGCGCAAACCCCCATTTACTGAAAGCGTTATTGTGAGGAGAAACGACACTAACTCCCCTATTTACATTAGGACAGACAAGGATGATGAGTGGTCTGAACCATTAACTCAAACTACCCTTGGCTAAACATGCTAGCCCTTAGCTATTTTGCATTGGACTTAACAGCTTAGCCAGTGAAAACAGCAAGTGCACTGAAAGCTGTGATTCTCCACTCCCTTAGTGAGTCAGGGCCTCTACCCCCTAAAGGTACTGCATGGCTACGCTGATGTCATGCGGACAGATCCCTCCTTGTACTAGATGATCTCTGCTGATCCTCTTTGCTCTGTCAGGTCACCCAACACGTCCCTCTGCTCCCACCATGGAGTCATAAATCCACTTCTCTCTCCTTATTCCGCTGATTCTCACCATTGTCTGCTACCCATGTCACCCACATCTGGCCTGCATCCAGAACATCCTTTTTTGTACACGGCGCGCTGCCCAGCACCGCGTTGTGAATGACTCTCCCCATGTGGGTCTGTGCGTTGATATTTTTGACCTCCAAATCGTCACTGACAGTGACCCCCGCCGACTCCCACTCCCTGCCCACGGCCCTCGGTTGGGCGCCCCTGCCTTGTTCACCACATTTTTGCTGCCAGGAAAAAGCAACATTTTACCTGCGATACGTCATGGGAAATAAACCCCAGAAAGGTCACTTGCTACTGAGTTGCCCCTGTTTGCGGAGCTGGGCATATTAAAATTGGGTTCCTCCTTTGCCTACCCCCCCCCCGTATGCCGGAACAAGCTCTTTAAATCCCATGGAGTACAATTTGTCAGATTTTACACTAATAATAATATGCTTTGTCACTTTGAGACAGGACTGGGGAGGGAACCTCTCTGTTGGGAGACATCTTGTTTTTGGATGTCGAAATGTGTGTAGGAAGCTGTCGTTACCTCATCGCTCTGCTTCAGAGCCAAAGCCCCTTTCAGTCTGAGACTGACTGACACTTTGCTAACAGGCCTCGCCTATGTGAATCTGCGTGGATCCTCTCCTGGAGGAAGCACAACACATCCTACAATGATGTACAGCCCATATAGTAGCCTAGCCACTTATCTTCTCTTGCTGTCACCTGTTGAAATAGTCCCCCATAGTGCCCCTATTTTGAAACACTTCACAGGAACGGATGTGTGTTTGTGCTTGATTTTATAGCGTCATTAGACACAGAAATGTTGCGCTCCTGGTGCACGAAGTTTACTTATAGACCACACAGATTTTACAGGCATCACAGAGCTGATATGCTCACAAGGCCCTTTAGCAGTGGAATTTTCTAAAAGTCTGACGGAGCGAAACTTTAGACAGAATAATAGCACTCCAATTTAGATCAAAGTGTAGAAATTATCTGCATATCAAGGTTTGGAAAATAATTTTTCTTATCGATGGCAACATATAGATGGGGCTAATCCACATGTACTTACATGGATACAAACAGCTCGTGAATGTTCGTTGTTGCATTATAAAACTTCAAAACAGATAAAGCAAGACACAGATGGGATTTGATCCACCCTACTTATGAAGCCGGGTAGTGGGTGGGTTATGGTTATCAGAACGTGTTTAAGGTAGTCAGATTTAGTGTTTGTGGTGATATTATGTTCCCTAAACTTCCTTAAATACAAAAAAATGACAAAAAAAATGTTACGGATGAGGGAAACTTGGTGTGTAGGATATGGTTCTTGTATATGCACTAATACCTTATAAATATCTGCCCTAACTTAGCCTTCCCCAAAATGGGATTTTCCGCTGGGGTGAAGCGCCATTCCCATCTATATTTTGGTGTGTGACACACGGATGCATGTTCCTGGCACGGCAGTCTTGGAGCGGATGGTTAGTGCAATCTGTATTATTTACCCTTCGACATTGGAACCTCTGGCTATTTCCCCTGCACAAACGGATCGAGATGAATAATTTAGAAAACAAACATCCATCGTCCAGGGTGAAAACCTTTATTCACTTCCCAGAAAAGATGGCGAGGGATTTTATCATATCTGAAGCCTCATAATTTATTTTCTTTGTAGACAAAGAAAATGGAGAATTTGATGGCTGTAATCTCTTTGAATAAAAGTGTGGTCAAAAGCAAAATATTGATCTTATAGCACGTTCTTCATCTGGTTTTATATC
This sequence comes from Isichthys henryi, assembly GCA_026776945.1. NCBI lineage: Eukaryota > Metazoa > Chordata > Actinopteri > Osteoglossiformes > Mormyridae > Isichthys > Isichthys henryi. Next base: position 266,266 of record JAODJX010000051.1, read on the forward strand.
GCGGCCTCGTGTGGGGAATGCCAGAGAATTATGGGAATGCAACACAGGGCTCTCGGCTGTTTATCTACGCATGGAGACAAGCTGCCCCGTCGCCCAGCACCGTCATTTTATTTTTAACAGTTCGACAAATTTGTGCGAAGTCTTGCAGGACTCTCAGTAAACACAACTGTAAATGCCGCACTGACTATCAAGCGGCCTCAGTTAGAACTCCCTCCGTTATCTGTACACCAGGCAAACGTCTGTGTAACCCTAACCCCGTCTGCAAAAAGCACCCAGCAACTTGAACGGGACCTTGCCCAATTTAATGTATAATTTGACGTATTCAGCGTATTCCCTGTCAAATGCTGGGCCCCATGAATTGCCAGGGTATCCATACCCCTCCAATGTCCCTGAGGTGTCTGGCACGGGGGTGTCACCATCATCCTGCTTTGGGTTTGGACATGAGCTAGGCCTCGGGAAGGAAGATCTCAGGAAGGAAGGCCTCGGGAAGGAAGGTCTCCACAAGGAAGGCCTCGGGAAGGAAGGCCTCGGAAGGGAAGGCCTCGGGAGGGAAGGCCTCAGGAAGGAAGGCCTCGGGAAGGAAGGTCTCCACAAGGAAGGCTTCGGGAAGGAAGGCCTCGGGAAGGAAGGTCTCCACAAGGAAGGCTTCAGGAGGGAAGGCCTCGGGAGGGAAGGCCTCGGGAGGGAAGGCCTCGGGAAGGAAGGCCTCGGAAGGGAAGGCCTCGGGAGGGAAGGCCTCGGGAGGGAAGGACTCGGGAGGGAAGGACTCGGGAGGGAAGGCCTCGGGAGGGAAGGCCTCGGGAAGGAAGGACTCGGGATCTGTGCCAACAGCTTCGTGTGGTTAGCATAGACCCAACACTAGTCTGTGTGGCGGCACCATAACGTAAAGAGAAGGATGAGGGGGGACTGGCAGTGGAGGGGGACACGTTTAGAGCGGATCAGTGGCACGGAGATGGCAGAGCGGCTCCGACAGGCCCCTGTGGGAAAGTGGCACTAGCGGCTGCTCTCGATTTAACGCTTCACGCAGGACATTCACGTCTCCTTATTTCCGTGTTTTACAGCCGCTCTGTCACACGGCTGCAGCTTTTAGAGAAGCATCATCCCTGCCGGCCTGCTCCGAATTCATCGCCACGCTTACGATTCCGCCGTCGCTCTCTTCTGCTTTTATGTCGTCTGCTGAGCCGGCACTTTCTGCCGTCTCTCCTGGTGAACCGGTGAATTTTTTAACAGCTGATGCTCAGTCCTGCGTGCTTACGAGCTCGGAGGCTCCCGCTCTCCCGCTTGAGTACAGGATGGGGGGGTGAATGGGGGGTGTGTGGAATAACATTGACTTTGCAGGTATAAAGAGACAAAGCGGAAGCCAGCAGACAGCTGTATTGTCCTTCACTAGTGCCATCAATCCTCAGCGTACATTGTCTGCCGTGTGACAACACGAATATAGTTGTTTTGTTTTTTTTGTCACTCCAATAAAGCAACACGAAAAGTAAAAAGGGAGAGACAAGGGGTGGGGGTGGCAAGGTGCGAGGTCAGCCAGAGACAGATCTCATCACCAAGATTAACAGTCAACGTAATTTGCGGTGAGACGTCGGACCCAAAAAATACAGCACCTCCGTGAAGCCTTGACACATCTGCTGTACAAACAGTTTTTCCCCCGAAAGATGTCCGTTAACAGAACAGTTGCTGCTAAATTTACCACGGGAATTAGGTGATTCGTTCCTATGACATTCGTACATTCCCTGTAAGATACAGAGTTACAGAGAACGCATTAAAAATACTGTACTTCAAACAGCCCGTCTTCAAAGGCCTATATGTATAATGAAAGCTGAATTAGTAAATCTTTACATGACTATAAGGGTATCTCAGAAAGGGGAAACCACTGAGACCTGCGCAAAGTGTAACCCCAACATCAAAAAGTATTTTCATAAAAAATATGGCGAACATAAAGCTGTCGGTGTTTCGCCTCAGTCAAGATCTCAGCGAAATCCTGAAAGAATCTCTTTCAAGGCCCTTGCTGCGATCGCCTGTAGTCATTAAAGGACGACTGAGGCATCATGGGTAATTATCAGGAATGACACCAGAGCAGGTCAGTGAGCTGTGGCTTAATGTGCTGCTGGCTTTGGGAAGTGCGTATGTCTCACACTGCAGGGCCTGTCCCATTATTAATGGATGACCTTTGTGAATTTTACTGGTTATGGAGTGAAATTAACGTCTCTAATCATTTGTTATAGTCACATCCGCTAATGCGCGCTGAAGGTGAAAGGTCTGATGGATTTTTTTTTTTTTGCGGCTATTTTTTTTGTCAAAATAAAACTCGAGGGATGACCGGCGCTCCGGGGACGGGATGCAGACGGGCCATCGGCAGGGAGTGGGGAAGGCCTCCAGGCACGACTGCTGCTTTACCCATAACGCACCTCTCTTCATAGTGGGCGATCCTCCCCCTGTGCGGCCAGCGACAGCGGGGAACCCGGGCTACCGGGAAAATGAGTCCAGTATGGTGGCAGCGCTGTCTGTCTCTTTGTTGTGGCTTTTTACCGCCTTTCTGAGCCCTTGGAAGTAAACAGGTAGTCGGGCTGAATGGGCCCCTACAGGGGTTCTCGGCAACCGCGACGCAAGACAGCACTCCCTCGCCACTTCAAAGGGACCAGAGGGAGAAAACGAGCCTGAACTGTACGCCTTTCCTACCGAGCCTTGTTAAAGCAGCTCGTACAGTAAAAGATCACTTCAAAGGGGCCCACCGCCAGCCGCCTTGAAAGGCGGCCCATTGTTTTTGCATTTCATTGCCCTGTGTAGGATATTAATCCTCACTGCACCTCGCTAAATCTTAATTAGTCTGATGATAAAAAAAAAACAATGCAAGCCCACAAGAGTCGTGTCATCAAACCCACGTAAATATCTCCCAGTAAAAGGGTTGGGGGCTGTATTGCCCACCTGGCTCATGTACCGGTACCATCTGGGTTTGTGACCCATGGAAGCTGTGCTGTGGATTAGCTGCCCGGAACACGCTGGCATCTGGCATGAGCAGCTGCGGCATGGTGGAGGAGTGTGCTCAGACTGCCGCATGTCACTGTGTCCCCAGTGCAGGCAAATTGCAACATGTGACTGTGTCCCCAGTGCGGGCAGACTGCAACATGTGACTGTGTCTCCAGTGCGGGCAGACTGCAACACATCACTGTGTCCCCAGTGCGGGCAGACTGCAACACGTCACTGTGTCCCCAATGCAGGCAGATTGCAACACATGACTGTGTCCCCAGTGTGAGCAGATTGCTGCATGTCACTGTGTCCCCAGTTCTGGCAGACTGCAATATGTCACTGTGTCCCCAGTGCAGGCAGATTGCAACATGTGACTGTGTCCCCAGTGCGGGCAAATTGCAACATGTGACTGTGTCCCCAGTGTGGGCAAACTGCTGGATGTCACTGTGTCCTCATTGTAGGCAGATTGCAACATATGACTGTGTCCCCAGTGCGGGCAGACTGCAACATGTCATTGTGTCCCCAGTGCGGGCAGACTACAACATGTCACTGTATCCCCAGTGCAGGCAGACTGCCAGATGTCACTGTGTCCCTAGTGTGGGCAGACTGCCGCCTGTCACTGTGTCTGCAGTGCGGGTTAGACTGCCACGTGACATTGTCCCATACAGGCCAGATTGCACCCAGTGTCGGCTAGATTGTGGGTCAGATTGTCGCATGCGACTTTGTCCCCTATGCAGGCAGACTGCCACATGCAACTTTGTCCCCAGTGCGCTCTGGTCATTTGCACCCTTGTCATCAGCACACACAGGTGCCTTCTCCCCTCATGCAGTTAATGTGCCCACAGGAACAAACAGCCGTTTATGTTCACATCTGAAATTTCATACAGTAAATGAGGTGTTTCTTTTTTCCCCCCACAGTTCAAAGACAGACATTTGGCCTCATTGGCACCTCGAATTTACACGTTGTCATGCCCCGCTCGTCCGATCCTCATGTGTGCCACGCCCCCCTGATTACCCACGTGTGATTTCCCGATTGTACCCAGCTGTGTCTTGTTCTTGTGCTTGATC
>JAODJX010000051.1:326262-336444 GCA_026776945.1 Isichthys henryi
CCCCGCGCTCAACAAGCTACATGCAAATTCGCGCTAATGACAAATGTGCGTCTGCTGTGGGGCCTCGGCCACCGCCCCTCACTACTTTTTACCTTTATTTACTCCTCCGCTTTTTTATTTAACTGCACCCCCCCCCCCGACAGTACCTTTCCAGGATTCCTGGGTGCACACAGCCTGCCGTCTAATGCCCCGCTGGCCCTCCTGGTGGGAGGGAGTTTGTTTCCGGGCCACACCCCCCCTTATACTGACATCTGTTCCGGGGCAGCCCCTCCCCCGCTGACGGTTAGGGTGTGATGGAGGGGGTCCGGCCCGGGAGTGCCGGTGTCCCTTAGTCGTGCATGGGGGCCCCGTCCCCCTGCACCGTGCCAGACGCCCCCCCCTACCGTGAGGCACAGATGTCCCCCGTCCCTCTGAGGGGCTGCTCTCTGCAGCTCCCACACAACCGCTATTTATCAGGCCGGGTCTCCTTGGCGACAAGACATCTGGATGCTTCCGTGAACAGGCCGCGGGAATCGGGCCAGTCCCAATCCGTACTGTACGTAAGCAAGTTATCCACCATTGGCTGAAACCCGCATGAAGGGGCGGGGCTAATGTTAATTAGGCTCGGTATGAGAATGTAAAGCCTCTCACCAGAATAGAAACCAGCGTTTACCTCCAGATTTTTGCCTAATCCTTAGTGAGCTTTGGGATGGTTTTGCTTTTGCAATGACGCTAACTGGTGTGCAAGAACAGCCTTTCTGAGGGGAGAGGGGCGGAGCGTAAATCAGACATATTTATGTAAACAACCTTGGTTTAATGAAGTTTTATGCAATAATAAAAAGTAATAAAAACTATAAATGGTCAGTCATTAATTTCCTCCCAGAACAATAGGCGCACAACTCACAGAGGAATCCGCAGAGGTGCCTGAACGGAAGCAGAAAATGATTAAAGAGATCTCTTAATGAAGTGTTAATTGCTGCGAGTAAACAGACGAAAGTTGGAGGTAGGAATGGCCCTGACAGAGTGAGAATTAATCTCTTTACGGAGGTACCAGCTCCTCAGAAGCGGGCCCAGATTGGGACGAACCTCGTGGTGAGTGGGATGGCGTGTGGCGGTAAGCACGGCCGAAATCGCCGCCGGCACTGAGGTCTGCAAATGCTACACTCAGAACTAGCCAATCGGGTGCTGGGAGCAGAGTGGGGGATTGTGGGATTTTTGATTGTCTGCCCAATTAACCAGCCATTGCACCTCTGGACGTACAGCGCGGATCCTTTCTAGACAGTTCTACATAAACAAATGGATAAATAAGCACAGCGGGAGGCCTTAAAATCCTTTTACCTCATTCATCAAAATGAAGAGCCATTAATACAGGAAGAGCAGAAAAGGGAGCAGGAGGAAGCAGCTTTCTGCTTCTGGGAATCACATGTGTTTCTGGAAAAGACCCTTTGCAGGGGAGTGGGACGCACTCTGCTTGTCTGCCTGTCCTCTTAATCTTACCTGCTATCAGCCGTCTCTGACCCCATTTCACAGCAGTACTTGTTTATTTGCATATTTTATTCTTTATTTTTTGGGGGAAAATTGTAAGAATGCAATAAAGTATGTCAGAAGGTAAACTGAAAGCAATGTAACTTACAACGTGACAGAATCTGACAAGTGTGATGAGAAAAGATGCATTTGGTTTTATAAATTTATTATTAGTAACCGTGTTAATGACCCAGTAAGAAAAGGGAAAAAAACTAGTGCATTCTGGTTCAGTTCAGTTTAGTCACGCAGGTTCCGGACTGATTGCAGTAATGCAGGTAAAAGAGACAGAGTAGGGGGGGGGATTTTAAGCAGATACAGTGAGGTAGGACAGTGACAGGGGAGATGAGGAGAAGGGCAGTGAGGATGGGGGGAGGAGACCTAGAAATGGCAGCTGGGGCAGTCGGTCAGAGGGGACGGGGGAATTATCTTTACGCCGAGCCGAAATCGACACGCTCCGCTCAGAGGCCGGCTGTCAGCTTTTACTATGAAGACACCCGGGCTGGCTGGTCTGACGGGGGATTAGCACGTCACTCAGTCCGGGGGGCCTAAAGACCCCATACAGCCCGGGTTGCTATAGAGCGTCAGAGCCGGCCAGGGCCTGGGCGGCCACTCTCGTCAAGCCACACAAGGTCCTAGCGGCCGTTCCACCCATGTGGATCCAGGGGGCAGAGGACATATGGATCCAGGGGGCAGAGGACATGTGGATGCGGACACGCAGTGACTTAGCGCTCGCTCCCAATGTGCACACCAGGAACGAGGTGGCCAGCCGCCTCGGGGCTGATTATGCAGAGAGCATGCGGCTGCCACTCTAAGGCTCTGAGTAGGTGCTGCTTGGCTCACGGGCGAGGAACTTAACCCCAACAGCCAGCGGCTCAGGGATGGGGCAGAAATCCCGACAAATGCATGAAAAATTGTGGATGTTTTCCATGCCCGAGTCGCCTTTTATCCCGCCATTTGTCACGCGAAAATGTATTCTTTACTCGCGGTATTTGTGTGTTGCATCCAAGGAGTTTGGGATGCACCACAGGACAGGGGGGGTTAGCCACAGTGGCCTTAGGCAAGCTTTGGGTAAACACCGCCAGAGTGGACCGTGCATGGATTAACGGGTCCTGGGGCCACAGCGGGGTTAAGCGGGCTGTTCAGAGCCCGCATGTAAACACAGCCTGTGGGAAGCCAGGTTGGGGGGAGGCGTGGCCGGGCCATTTGCTGAGAAGGGCCAATCGTATGATCACCCTAATATGGCAGGTACCGTAGACAAAAAACATATTTTTATATACGAGAGAGAGGCAGTGAAGGAGGGAGTGAGAGGGGGAGAGAGGGAGTGATCCAGGGAGTGACAAAGTGAGTGACGGAGTGAGAGAGGGATAGAGAGGGAATGGGAGAGAATGGGAGAGAGGGAGGGAGAGAGGGAGAGAGTGAGGAAGAAAGGGAGTGAGGGAGAGAGGGAGTGAAAATTGAGTGAGAGAGTGAAGGAGAGAGGGAGTGAGAAATGGAGGGAGGGAGTGAAGAAGAGAGGAAGTGAGAAATGGAGTGAGGGAGTTAGAGGATGAGGGAGATAGGGAGTGAAAATGGAGTGAGGGAGAGGGAGTGAAAATGGAGTAAGTAGGTGAGGGAGAAAGGGAATGAAAATGGAGTGAGAGAGTGAAGGAGAGAGGGAGTGAGAAATGGAGTGAGAGAGTGAGGGAGAGAGGGAGTGAAAATGGAGTGAGAAAGTGAGGGAGAGAGGGAGTGAGAAATGGAGTGAGAAAGTGAAGGAGAGAGGGAGTGAGAAATGGAGAGAGAGTGAGGGAGAGAGGGAGTGAGAAATGGAGTGAGAGAGTGAAGGAGAGAGGGAGTGAGAAATGGAGAGAGAGTGAGGGAGAGAGGGAGTGAGAAATGGAGTGAGTAGGTGAGTGAGAGAGGGAGTTAGAGAGGGACAGCCCTCCATTCTGAAAGCTTAAGAAGCAAATAAACTATTTAAAATTGAAATGTTATGATATGCATATAATTTGAAATGAATATGCATATTTAAATGTGTGTAATGGAACCAAATGCGATAGATGTGGGATACTGATGTTTGGAAGGGGCGTCCCTGAGTTTCCTGGTGGGCGGGGACTTTGGCAGTTTGGTGAACGTCAGAGGCACAGATTTCTGTCTCCTTTCTGACACAAAACACTGAATTTTACTCAGGCTTAGGTTAGGCATGACTGCAGTAAAAATATCATGGGGAGAGACACAGAGACAGAGAAGAATGTTACCCTCCAACTGTTATGAACACCATCTGTAAATGTGCAGCACAGACACAATTGCTGTGTGAAAACGAAATCATTACCCTAAAGTGCACAGGCACAAGAGAAAACGTACGAAACGTAATTTTGCTGATACCAATATTCAAAAAAACTGTGCACAGAGCACTTACTCGAATATTTCACGCCATCTGCAGCCTGTTTGACTTGAATACTGGAAACTCAAATAAGCAGTTAACATTTGACCCAGTGCTCAAGATGACGCCATGGTAACGCATTTCTGCCATGCTTGGGGGCACTGAACCCTGGACAAATGCAATTAACGATGATCAATAATTCAGGCCCCTCTCTTCAGTCATGAGGGAGAATCCTCAGTGACCGTGGGTGTTAGCAAGGAGAGTCCCTCTGACAGAGTCGCCAATGAGGGATGCCGTGTGAGAAAATGGAGAGTCCCTCTGACAGAGTCGCCAATGAGGGACGCCTTCTGAGAAAATCGGGAGTCCCAAACGCTTCCCTTCAAACTGCTGTCAGAAAGCCCCCCTCCCCCCACACAATCTGATGCTAAACCTGCGCATCAAGCAGTCAGAAGCACACTGTGGTCCATGTTCTCTTGGTTTGTTTAACCCGGCCACAGCCGTGCATCGCAGCCCTACATCCCAGCCGTGCATTGCAGCCCCACATAGCAGCTGTGCATCACAGCCCCACATCAAGACCCCGCATCGCAGCCCTACATCGCAGCCGTTCATTGCAGCCCCACATCACGACCCCGCATCACAGCCCCACATCGCAGCCGTTCATTGCAGCCCCACATAGCAGCTGTGCATCGCAGCCCCACATCGCAGCCATGCATTGCAGCCCCACATAGCAGCCGTGCATCACAGCCGTGCATCACAGCCCCACATCAAGACCCCGCATCGCAGCCCTACATCACAGCCGTGCATCGCAGCCCCACATCACGACCCCGCATCGCAGCTGTGCATCGCAGCCGTGCATCGCAGCCCCACATCACGACCCCGCATCGCAGCTGTGCATCGCAGCCGTGCATCGCAGCCGTGCATCGCAGCCCTGTATCCCCTTTGAATGCTTCTCATCGGCCGTGTCTTTGATCACGGCTCACATGAACTGCCACACAAGAAACACAAGAAACATAATAAAGCCACCTTTGCCCCCTCCCCCATCTACACCATATCCTGAGGCCCCCGCCAATTGTACCTCCCCCCCACATTCACTCTTCCTCTCATCAGTGCTCATAATCCTCCCCTCTGTCGCCCCCCCGGACCCCAGCACGCTCACTGTTTATCCTCTGTTGGCCAGCTAATTTGGTATTTAGAAATGAGAGTGTCTTTACAGGTTTTCATTAGACATCATTTTGAGGCTCATTTAAAATCAATCCCCCCTCCGCCCGCCCGCCGCCCGCTCGCTTGTCAGCCGGATGAAAAATGATCGGGCCCGTGCCGGCCTGCGCTCGCCACTGCCTCTGCCGCCGCACTCCCCTGATCTGTTAATACAGTATCATCTGGTACAAAGTGTGGCCAATTCCCACATCTAATTACAAACAGGAATTCGGGGTCATTAAACTAAATACATTTCCATTAGGCAGAGCAGAGGCTCGGGCTGCGGACGGTGGCACACGCTGGACCTCCTCGCTCCCGCTCTCGGCTCCTCCTAGTCGCTCTCGCTCCAGAGGGGAAGAATAGCCTTAGATTAATTACCGCCCCCCTCCCCACACGCCCCGCACTCCTCGTCTTGAGGGTGTGCGATAAGGTATTCGGAGAAGCTGATTCTGTGTCGACCAGGCCAGGTTCCGAGGGCCCACAGCCTCATTGTCAGAGCATCTTCCTCAAGGTCATGGTGAAGCGGGGCCCGGTGGGGGGAGGGGTCACACTGAATCCCCCCGACCCCCCAGAGGAGTGCCGACCCGCTCTGCTTAGCTGGCATTTCTCTCCAAAGTGACTTTGCGGTTTTAACCCATTTCTATAGCTGGATATTTTTACTGGAACAATTCAGGTTAAGCGCTCAGCTCAAGGGTACAACTGCTGGCCCCCCAGGGAACCACACCGCCGGTGTCCGAGGTCACAGGCCTGTGTCCTTAACCATGGCGCCACCTGCTTGGCAGTAAAGGACAGGGCATGACGATCCTACAGTCTCCTCAGCTCATGCTGAGGCGTGTGTGAGTGTCTCTCGACAGCGGCACGTACTAGAGGGAATGCCAGGAAAGGGCCGAAATCAGACACTGATATTCAGGTTCTAATAATCACTTCCTGTGTTTACCCCCCACCGACGATGTTTTCTTCGTAGAAAGTGACCCTGGCTTCTCTGTTTACATTGTTGAATGATTAATGTGCTAACTGACAGATATTTCGCTGATATCTCGCTTTTCCGCATCTTGAAAGGCGTCACAGTGGCCGAAAGCGCCAGTCGGCATCAGGATGAGTGTGAGACAGCGACGCCTCCGTCTAACAGGCGTCAGCACCACCCCTCCACTCAGAAAAGCCTCTCTTCCACTCTGTGTACAGGGAAATCATTTGTAGATCATGGAACTCACTGCTTGTACACAGAGCAAAACAGGACACATTTCTAGAACTTTCCGTCTGGCCCTAACTGGATTTCGGAGCCCGGTGATGCCTTGGACCTCACAAGGTGACACCTCACAGATCTCCTGTTTGACACGTGGATGTTTGACACGTGTGTGGCCCCTCCCTGAACTCACTCACTCCCTCAGACATCAATGACTCATGACTCACTGGCCCCTGAAGCTGAAAGCCTGCCAATCCATCAGCTGGGCGCAGAGACAATGGAGAAATTTCTGGCACATCAGCAGAAAGTGACTGCATGTAGAGACACTGGAAACCGCCTGACAAAGGGGAGTGGGGGGGCCAGGCTGGTTCAGGCGGTGCCCAAAGGGGGCACCAATGAGCCAGCATGCAGGAGATCAGACCTGCACCTCCGAAAGCAGAAAACACACTGACATGCACACGCACATCTGTCCCTGAGGCGACCTCGCAGGCACTGCCCCAGACAGCTATGAAGCATCCACGCAGGGATTGCCCCGGACGGCTATGAAGTGTCCTCACAGGCACTGCCCTGGACAGCTATGAAGTATCCACGCAGGCACTACCCCGGACGGGTATGAAGCGTCCAAGCAGGCACTGCCATAGACAGCTATGAAGTGTCCTTGCAGGCACTGTCCTAGACCACTATGCCGCTGGTCCTCAAGGTCCCCTTTATCCAATCTCCAAAGAGCCAGCCTGGAGTCTCCTTGGAGTCCCACCTGTTAATGGTCACCGTGCTGACAGAATCCCCCACCCCCATGTGAGGTGTGCCTGTACTTCACTCTGATTCGGGGTTTGTGTGTTTAAACGCGGCAGAGTGTCACCACTGGTGTTCATATTTCACACAGACCTGTCCCGTCTGTGACTGTGGAATATCAGGCTGACCTTCGCGATTTTCTCCTTGATAATATAAGAGCCTGATTATACATGACTTACACATAATGTCCAAGGGTATGAAAGTGTGTTTGAATAAAAATAAGCCAGGGATGTGAATCATGAAGCCATTACTGTCACTTGGTAAAATATCCGCAAGGGGGCCGGGAATCGGGCCAGTCTGCCAGTGACCAGGGCACTTCCATGCCAACAGGGCAGCTCTGGGGCAGCGGCAGACAATCACACCCACATGGGGGTTGAATCTTTATCAAGCCCGTCTGTGGCAGGTGTGGCTCCCCTGACACGGGCAGCCATGCAGAAAGCCACCACCCGCCGCCGTCCTGCATCTCACCCCCACCTTCTGGGGAAAGCCGCTCATGCGTGTTCCGGCGTTCCGCTCGCCTGTCCCAGCCACCCCCATGCTGCGGCCACAAGCCTGCGGATTACAGTTGTTTAGGGCTGCCTTGTCAGCAGGGTCGCATCTACTGTGACGCCAACACGCCAAAGCTGCGGACCCATGTTACACTATGGGCGGGCAGACTTATGGAACAGTGGGGGATGGAGAGGGCGAACATCAGGTGCAGGGGCTGCGATCCCATGGTCTTCCCTGGGAGAGGTGGCAGGCCTTTCAGCACGCTTCCCGTCAGTGCTCTGGGACTAAGATCAACACTCTGCCATCCGTGCAGCTTTATGTAGCACACAGCCTTATATACTGTAGAGATTTATATGGCCAATCGGAACTGAAGTAAAAGGCATAAGGCTTCCGTGATTGGCTGAACACTTCTAAGAGGCCTGCCCCAATCAGCCCCTTCTTTGCCACGCCCATGTTAGTGCAATTCCGAAACAAACAAATAAATATCATTAACAAATGTTATAACGTCAGAGCAAAGAAGTAGTGAAAAACAGATTAATTGATTAGGCCTGTGTGTCTGTACATGTTACACATCTTTCTGAATGTTACATGAACATAAAGACTGCATGTGTGATTAATATTAATGTGTTAAACTGGAGGGTGTGTGTGTAACTACATCCGCTTTAGCTGCTCCTCCTGGGGGGGGCGTGTTAGGAGCCTGGGAGCAGAGGCCCATAATTCCCCTTCGGCTTTGGCCCCATGCCCCCCCCCAAGTGAAAGCTTATTAGTGTCCCATTAGGGCCGGGCATCAGGGCGGCTCTCTGCACCACGAGAGACACGGAATATGGCGGGATGGGCAGGATATGCAGGACGGCCGAGGACAGCACTGGCTTACAGGAAGCTGACTTAACACGGCGCCCATGAGAGGCGGGAGTGGTGAGGCGGAATTCCGCAAAATGGGAGTGACACCTGTCTGCTGCTGGGAAGCGGTGTCTGTGCTGAGGGGGAGGGGGCGGGGGGTGGGGGAGGGAATGAGGGGAGAAGAAAGTGCTGATCGGGCAGTAGTGCAGGAAGAGCAAAGACGAGGGAGAAAAAGAGGCTATTCAATGGAGCGGCTGCCCACATGCTCTCCCGCCCTCCCAGAACACCGACCCTTCTCCTGCCCAGAACGCCAGGCCTCTCCCGCCTGGAATGCCAGGCCCTCTCCCACTCAGAACGCCAGCCCCTCTCCCGCCTGGAATGACAGCCCTTCTCCCACTCAGAACGCCTGGTCCTCTCCCACTCAGAATGTCAGCCCCTCTCCCGCCTGGAATGCCAGCCCCTCTCCCACTCAGAACACCAGGCCTCTCCCATTAAGAACGCCAGGCCCTCTCCCACTCAGAATGTCAGACCCTCTCCCACTGAGAATGTCAGCCCCTTTCCCGCCTGGAATGCCAGCCCTTCTCCCACTCAGAATGTCGGCCCCTCTCCCACTAAGAACACCTGGCCCTCTCCCACTCAGAACGCCAGGCCCTCTCCCACTCAGAACACCAGCCCCTCTCCCACTAAGAACGCCAAGCCCTCTCCCACTCAGAACGCCTGGCTCTCTCTCAATCAGAACGCCTGGCTTGGAACGCTGGTCCGTCTCCTACCCAGAACACCAGCCCCTCTCCCACTTAGAACACCTGGCCATTTCCCAGTTGGAACACTGATCCCTATCCCACTGAGAACGCCTGGCCCTCTCCCCCTCGGAACGCCTGGCTCTCTCCGACTCAGAATGTCAGCCCCTCTCCCACTAAGAACACCTGGCCCTCTCCAGCTCGGAACGCCTGGCCCTCTTCCCCTCGGAACGCCTGGCCCTCTCCCACTCAGAATGTCAGCCCCTCTCCCACTCAGAACGTCAGCCGCTCTCCCACTCAGAACGCCTGGCCCTCTCCCACTCAGAATGTCAGCCCCTCTCCCACTCAGAACGCCAGGCCCTCTCCCACTCAGAATGTCAGCCCCTCTCCCACTAAGAACACCTGGCCCTCTCCTGCTTGGAACGCCTGGCCCTCTTCCCCTCGGAACGCCTGGCCCTCTCCCAGTCAGAATGTCAGCCCCTCTCCCACTCAGAACGTCAGCCCCTCTCCCACTAAGAACACCTGCCCCTCTCCCGCTCGGAACGCCTCGCCCTCTCCTACCCAGAACACCAGCCCCTCTCCCACTTGAAACGCCTGGCCCCTCTCCTACCCAGAACACCAGCCCCTCTCCCACTCAGAATGCCTGGCCCTCTCCTACCCAGAACACCAGCCCCTCTCCCACTTGGAACGCTGGCCCCTCTCCTACCCAGAACACCAGCCCCTCTCCCACTCGGAATGCCTGGCCCTCTCCTACCCAGAACACCAGCCCCTCTCCCACTCGGAACACCTTCTCTGGCATGGAACACCGGTCGCTCTCTTGCCCATTATCCCACCCTCCCTCCTGCCCTCCACCTGTTTCTGCTAAGTCTGCACTGGCGGCCCTGACATCCTCGAGTCGCTTTAAATAATGCATGGAATTTCTCTTTTAACTTGTCAGTGGAAACGAGAAATATATCAGCTCCTCTGTGATGTCACTTGTGACGGTGATGTTCCCTGACAGTGTTCCATTAGACCACTGAGCTCCTTTGCTAGGTCTGTGGGGGGGGGGGGGGGGGGGGGGGGGGCGGGGGGGGGGGGGG
>JAODJX010000051.1:406949-435497 GCA_026776945.1 Isichthys henryi
CCCCCCGCCCCCCCCCCCCCCCCCCCCCCCCCCCCCCCCCCCCCCCCCCCCCCGCCCCCCCGGCCCCAGCAGTGCTAAATCCAGCAAATACTTAGGAGGTGAAACCACATTGAGAAAAGCAAAGAATAACAGGAAAACTGAGGGTCTATTTCAGGCCCTCAAAGAGACGAAGGCAGAAAAGAATAACAAAACCAAGTATTTGCCCTTAAAAGGCCCTGTGAAGGACGGCACCTTTTGTCATGAGGGGATTATGCTTAAAAAATACCTCGTGGGAAGAGACGCTAGGATGAGGTCTTCGGGAATCTGTGAGCTCTACCGATAAAATGCAACAGCAGACAGTCTAGGGCAGCTACGGAATTTAGCCTGATATGGGTTTAAAGGGTCTTTGACTCACGTTCTTGTAGAGGAACATTTTAGTCTTTCTCTTGGTTGATTGTTCTTGCTGTCCATACAGCAGCTAAGTATCCAAATGATGTTTATCAAAATTATTACATAATCAGGCATGAATAGCATCTTCAGAGCCTCAGTAATGCTGCTTATTTGACAACAAGCTCTCGTTGTATGTGGCTAGACATGCCCATAATGCTACAGCCCCGCTACGTATTTGCGAACTGACTGGCTGTGTGATTACCAGACACCAACCAGCAATCAGAGGGACACTGACGGTCATGTGGAGCTGGACATGCCGACCTAAAGGGACAATCAGTATTGAGAAGGGCTTTGGTTAGTAGTCAGGTGCTTTTTTTCTCACGCTGATACTTGAAAACACTTCATACTGCAGGGTGAGGAGAGCGGCATTTGGCAGGGGTGCCACTAAAGATTTTGGGCCCCATAAAAGCATGTTATATTGGCCCTCAAGCCCAGACCAATCGGATTATGCTCCAAATTATTTAGGGCTTGCGGGCCCTTGGTATCGTCTTAATTTTCCCCCCCACTTTACAGCACCCCTGGTCTCTGGCCTGCAGGTGGTATGGGGGGGGGGGTTAGCGGGCCTATTGTTGTGAAAAAACTGGGTGTGACTCCCCTCTGCCTCTATCTCAATGCCGCTCCCACACCAACAGGATGGCCCAGGAGCAGTGCTGCGCTGCCGTCCTGGAGAGATGGTCCTGTGAGCAGGGCATAAACCTGGCTCTGGAGGAGGGGGCGTGCGAAGTCCTCTCGGGGAACACCTGCGAGACCAGAACTGCCAAGGTGAGGCTGCCTTCCTGCGTCACATTGACCTCGTGTCATATTGTGTAATATTAAGGTCCTATATAATATAATGTTATTCACGCTGAAACTGCCCAGTGTTTGTGCTTATCTCTGCAGGGTAGCCATGTTCACCAGCGATCTGCTAAACTGTGTTCAAAACATTACGATGGTATTGCATGATTTCCTGTACTGGACAAACTCTTCCTGTCCCCGCTGGCCAGATGTGCTGCCATTGCTGCATACTGGGCCGAGAGGCTCTGGCGGACGGTCTGAGCTGCGATCTGAAGCTGCCAGTGGCTTACCAGTGCGGTGCAGTGTCCCACCAATGCTGTCTCCAGGGCTTGGCCGAGGCAACGGGCAACAGCACCCTGGGTGAGAGTTGCCATGGCAGCATGTAACAGTTGATTAGAATAGTTATGTGTGGCTGATTTAGTTAATCGCTGTTGCATCGGCTTGCTGAGGACGGGCCCCCTCCGTTAACATCCTTGGGGTAGTGTTTGATCACTTGGGGTAGCGTTTGATCACTAGGAGTGACATTGCCCTCTGGTGGCGATGAACAGCACGCGCGATAAAGCCTGATGTCCAGTGTGGCCCAACCATTCCTATGCACCTCGGCTGTGGAACCACATAATAATATGTGGAACCTATAATAATTAACCCTTTGCTACAGACAATTAATTAACATTTGAAGGTGGATTAGCGGAGGGGGAAGATCCATGCAATTCAGTGATCTGCACTAAGGTTTGCACAGCTTACAGGTTCTGTGACTGATTGAATACTCTTCCCCTTTACACAGCCCTCGAAAACAAACTGCCTAGTGACCTGGACCAGGAGCTCCTCAATGACAAGTGCACAAGTATGTAGGGGGCGTTCTCTCCCAAAGCGGGGGGCTGGGTCACTTTTATTTGGGCAGCTTTGGGAAACCTGGCAGTGTAGCACTAAATATGGTATGAGTGATATGGGTTGCTCTGCACTGCCATATTAATCCAGTGGGGGTGCACAGCCCTCCCGTCATGGGAAAGTCTCCTGTAGCTGGTTTTCCTGTGGAGTTCATTTGCAGGGGCTTTAACAGAGGCATTTAGAGAGAGAGAGAGGGGGGGAGAGAGAGAGAGACGGAGAGAGGGAGAGAGAGAGAGAGCCTGAGAACTGAATCTAATGAGGAATCGTTACTCGTCCTGCCCACATCCCCTGTAGGGATCTGCAGTGTATCCTGGGGGTGGTGTGTGTCGTGACTGACATCCCTGCCTCTGTGTGTGTCTGTGTGTGTGTGTGTGTGTGTGTGTGTGTGTGTGTCTGTGTGTGTGTGTGTGTGTGTGTGTGTGTGTGTGTGTGTGTGTGTGTGTGTGTGTGTGTGTGTGTGTGTGTGTGTGTGCCCGTCCTGTGCTTGATAGACATTCAGTGTTCTCAGCGCTGCCTTGGCAACAACACCTGCGGCTGCTTGGAGGGGTACAGATTGAAACCAGACGGCCGAAATTGTGAAGGTGAGTCTGTACCCCTCCCTACCCCAATAAGGGCCCCCCGCCCCAAATATGATTAGTTATTTAATCCTCCGAGTTCAGTTTCTTGGCGTATTGAAGACACCATTCCAAGTGTCTTTATCAGTAGATGGCAAAACGGCAGAGTGATAGTGAAACATTGTTAGTGATGCGTATTCCTGATCTGGGAAGGCCCCCATGCCGCGGTTTGTGAGAAAGGTCCTCGAATCCTAGGTTTCTATCCACCCCCCAGACATTAATGAGTGCCTTCTGGGTGCCCACCGCTGCCAGCTAGGCGAGCGGTGCATCAACATTGGCGGCTCCTACCGGTGCCAGCGCAAGGCCAGCTGTGGCACTGGGTACGAGCTGACAGACAGCAACATCTGTAAAGGTGAGCCACCACGCCTCCTAGTGGCAGGGCTCTGAGAATAGAAAGCCTTTTAATGACATCACAGAGCTAAACAGACAGTCATCGGCTGAAGTCAGAAGACATAATCAGATTCTGCCCTTTGACAGATATTGACGAATGTGAGATTGGAACCCACAACTGTGGCCAGGAGTTTGTATGCCAGAACACACAGGGCTCCTTCCGATGTCAGCCCCGTCACCAGTGTGGGCCGGGCTTCTTCCAGGACGCCCTGGGGAGCTGCATCGGTGAGGCCCGATTACACCGGCATGTGAAGTGATTCAGCACTGAGCAGGAGATGATTCCATGGCATGCTGGAATACACCTCTCCATGGTGAAAGCCTTCCAGCGTATGACTGTCCCAATCTCCTCCACCTTCACCACCGGCCCAGATATCAATGAATGTCTGAGTCAGAGTGCACCGTGTCCGGCGAGACAGACGTGCCTCAACACTGTGGGATCCTATGTCTGCCAGAGGAATTCGCCGAGCTGTGGACGGGGATACCACCTCAGTGAGGACGGCACGCGCTGCGTGGGTACGCATCTCCTCTGTAGGCCCTGGACTACCTAGACACCACTGGGCATTTCGGAATCGCATCTGTGTGTACATTGTTCTGTTGGTGACGTGATCTGCCAATGTAGATGCCTACTCAGGAGACTGACTATCTGCCTCTCTCTCACTTTCTCTGTCTCTCTCTCTCTCGCTCTCTCTTGTCATAGACGTGGATGAGTGTATGGGGACAGACGGGGCCTGTGCTGGCCACAACTGCATCAACACGGTGGGGTCCTTCCGCTGCCAATGCCAAGCGGGATACACCTTCAACAGCATCAGTCGGGCATGTGAAGGTACAAATAACCCCCCCCCCCCCCAACTACCACCACCTTTTTTGAGCAAAGCTAATCAGTGCTTGTTAGGTACTGACCTGTCTGTTTCTCGAGCCAGGTGAGACTCACCTCACGCTCAAAAATGTTTCAGATATCAACGAGTGCAGGCATTTTCCAGGACGCCTCTGTGCACACAAATGTGAGAACGTCCAAGGGTCCTACCAGTGTAGCTGCACCATGGGCTTTAAGCTGGCCAGCGATGGCAGGAACTGTGAAGGTGAAGCTAGTTATGTACATAAAAAATAGCTACTGACTAACTAAAACTGCGCACTGTAAATGCATGCAGCGACATCTCTGACCTTTCGCTTATTTTTAGATTTTAAATGTTTTCTTAGGTTCAAGGTGGCTGTCGTCTGCCTACCAGAGGTTTGTCATTGTGAAGATATGACTCTTACATGTCAGACAGAGAGTAGTAATGAAACCTTTGTGCCACTGAGCAGACGTGAACGAGTGCGAGAGTGACCCCTGCAGTCAGGAATGCGCCAATGTCTTCGGTTCCTACCAGTGTTACTGTCGCCGTGGCTACCAGCTCAGTGACGTGGACGGAACCACATGCGAAGGTGGGTCTCTGCACTCTGCAGTACTGAAGAGAAGCTTTATTACTGGTTCTGTAGTTGTGAATACTTCACCAGGGTCTGGATCTGTACCCATGTCCAGAAGGTTATGAGTTAATGGCTGCCGGAGTCATCATACCCACATTTGAGGCCAACTTTCCAACAGACGCTGGCTGACCCTAATGTTGGACCCCCAACCCTTATTGCTTCCTTACGTCGCTTCAGGCAGAAGTGTTTGCTAAATAAATTAAAATGTAAGATGTTTCCTTTGGTAGTCCTGACATTAACACGGGTTCATTAACTCCAGCAGGCTGCTTTTTATGTCACTGTTACTTTGGATCAGGTAGCTTCCTGCAGGTCGTGGCAGCATGAAGGCTTTGAAAGAGCCCACAGCCCCCTGGGCTTTGACCGGACCTAGTCCTTGGTAATGTCCCGGTGGGGGGCCACCATACCATGGACGCTGTCCTTGACGTGTCACCCTTCTGTGTTCACAGACATCGACGAGTGCGCCCTTCCCATGGGGGGTCACCTCTGCGCGTACCGCTGTCACAATGTGCCCGGCAGTTTCCAATGCAGCTGTCCCCTCGTGGGATACACCTTGGGGCCCAGTGGCCGCAGCTGCCAGGGTAAGGGAGGCTGCGCACATGCCCCCCCCCATCACTGAGTCAGAAGGCGTCATGATGTAACTGTTGTTGTCTGGGTTGAGCAGGGGTGGGTTGTTCAGATTTGGTTTCACGCAACCAGCTGAGTACTGTGACTCTTTATGCTCAACTGGCTGGTTGGACTTTTACTCTCTGGACTTGAACTACCCACCTCTGGGTTCGAGGGTGTTTGAGCTGCTAGGAACATCTCATGGATCCGAGTGCCATTCCGCATCCAAAACAATGGCAACGATCCAGCTTTCCGGACGCTTCCAGGGTTGCGTAGCCTCTCTAATGCAGCTGCCCTTCTCCTGCGCAGACGTGGACGAGTGTCTGACTGCGACACACAATTGCACTGAATCGGAGAGCTGCTTCAATGTGCAGGGGGGATTTCGGTGCCTGTCATTTGAGTGTCCGGCCAACTACCGCCGCGCAGGAGAAATGTAAGTGCAAATTGTCTCTTACGTCCCCATCCGTCACCCCCATGTACGCGCAGCCATGACCAGACTGAGACATAAGTCAAGTGGAGTTTTATTGTCACACTGGCTATATTCCATGAACTGCATACAGTGCCGCAGAATAACACTCCCCAGGACTGCAGTGCTACAATCAGTACAGTGCAAATGCCTATGGCAGTGATCATTATATACAATGTTTAAATGATTCATGCTTAGTCATTTCCTGAACTGTTTTTTGACTCGACTGCTAGCATCCCTTCAAATGGCTATTTGATACCCCCTAAAGCAAATGAATTAAGTGCGCGGGTGGTGAAATTTAACAAATACGTGAGATGGTGAACCTGAGGAGAATTTCGGGAACCAAAGCGGTGTTCATCTAGCCGTCCAACAAGATATCATTAACTTTTCGGAGATCCTTCCTGTTAGTTTTTATTGTGTCTTAATTCACATATATTCTAATGTTCAATGGTATTTTTGAGCAAATATACACTTACTACCCAGATAAATAGCTTTAAACATTTCCTTTGACTCCCTAAGACTTTTGAACAGAATGTATATACATAAAATACATAGATTGACAGGACACATGCAGTCAAAACAAACATTACCAACATGGATGTAAAATTACATGGATGTGAAAGTAAGCAATGATGGAATACTGAAAACGGGCAGTAGAGGGAGCAGCGGAGCACATGAGTGGGCTGTAAGAGCAAATAATAGATAAATAAAAACCATACATAAGTGACAAATGAGAGGCGCGGATTCGGCCTTGGGAAACTCAGGAAATTTCTAGGTGGGCCAGTGATGTGATGTGGTGCTACTTCAAAGCTGGTGATCACCAGCGACAAGGGTACCCCCCCACCCCATCTGGGACAAAATATGGCTGCTTAGGTTACAGTGGTCACCTGGGGGCTGTCAGAATGATGACAAATTTTGCTTAGCCCTCCAGAAACAGACTTAAACCTGATCCTGATTGTAAGCATGGCTGCAGGTCGGGTTGTCAACAGTTTGTCAGTGATACTACAATGGTCAGTTCTAATCACAATTTCTATACTGCTGAAATACTGTATGAGAGTCACTGCTGAAGGAATTTATGTTGTGTAACATGAGTTTGTAGTTCATGAGTTTGAAAGATAACTTGGCACCTGGTAACATTTAGGTGAGACGTCTTTGCCCTTAGCTGCCATCTTGTCTGGTGAAGTATTATGCGGACGATCGGGCCACAAACCGCTGCGTCTCCCTCAGTTCCATGGAAATAACTGCATGTAAAGTGTTGGCAGACGATCAGCTATTTCGAGTGTGAATATGAGATGACTCTGCTGGTGGCGATATATGTTCCGAGGACATCATACCTTCCCTGAAGACAAGTGGTGGCCCAGGAGCTCGTCCAATGAGGGCTTTTAACCGGCCCAGGAGCTCGTCCAATGAGGGCTTTTAACCGGCCCAGGAGCTCGTCCAATGAGGGCTTTTAACCAAAGTGTGTCTCACATTAAGTTAGGGGCAACTAATTAACCACAAACTAAGTCTTAGTTGCATACTGATTTCATGTTAATTCATTAATAATGAATCATGACACATGTTTTATCTCAAGCAGTTACTATATGTTACTATGTCTAATTCTGAAAACTTTGTGAACTACTGAAGAAACTACTGAAGGAACAAGTCATGAATAACACAAGTGAAATACTGATCTGATGTTCGCTCATCATTAATGAATCATGATGCATCTTTTATCTCAAATAGCGACTATATATGTTCATGATTTGTGCTTCAGTAGTAATCGAGTTATTACGAAGTATTTGAGCCCCCTCATGTAAAGTGCTACCCAATAAATCTGTAGTCTGCAGCTGATATGCCAGAGACGTGGCAGCTGCCCCGACCGGCCCCCATGTCGTAGGACTCTTCATGCTGGATGCACCTTAAAAGCAAACGTAACTCCATTTATTAAGCCAAAGAGTCACTGAAACATGCCATGAAAACACAGATAAGATGTTGCTCTTCCACACTGTTGTTGGGCGTCAGCAGGAAGCTGGGAGGCTGTAGATGGCTTAGCGACCTCTGCTTTGCTGCTGAGGCTGTCGTCACTGCGCCTCTTTGCATGCACTGCGCTCTCATCTCTCTGCTCTGTTAGTCTGTCCCCCGTCGTTTTATTTTTCTCTTTCTTTGTTTTTCTCCCTTGCAGTCATTGCGAACGCTTGTCTTGCGATCACAGTAGCGAGTGCCTGGCCATGCCCTTACGAATAACCCACTACCGCCTCACATTTCCCACCCACATTCCCGTGCCAACCAACATCTTCCGCATGGGCCCCTCCAACTCGGTCCCCGGCGACGACATCCAGCTAGACATCGTCGGCGGAAACGAGGAGGGCCTCTTCGGAGTGCAGAAGCTGGCCTCGGGCGGGGTGATTATGGTGCGGCGGCCAATCACGGAGGCCAGGGATTTTCTGCTCACTGCCAAAATGAAGCTCCGACGATATGGGACGGTCAGCACCTACGTGGCCAAAATCTCGGTCTTTGTCACCCACGAGCAGCTCGACACTCTGTTTGTCGTGCCTGACGTGTAAACGAGAGGCAAGCAGCCCATTATCTTGTTAGCAGTGTCTGCTGTCTGGGGGATGTAGGTGCCAGAACCCTAGCAAGCATTAGTTTACATGAGTTGTACTCTGTTTGATGTCCATTAGGTGGCGCTGTAGGGCTGAATAACATACTGAATGCAAAAAAGGCCTTAGGCTGTATTGCAATGTGTGAAAGATGTGCATGCAGTATTTTATATAGGATTTTTTATTTGATTTTGTCATGTATTAGCTCATACTAATTTTAAGGATGCTTACTGCTGTGTCCTTCTTTTGTACTGTTTGACCTGAAACTATGAAAACTAACACCATTTTAGTGACAAATTCAGATTAAGTGGTGACTCTCCTAATGTTTTCCATGGAGAATTAATTTATTTTAATTTTGTGACTGCTGAGGGAGAACCCATTATCTCACAGTTCAGCAGAATTTTGTTAAGAACAGAGAAAAAATTTAAAAAAGAATAAAAATGGACAGAAAAGGTGGATGTCTGATTCTTATCGTAGCTTTCATGTAAATTCAATTACCAGGCCCATGTTTGCTGTGGTGAGAGGTTAATTGTCACTGTGGCTGTTAGTAAAAGTGACGGATTTTTTCTCGGATCCTGTTCCCAGCCCGTTTCCTTCCTTTCTTCTGTATTTTTGGTGTAAGCAATTTGCCTCGTATGCATGACCGAAGGTTCCTATTCTAAAATGACTTAATTTACTGCCACCAGCAGTGATCAGGTGCTTTGAGTAACAAGATGCACCTGACTGACAGGGGATCTCTAATTCATGGAGCTTAGCTGGTCCGGTATCGAGACTGTCATGAAGGGGATTCTGGGAAATGGGTGCTTTCACAATCCATTTTGATCAGTTTTGCTGTTCCTGAAGGGCGCTCCCACGCTGGTAACTTTTCAGATGCATTCACACAGTTTCATAAATCACAGATAATATGATGGACTGCAGGATTTCTGTGACCTCAGGTATATACAGGAGTATGCCAACAATTCAACAGCGGTCCAAAACAAATATCCCTCTGGATAAAATAGACAAAAATGCTGGCCAATCGGTCCTTGAACTGCGGCTTTTAATAACTGCAGCTTCACGCTGTCCAGATGCCTCGAGAAGAATAAGGGTACACATCCTTGGTGGTGACATCCTTAAAATAAAGGCATGTCCTTGTTTTATTTTTTTTTGTTTTTTACATCCTGACATCCTGAGTTATGGGGCTCTGGGTTCTGGCTGGTGGTCTGTACAATTTGCGGTAGGGCGCCATTGCTGTGGCGAAAATGAATGATGTCTTACCATGTTTTTGTTGGGGAGGTATCAACATGTGTACTGAAAAGCTATTCTTAAGAAGTGCTCCCTCTTAACCAAAAAGATTCTTATCCAAAGGCCTGCTTCTTCTTGCGCTAGGAAACTGTCCGATTTTATTTATTTTTTTTATTTTTTTGTGGATGCACACGTGCATCACTCTCGCAGTGAAAAAAGCAGTGAATATGAAAAAATACATTCACAAAAGAAAAGAAACTCGGTGAAAATTAGCCTCTCACTCACCATGCGCCTTTGATGTCGCTCGACTGGGGTCATTATTTCCTCGTAAATTGTAGTTAGTTGGCTCATGCCGCTCGAATCTCCAGATTTAAGTATAAGCAGTGGTTTTATAAACAGAAGGAACATTTTGTGGCTTTGGCCAAAGTAGAGGTACAACTTGGACTCACTAGCTAATTGCTAATTAGGTTCCCTCACCATACAGTGGCTGGATTATTTATCAGGGGGGTCCTTACCCCTCTCTACTTAAATCGGGCCTGTAATCCAGCATTGATCTGGGGATTTTCCAGCTGGTTCGGCATGGTGAAAGGAGACAGGCAGGGATATAAATCCACCTCCATGCGCTCACATTATTAACGCCCCTAATTGTCTGTCCTCCTTTTCCTCTAGGGCATATGCTAACTGTCTGCCTGACATTAACGTTACCTGGCTTGGGTGCAGCCAATCATACCGTTTGATCGATTTATGGAGCACTTCTGGCCTCGTGAGTACAACCAAACTGAGAGGCGATGACAGGCAGATACAAAAACTGGATAATTTGGAACAGCCTCTTTCGCCTTGTAGTCAGGTTTGAAGGAGGGTCCTTCAATGCTCATATTTAACACAAACCCTGACAAACGCGTTAGTGTTTGGGGAGGCAAGAAAAGACCGGCCAAGTGTCTAAACGTTCATCAAGCTGCTTGTCAAATGATGATGCTGGAAAACAGGCACTTTCAATGTCACCTTGAGGGGTCCACACTCCAGGTCGGAGGGCATCCTCTCCGGTGGTTACAAAGTGAAATGTGGCCTACTTTCGACAATCCGCAGAGTCGAGGGTGTGGCCTAATCATGTCATTAGGAACTTAAGAAGCTCTGAAGAACACTGGCCCAGCAAATCGTCCCAACAACATGATGGGCTTTGAGGCTGGGATGCTTGACAAATCCAAATATTTTCTTCTGCAGGCAGTAGACCGCATTCAGGCTACAGTAGTATTTCTCTCTTTAGAATGTGAATTTCGAAAAAGCCTTTTGCACTAAAACCTTGTGGGTTCTTGCTTTATATGAATTCCTTCCCAAAAATCATTATGTAAAAAATATTTTATCTGTCTGAGTATTTTATTGACTTCCCGGCTCCAGTGATCTTTTTAGTGATCCTAAAGGAACTTTAAAAGTTCTTTACACGTCTTGTTCTCATTTTACTATGTGTTTTTTGCTACTTTCCAAACATAGCTGGTCCAGACACTACAAAAAAGATGTGAGGACAGTCTTGCGGATACTTAAAGCAGTTTTGTTGTATTTACCGTACACCCTTGCTGATTTTTAGGGTAATAATGTGGGAGGGACACTATGTACAACTGAATGAACCTGGTGGAAAGCATGCAGATGTGCCCAGAGCCCTGTTTCCCCCTCACTGCTAGGCCCGTCCGCTGTGTGAAGTCCTGCCTGCCGAATGACGTAGCCTGTCTGTCAGATCCTGTTCAGTCCATCTCTCACACGGTGATCTCCCTCCCTACCTTCAGGGACTTCGTCAGACCAGAAGGTATGGCTTTGTCCTCATTAGTCATTACCTCAGTTTAGTTGAAGTTCTAGCCTGGATTAAACTCTCCTGATGGTTATTGTTCTGCCACGTGAGGTAACAGATTCAAGTCTAACCCAAGGTATAGCCCATGTCATGTTACCTTCTAGAGGTTCTTGTAGAAATGTATGAAGCACCATTGATGAGGATTATGAGGGTGCTGTCTGTCCACAGAAATCGTCTTCTTGAGAACCAACTCCCCAGCACACTCAGCCTTGAGACCAGCTTTCCCCAGCATCATCTTTGACATCCTAGCAGGCAACGTGCACAACTCTTTTGACATCGTCAAGCGCTATGAGCAGGGCATGGCTCTAGGTAAGTGAGGCAAGGGCTGCTTCTCTTTGGTTAGGTCAATTCGGTGCCTATTAAGTTTTAAGAGGCCTCTAGACCAACGCATGACCTCCCGAGCCCTTCCCCAAACTTCACTCCATGGAAACCGCGTTTGTTTCATGACGTCACATGTATGTAGGCCTCTGAGAATTAGCTGAGAAAAAAAGGCTAGCTTTTCACATCATTAGTGACATCATTTTGGCTTGTGTTAATTATTAGATGTTGTTGAGTTTCGTTAAGGTGCAGGTAGGCAAATGGCAACAAACATACATTACTTCTACATGCCTTCTTCATCTTGTGTCTCAAAGTACAAACGCTTCTAGCAATTGCATGACCCTAAAAGCTTGTATCTCAATGATCAACACTAATCAACATGACCTCACGAGGTCATATGGAACTGAACACGACTTGTGAGTAAAAATAATTGCTGATCATTGTCTTATTAATGCATGAATGTTTGACTACAGTAGAAAACATGCATGTTTAGATTAACATTAATATTTAATTAACACAGAAATAAGATACCAGTCTCTCAAAACGTTGTGTTGTGTTGGATGTCAGTCCCTTTAATGTTTCAGCAATTTGTGGTGCTTGCCCCCTTTGTCAGTATTGTCCACAACTTTGATACAGACTTGCATATGTTCTGTGATTTGCCATCTTCATTTAGCATAAAGCTAATGCATTTCCAGACGCCAGCTACACTCTCAGGGCTCTAGGTGCACATTGCTAACCTCCGGACCTCAGCGGTCAGAACCAACTGGAAATGCAGGCTGTAGAATTGATACCATGAAAAATCAGTATTGAAACCGTTTTATACACAACAGATTTGGCACTTTTCATATTTCCAACAACACTAGTACCTAGGAATCATTCCCCTACCGTGTCTCACCTCACACCAGGCTACATGTCACCCTCATCGTTCCTGCAGCTCTGATGCAGTTTGCGAGCTGCGCAGGTGGCCACCCGCACTGAACGAGCCACTTCACTTATGTAATCACCAAACCGTCATTTGAGAAGCATCTGAGGTAGCTGATGCTTAAGCTATTAGCTGCAATATGCACAGGAACGGTATGACATCCATCAGCGTGTGAGTCGCCCACATCAGAGGAGCCCTGATCTTATTCCCTGATAGGTTTACGGGGGTGAGGACTGAACACACAGATGTTTATTGGTAAAGACACGGGCCACGCTGGCGGCAAAATGCATCACACTGTTATTTCAGCAACTGTTTCCTTGGATCATTATTTAATGTATTCGCTGATCAACCAGATTCACTTAAAGTGGTTTATGTAGCGGTCAGGCCAATTGGTTGCGCACTCAATTCAGGACTAGGCCCAAATAATTAGACCACAAGCAGAGGGAGTGAGGCCGAGGACTTCAACGGCTGGCAAGGCCGTGCTGCAGTCGTTCACCCGATCCATCCATCACTGTCTCGGCAAAGGCTCGCCTCGCTCACCCGTGCCTGGATAAAACACGGACGAATCAGAGCATCTGTGCAAACAAATCCGACCACGTTACTCGTCTGTACCCGCAGAGGTTGGAAAGTTTTTCTTTTTATAGGAAAGCTTTGTTCCACTCTTATGTATGGCAGAAAAATAATTTTTTGAAGCCAAAACTTAGAGTGTGGAGGCCAGCCCCCTCAATACCCAGCTCCGTGAGGACACTGTATGTTTCATTTAATCTTCCCCTGATATAAATCTCTTCCCCCTGGCAACCTGGCATGACGACCCATCAACAAAACAATTTCTCACGTTCTGTATCTGAAGTTGGTGACCATCGTACGCTTATTTGGAAAAGTAACAGAAATCCGCTTTACTCAGAGGCTGTATCTGTCCCTTGTATAAATGCATAGCACATCTGCAGCTCCCCTTTAATAAAACATTGGGTTGCTATCATGTTTTGCTAATTGTTTTTGCTAAAAGTAGAATGTGTTATTTTTGCCTGTTTTTGTTCAAAACAGAGTAAATAACACAGTAGGGCTCAAATTGTCCCCAATAGCCCTGCACCTCCAGTCAAGCAAAGCACCTGGAAAAAACCCTTGCTGACATGTTTACTGCACTAATTTCAATGTGTTGAACAAGGCTAAGAGTTAGCCTGCAATTTTGCACTGCTGTAATACCTCTAAAACAATACTGGTAACCCGTGGAGGAGCTAACCACGGTTAGCATGTTACACACACTGGCCAAAATGCTGGAATTCAGCATTGCAGTGCAGGCCATCCTCATATTCATTCACGTCGGTGTCAGTCCCGCTTGTTTCCAAATTTGCCAAAATACCCAAGGTTGCAAAAGCCATAAATCCAGTAAAAAAAACTCTACTCTGCACTTTTAACCAGTCAACACTGTAGCCCTTATGGTCATAGAGGATGAGAATCTTTCGCTGGTATTCATTACATTTTGTGTTGTGGCCATGTCTTTGCTACCAGCATGCAGTTAAAGCTATTTTCTACTTACGAGTTATTTTATGGTGCTGTGGAATGATGTCAGAACTGTGCTCCCTCACGGGTTTGTCCCTTCTGGGAGACCTTGTTGCTCCAGCCGGGAGATAACACTGAAGATGTTCTGAAGCTCACAAGATGGAGCAGGACTAGCAGGGTCGCCAACTTTGGTCAGCTGCCTGGCGTTAGATTTTCAATTCGAAACAAGTCTACACACGCACATTTACATGTATGTAACGGATCTTTTACCTTGTGAATCAGGGGTGTGAAACTGCAGTCGTGGGGGGCCGGAGCCCTGTGTAGCTTAGATCTTTCCCTGTTCCAACCACAAATGATTCAGCTGAAGAGCTGTGTGGTAATTAGCACAAGGAGGAGCAAGCAGTTGAATCAGGTGTGTTAAATGAGGGGAAACCCAAAAATGTGTAGAGCTCCAGCCCTCCAGGATTGGAGTTTGACACCCCTGTTGTAAATAGTCTGTTGCTTTTGATGTAGTTAGTTTCAGGTTTGTAATGGAGTGATATAGATTTACCGTAAGAATCTTTGCGTGAGAGTCTGAAAGCATGAGGGTCATGCCAGATGCACGAGGACTGGCAACCCTGGATTAGCCATCAGAGGTTGTGGGTGATGCACCCGCCTGGAAGCGAGGCTGACAGACTTTTCCAGGCTCAAGACCCTCCATGAGGCCTATAAGCAGAAGCACAATAACTTACTTGGAGCCCACCCCCCCCCCCCCCCCATGGTGAGGTTTGTGTTGGGGACACCCAATTTTTATAATAGAGATGAGGGGGGTCGATAGGGGGGGGGGGGGGGGGGGGGGGGCAGAGGGGAGCTCCCCCCCCATCCAGTAGTGCTGTAATGAATTCATTATTATTTGCAGATGGGGGGGCTCACTGGACTCTGCACAGCCACAACACGTGTGAGTTACGTATCATTGACATTAAAGCACGGGAGCCGTGTTGCGGTGGTGGGTGGAACAGGGGGGTGTCCTGGGACCACGAGCCCCAGGCAAGTCCACGGGCGGAGAGACGTCCATATGGGTCGCGCCAAATGGGTCATAACCGGGGGAAGCTGATTTGACCGTGAAGCTTCCGGAAGCAGTACTGGTCGACCACAGCAACCCCTCCCTCACGTTCTTATACGAGTCTCACACGCACGCAGGTGGAGGACACGCACATGTGATGAGCGTGTGGCAGTTTCGCAGGTACCCCCCCCATCCTCCTTGATCTCAGCCGTCGGTACAGGGACAGACATGAAGCCAAAGCGGCCATGGAGAGGGCAGCGGGGCGTGGCTAATCGTCACTGGTCCGGCTGGACTATCCATCCTTATCATATAGGACAAGAGCAGAACAGCCACCAAGCAGGACAGGAGAATCGACATGACAGGCGAAGCTTGTGTGCGGAAGCAAGGCGGCATCCACAGAAATACCTGATTCCCGGAAGCAGGGATCGGCCCCTAGGCCTCGTTACAGCAAGCGAGCCCAGAGCCCCGGAACCCTGCTAGAATTACACCCCACTGCGTAAATTAATGAGTCCAAAACTGAAAGAAAGGCCTGGTCTCTCCCAGCTTTCTAAAAGCTCGCATTAGTGAACATTTAGGCTGCAGTTTCAGAAAGCCGGCAAAACCAGCAAGCAGCACGGAAAGGTACGCAAACTAAACAGACCCGTTCCCACCATCGACCCGCTCTCATCTGAACATAAACACCTCATCCGGTGACATTCTCACCTGGCTACCCACTCAGTCTCTCAGGCCACTGACTTGGACCAAAAACAGTTAAAATTGCTAATCCAATACACCTTTCAGGAAAAAAAAATGGTAGGAGAGAGAGAAGAAAGAAGGGGCCATAAAAGGAAGAGTGGAAACAACACAGATGTTCATCTCTAATGCAATTTCCATTCAATTTCCTAAGTGCAGTCCCCAAGTGCAAACTAGTTTAACGTTATGTTTAGCTTGCAAATTCTTTTAATAAATAATGAATGCAATAAAAACCTGGAGATCAATTGTGAGCTGAGGAATCATAAAAGGATCCCTTTGTGTCGGCTGCGTCTGCTGATTCGGACACTTTCCCCATATTCAAATTGGTCGTGTCAGTTTTAAAGATTATGTTGAAATGTTTTGATTGCTTTCCTGATATCTCTCACTATCTCTCTCTCTCCCCT
The DNA here is from genome assembly GCA_026776945.1 of Isichthys henryi. Lineage (NCBI taxonomy): Eukaryota > Metazoa > Chordata > Actinopteri > Osteoglossiformes > Mormyridae > Isichthys > Isichthys henryi. The sequence goes on from JAODJX010000051.1 coordinate 423,142, forward strand.
TTTCTCTCTCCCTGCGTCCGCAGCCCACAAGTCTAATAACGGCGAACCCTCTTCCCCCCCTCTCACCGCTCCTCGCCAAATTAAAGCCGGACAGGGGAATGAGCAGCGGGCCCACACACATTACATATAACCATCTGCCGCTGGGGCGGAGGGCGCCGGTCCGATCGCCGCTGACGGGGAAGCAGGCAGGTTAGCTGAGACACAGGAGGCCCAAGGATCCACCCCCGCCCCGCACCCCATCACAGAGGCACATTAAGGACACTTCTGTTGTACCACTCAACACGAGGTTACCCTTACAGCAACAACAGCAAAAAAAAGCTCTTTAGCTCAGTCAATTATTAACCATTTAGCCCCTAATACAAAATAAAAATACTCATAAAACCAGCCGCTTTAGCCGGTCTCCCGCTTCCCTCCCTCTCACTCTCTCCGTCAGGGTAGATGAGTGTGACAGATTGATTCAGCACAACACAGGACACCGATTCTGCAACCTGGGACTGTATGTGTGTGCTTGTCCGTGCTGTGTGTGTGTTTTTCCGTGTGTGTGTGTTTATCCGTGTGCGTCTGTGTGTGTGTGTGTGTGTGTGTTTGTCTGTTCATGCATTTGTCCATGTATGTTTGTGTCCATGTGTGTGTGTGTGTGCATGAAAGAGAGAGAGAGCGTATGCGTGTGTAAGAAGGTGAGTGCAGGGGGTGGCCGGGTTGGGGGGGGGGGCTCTAAAAAGGTTAATTACTGAATCTTGCCCAAACTGGCCATCTGGACCTAAGCAAACACAAACACAGGCCCCCCTCCCCACCCCCTCCGCCCGGCACGGTGACTCCTGTTCCCGACCTGCGCAGAGAGAGGGGGCACTCTCCGGGCCGCACACCGCCCGTCCGCTCGCTCTGATGACAGTCCTCATCTACGTTGACTTGTGTATGCGCACCTGGGCCAGCTACACAGGCCGTGTGTAATTACCACAATCATTCTCAGAGCCACTGGGTGTCTATAGCTGGTGCAGACAGGCTGCCGGTCTGTAGGTAAAGGAAGCACATTGTCGGTTCCTTCCGTGTGCTGTCTTCTCGTTATCGGACACCCTGGACAAGAGTGACAGACACACAAGCAGCCATCGCGTGACTGTGATCTCAAACGAGACGTGCTTATCTTACTCCTCACGTCCGATAATGCGTTGTCACCTATTTATTGCTGATTTGGCGTATTTATATAAAAATATTTTGCTACTATAAATATGTTACAAAAATTTATAAATAATTTGTAATGTTTCGATGTCTCGTCGTTTGGCGTGTAAATACACAGTCTATTTAAAATAAAATAGCACTTGTTTATTGCGGAACATTGCATGTTAAATTACAACGCAAACTGACCCACGTAACCGTACACTGTTCGGGTTAATGTTAAGGACATTTCTCACGTAAATTAAATAAAGTATCATTTACCGGGACAGGTATCCGACTAAGGCTTGCATTCACCGACATTAATAAGACGATCGCTTACCAATTACACGGCGGATTGCACGTGCATTTTAAATGGGAAAATGAAGCAACACGTTTGTTAGGATCTTGGAATAAAGTGTTTTTTCCAAAAGAAAACAGATGTTTGCGAAGGCCCTGTTCTGCAAGCATCGTTGCACTTTAGAAATACAAGCACTTTTGCCATTTACTTTGCAGTAAAAAAAACAAACAAATACATGCTTGGTACCTGATGATCTACAAGACAAATGAACAAAGTTTTTAATCTTCCATTACGGACTATTTATAGTTAATCGTAATACATTTTACTGCTATTGATTTCATTGTTAAAACTATGCGATACTGCTTTTGTAAGCAGAAAGAAGTGCGTTGATGTATTTGGTTGAAACGGGATTCCTTCGTATTCAAACGTTTGCCATATATAGCCAGGTGAACAATTTAATTTTGTTCAAGAGATTATGTTCATCCACAAATAGGCCTATTTAAACTGAGGTAAAAATAAAAGGACTGGATTCCTTCAGTTGTGCTGTTAATAAATCCCTATTTCACGTACTATAAATTCGAAGCGCATATTACTGTATTTCCTGTATTTTGTATTTTGATGATTGTTAAAGCGATTGTATAATGACGGCATAATTGTGCTGATAAACTTTCCGCTGTCCCCAAACAGCGACCAAGGTGTACATTAGACGGTGCTTCGGATTTTACTTTTATTTACGGTCTTCTTCTTTTTAGAGGTATATTGTCACGGTGCCCCATTGTCGCTGCGGCGCTGGAAAAAGAGACGCAATTATGGGCGAGCAGACAATTGAGCACCGGCTCTAGAGCCTCGGGGCTCCGGAGGTCGCGGGCATAAAGCGCGGTCCCGGCCTCTTTAAAGTTGCCCTTCCCGTTGGCACTGCTGGGGAACACTAATGCATCTGTCATGGTAACAAGCTAAGAATAACATCTAGACATCAAAACGAGTAGAGGATCCACCTGAAGTGATTCATTCGGATCTGTCTCATTGATTTATTAAACGCACGGCAACATCTGCAGCCGTACATAGGCGCTTCTGCGAGATTTCGTCTAAGATCAATTGTAATGGAAAAAGGCATTGAAAGTGGGGAGAGATAAATCAAAACACGATCTGCATGCGGTTTCAGGTTAAGGTTTGTTTTCCGAAACATCCGTGCTTTCCTCACATACTGAACGACGATTGGGAAACCCCTCAAATACGAGAAACTATGTGTAATTGCAATTACTGTTTGCATGGTGTCAATACCGGTCGTTTCAACCTTATTTTAGACCTGTAAGTATGAATCGCGTCAACAATTAAGTAACCAAGTCTGAAATTAAAGTTTAATCTAAAGTCGGCGTCCTTGACCTGATACTATAATTGTATGTACAATATTGCTATTTAGGCTATACGACTAAATCACCTCAGGCCCGCGTTGGCGATGCGTGAAAGAAGGCTGTCCTTAAAACTTAAAAAGAGAGAAAAAAAATCTTTTGTGTTTCACATAGAATTAGAGCCCGAAAATGTTTCGTGACAATTACATGAGACAAGCATTACAAAAATGTCAATTTAATTTCATTCTTTAAAATGCACACGTTGCGGAACAATGGACCCCCTGCCGACTTTCTCCTGATGTACCTCACAATTCTTAATTATTTCTGAGAGGTGGCCCAGTCCATTTATTTTCACTCAGAACCGTCCCAAAATAAATAAGGCACACTGAAACGGCTTAACGCACAAACACGTAAGTATTGTGTAAATTACTTGATAAACCACATATTTTTCTAGAAATAGCTGAATAGTTAAACGCATTCCACAGGCAATAAACAGCAATTGTGATTAAATTAAAATACGCCATGCAGTCGTTCGTGCACTTGATGACATGCGCGCATATGTCAGCGACATTGTATGTAAACCGTGAGAAAACATTTTTAAAAGGCGAAAGGCTTTCAATAGCATGTATATTTCTTTAGCTTTTATCTTTAGTAAACAATATCCTTTTCATCGACATTTAATACCGAAGCTGCAGACGTACTGCGCTGTGTGAGTGATGAGATTACATCGCGGCGCACTGTAGTGAAAGACAAGAGCAGATGATCCTACACCGATTATTTAAAAAACAACTACCATTTTCTTCTTGCATATTTTATATGTACAAATCGACAGTTTAAATAGTCAGGAACCTTTTTAATGAGTGAAACAAATAATCGTCTAGCGAACTGTATTATATCCTACAGAGCATTAAAAGAGTTTGTAAATAGAAAAAAAAAACATCCCGTAAGAATTTAAAACCGTTATACAAGGCTGAAAGCCCGTATTGATGATTTAATCACTTGTGTAATTGTTTGTAATTTACGACGGCATTTTAAAAGCATGACAAACATTTCTCCTTAAAACACGTTAGAGTGGAAGAGAAAACCCATCGTGGTAAAGTTGTGTAAAAGAGCGAAAAAGTACATATCTGGGTCAGCCTGTTCCTAGGGTGTCATATGAATAGAACTGAATAGCATTTCCCATTCCGCATTTGGTCATTCGGAGATAAGAGAAATCACCCCCATCTTTAAGTTTGTTTATTGTTAAACTATGTATTTTAAAACATGCATGAATAAAGAAGCAACCGTTAAGGCTAAAGTATTAAGAAAGAACGTATAAGGATATGCTATAAGTAAAAAAAACTATTTATGTGATGCTCGTGCCTTTGCGAAACGTGAAAAGTTGAGGAACTTTTTGGTTGCCCAACTTTACATCTGCAACTATATAGACGGTGTTTGGGACTTTTGCTGCCCCATGGAAGGGGGAGCGCAGCGACTCGTATATACGGAAAGACAAAGAGACAAAAACGACATTAGAGACGACAGTGCTGTAAACATTTGTGTCTGACCTGGCGTTGGTGCAGTCGGTATATAGCGCCTCGAAGTCTTTCCTAGTGATGAGTTTGCAGCGATTGACGCCAGGCTGGATGGCTCCGAGCCCACGCAGAATCCGGACCTGCTCCACGGTGCACACCACGGGAGATATATCCAGCCGCTTCAGCTTCGTGTAGACAGTGTGCAGTCCACCGACTAGGTGCTTCAGGAAGAGATCAAAAACCTGCGGCAGGCAGATCAGCTCCTGTCCGTCCACGTTGAAGGAAGCCACCTTGACCCCGTGAACCTCCACCATTTTACACTCGTTATTAACGCTGGTGCCGTTGCCGTTGCCCCCGCCGCCTCCTCCGCTGCTGATGAAATTGTTGATCATGCTGCTGGTCAGTCTCGGGGACTCGGCAGGGCTTGTGTACAGGGGATCGGAACGAAACAGTCCTCCAGACCCCGGAGTGGAGGTAGGGGAGAGCACCGGGGGAGTTGCTGATACGGCCATAGTCACTTTATTTTTTTCCTGTACTTCCTCCACTCTCTCTCCCACTTGCGCTTTTCACTCTCTTCTCTCTCCTCTTTCACGCTCTCTCGCTATTTCTCATGCACTCTCTCTCACGCTGAGTAGTAGGCAATAGGCTACTACCTTACTCGCAAGTGTGGTGGTGAAACTGAGAATCGCTGCATTCACTGTTTCCATCGGCCAGCCCACTGTGGCATGATTGGCACCTCGGCAGACCAATGAGCGGCGCCGTTAAACACATCCAGGTATCTTACTGGACCTCTGGCTCAAGCAGATGGCTATCCTGCTACGAGTGGGTCGGGTTATCTCTGACAGTTAACCATTTTACCGAGCAGGAACTTTTAAAGGACTTTAACCGTATTATTAGTTAAATATATATATAGAAGTGCTACTTGCCATCTTTGTTCACGTCTCACGGCGAATGTATTTCATATGTGCTTATATTACAATAGATATGAATAGCCTAATAATGACAGTTATAATTATGCTGTAAAATTGTGTATCACTGAATAATATTCGTGAATTACTTGTACTAAATATTATTAGCTGGCGTTAATATATTTTACAGTATGTAAAGTCAGGGTTTTGTACGTATTCTTAAAGTCATCAATCTTTTTATTGTGTGGGTTATGCCATGGAAAAAAATATATACCGCAGAGTCTGCCATTCATATGTCTTCTTTTGATTAACGAGAGGTTTTTGCTCTTTGGGTTCACAATGGGGGTGTTTGGAAAGGCCGATCGCCGGGCGTAGCGTCTTTTCAAGGACCCCCACACGCTGTGCCTTCCTACAGAAGCCCGAGCGGGAGGGCGCTGGGCGCTTCAGACTCGCCTGTCCCGGTGGGTGTTGGCACATTCCTGCAAATATATTCTGGGTCTTACATCCGCGTAATATCTTGCGATGACATAATTTCCTTCAGTCTATATTGTCACAACGCAGTAAAGTAAAACTCAGAATCACATTCGCAGAAAAGTATTTAAAATTACCAAAAACAATTCCGGGCCAGCGAAAATAGATACACAAACACATGAGTGAGTATTGTATTGTCCAGAAAAAGGGAACCTTTTAAATCGACATTATAAAATAATGCGTGGACATGATGCTCGATTTAGGCGTCAAGTTTGGAGCGCGGAGAATAAGATGTATATATATTGCAGGATATTAGGGTTTTTAGAGTGGAGCTAATTTCAACAAGCGGGGTTAGATTTAATCAATATTTAACGGTAAAATACCCAAAGAATTGTCTTTGACTTTATATTTTATCAAATATATTAATTATTGCAGTATTTTTACAGTATGTAGATTATTATTCTGTTAAATATCAATAGCGGATAATTGATGATAAACAGACTTTGGATATATAAAAAAATAGAACTTATTGTTGGATATTCATGCCAAAGAGCTTTTCGGTCGCTTTGGCTTGACACCGTGTGATGGCATAGCGGACTTGATAGATAAACTAAGCGTTTCTATTGATTCATTGGCGTAGGGTGTCATAAAACTGGATGTTAAAATACGTTATCACTGACATAAAACGTGATTCAGGTTTAAAACAATTCAGATTTTAGTAATACTGTTATATTAATTGCAAAAATGAGGCAAACCCTCTTTTCATTAATGTACAGCTTAATTTCCTACAGTGATAACTTTGGTATATTTTTTGTAATTTACATTTAAATCCATGAAAATGTTGATATAGTCTCTAAAGAATCGTTTTAGATTAAATGTCAAATGATTGTTCTTTTGTTTGTTGTGTAGTTTGCAGATATGAGAAATGGGGGCAACACACAGCATGTTAGAACAGGAAGGTATCATTAAGAATGGTTAAGACCTGGTCTCCTGTACAATAAATCGGCAGTGCCAGTATGACACCAAGTGTTAAATTAACACTGCGAGTATTAAATTAACACCGCGTGCGATCTCTTAACACCGAGAGTGTTCATTTAATTTTAAAACATTGCACAGTCACCCTCAGTGTTAACACTACCAAATGCTATGAACTATGTACACCGTATTGTCAGTGCAAATGATGATAGTATTCTGTGTAAAATGAAAACCAAACACAGACTGTTTCGTGATAAGCGGCTTCGCGCTGCATGCCGTATTGTCTCTTCTCAGCCTTTGCAGCCCGTCACTGTGTGGCGATGAAGACAGAAACACGCTCGCTGACAGGTGGTACATTTTACCGCCGCTGCACCTCGGCGCTCTGCCTGACCTGTCAGTGAGGAGGCTTTTTATCGCCTGAAATGACTTCGCACGGCATCTGAGGTAAAGAAACTTTCCGTCTGAGAGAGGCATCGGTGTGCTGTAGGACTCCCGGTGCTGGATCATACAACTCTGACTCGCTCCCTGCAACCATGTACATGGCTAGAGGAATACGTATCGTTTTTGCCGTTTTGTCGCTCATTTCTGTTACGAGAAAGGCATCTCATTGGCGCCCCCCTTCCGGTGATTTGCCAGTAATGCAGGGTGTTTACCCAGTACTGCGTGGAAAAAAACGATGAAACTATCAACAATATTTTATCACTATTTGTAGTCACTATTATTATTGTGACTGTAATTCTTAAATCAGCAAAACTTTAGTTTTGTCATTATAATAGTTACCTTGCCATCCAACTCCGTGAGGCACAGTTGCAATCCTTGAAACAGAGAATGTTTCAGGCCTCCCTACGAACGTTTAAAAAAATAGTACAGCAATAACAGTTAACCTCTCTGCTCTGTCTTTTCGGGGCGGATTGATTTTGTAATGAGTGCTTAAATGGCATGCAAATTCTTGCATCTACCTGGCAAAATTAAAAGCTTGGCAGCAATCTGGAAACGAGGTACATATTTTAGCCTGCTCTCAGTTGCACCTGTTCATGATTCAGCATCCTTTGGCTCCTCCCCCTTTACTTTAATCTTTAATGATTGCCTGCTTTGCATCCCCCCCACCCAGAATGTGCATCCCAGCACCACCATCTCTACTCTGTCAACAGCAAGATGGTGCTCTCTTCATCCCAGAGCCCGCAACTCATTCCTCACAGGGAAATGGGAGGTACTGACAACCTTGCTGCCATTGAATAAAAGGTGCTCAACTGAGCCCAATGCACCGAAATATCACTTTCAGTGACGCCTGCATTTTGTTCATTAAGAACCACAACAGAAAGGAGTGGGTGTGTGATTGGCTGCAAATCACCTAATCCCAGAGCAAATTAAACACTATTGGTCAAACACTGTCTTCGCCAGTCATGTGACTGATACTTCAGAAGGACAAATGAAAAGTGCAAGAGATGATGACGATACTCTACAGCAATGTGGAGGAAACCACAGCCATTTTAAAAATTCAAGCAACAGCCCGGTACAGTAATGACATAATTACTTTTTATAGTTTTTCTTTATGGAACTATTTATTTTTTATGTGGTGAAGGTCATGTTACATGTTTGTATTTCTTTGAAATTGTCGCTGGCATTTTCAACAGTTCTATTGATAATTTAGTTACTTATAAACAAAATGCAAGTAAACTCACTAACCACATTTTATGCCTCATGTTTATTCCTTGTCTAGAAAGTTCCAGAAGCACATTAGCTAGGCCTTCAGCCCAACTGCTGAACAACTGATGGGCCTCTGAGAAAGGCCCTCAACCCAACTGCTGAACAACTGCTGGGCCTCTGAGCAAGGCCCTCAACCCAAATGCTGAACAACTGTTGGGCCCTTGAGCAAGTCCCTCAACCCAACTGCTGACTAACTGCTGGGTGCCTTTGCTAGGCCCCCAGCCCCAAGTGCTCCTGCGACATTGGGCCACCCTGTTCTTTGATCCACACTTATGCATAACTCTAGATAATAGTGTCTATAATAAATGCTAATTTGTGTGCTAAAGCTTTAAACCTTCTATGATATTATACTCGTTCCCTAAATACCTGCTGTGAGTTTCCCAAATCTACTTTAGGTGTGACAGTTTAGTTCGATTGCACGATATAATTACAATTTTATAAGGTTTGCATTCATATGAAGGTTGCTTAATTATATAAATTCATATTAAATACATTGTTTAACCAATAGGTAAAAAAAGAAACATTTATTGTAAAAAAAAAAAAATGTAGCTCTTTTGAAGAAGTTTGACCAAAGTTTGCAACTATGACTGCACTGTAACGTTTCACATGATGTTATTGCGAGATCGCCTGACCGTGAGGGTGCACAGTGCTTACGGAGGCCAGCATACATGCCCAGGGCGGGATGACCCAGGAGGGGATTAGATTACGACCCAAGACTGGCTCCCGCTCCGAGTTGCAGCCAGCATGCATGACCTCAGGCTGAAGAAGCCGATCTTGCTGTGGACATCATGCCTGCCTTGTATCAGTACTTATTCACAATGCCTGCATAATTCTACAGGCTGTAGCAAACAATACTGTGCTTTCTATTTTCTAGAATACTCCACTTTCGCACAGATACTCAGACACCGCCTGTGGCGTTTAATCCAAACATGAAGATACATTATCGCCGCACTTTGATGATGTCATCACTGTAACTCTATGTATCTGTTAAAACCTCTTACCTACATTCAGAGCATTAATAAGGAGTATTTTTTTAATTCTAATATATATAAACTGTACAAATGGAACCTTTAAGAGCGATCACTGTTAAATTAATAACATCAAGATATTCCAAGCCTAAGCTGAATATTTTAAGAGAGTTCATTGCCAGCTCTAATTTCAGCCGCTTGGAACACGTGTAAGTGCTAAAAAAGTTACGGCAGTTTGAATGCACAAAATTCAATTACAGAGATTGGAAGCGTCCTGTGAGATCCGGCCGTTATGCATTCCTTATTATCTGCCCTGACCTGTACGTCTCTTTGGAGGTAAGTCATTTAATGTAAAGTCAGATGTTGAAGGTGACAAGGAAAATGGGCTGATTCGACATACTGTTTACAGTCAAGCCTCTTCCTACGACATGTCTTGTAACGTATAGAAGTCACATTTTCTCCAGGCTGGATCGGCAAATTAATCTTTTAAATGCTGACAAAGATGCAGCCGCTTTTAAGCTTCAGCGTAGGAGGCTTGGGACTGTTACTCCAACAGAGGGGATATTGTTTAAGACGCACAGCACATGCTACGACACGGTAACTATGCAGGTGGGCGGAGTCACAATGAAGGGTTGCTCTGAGGCCCCACCCCCTATCCACTCCATAGGCTCAGCCTTTATAAACGAACAGCCCGGTCACCCACAATGCACAGCAGCGCACACTCAGCCCGGTCGTACCTTAATCATAGCTTAATCTCACCTGAATGGCCTGCCTCCTTAATGTGGATAGCAGCACGTTCTGGATGGTGGGGATCTGTCACGTACATCGACGGATTTAATGTGATTCAACGTAAAGCAGAGTACAAAAGGAAGGGGAGAGAGCCAGCAAGGGACAGCGAGCGAGGGACAGTCTCATCTCCATTTTGTGTTATTAATTCCACTCTGCAGAGTAATTGTAATGTAAAATATTACAGCAAGGCCAAATGCAAATACCTGCTCTCCTCCATGTAATGAAATCTTTTTATTAATGTGTGCATAACACAAATCAATAACAATAATAAATTACCGGTGATTGTAATTGAATGTTTTCCTAATTTTATTGTCAGCCATGATAAATATTCATTCCCATTACAGGCCCTTAAATTAATTACGCCATACCATCTTTTGCAAGATGAAATGTAACGTATATATCAGGAGTGAAGTAATGCATTTGGATGCCGGCGTGTGCCAAGCGGGGTGACGTTTACGGCAAAAACGCTTCTCCCCTGAAACCCTCGCAGATGGAGGCTGAGTTTCTCGCCTGAGTCCTAAGATGGTCCACCTGGCTGATTTAATGCTGCATTTTAATGACGCCCTCACGCTCGCTGGCTCTCCTTTCTCTCTCTCCCACCCGAAGGAGCTGCATTCCCTCTATCACAACCGGAGTAAGTAAGCTGCCTCTATCGGCCCTGCAGTGGGTAAACTATATGTACACCACGAGTAGCACCTGCGATGTTGCTTATTAATTACCCCTCATAACCTTTGAGCCCTCACGCGTGTTTGTGTAGCAAGACGGGGTGGCATTGCCCGCTCACAAGCGTGTTTCTGACGCTTCTAGTTTGAAAGTTAACCGGCATTTCGTTTGTCACCTTGATCCCACTCTCCCTGTTTTTCTGGAACAGTATTTTATATATTCAGACCGACGGATTATATAGCAGAAGAAAACGTGGAGAACGGTCACGTTTTTCAGAGGCAGAGGGTGGACGAGTGTCGAGTGCTGAGGACAGGCCTCCGATGCATTCCTTCATTCTTAATGAAAGCAAACCTCTGAAAAGAGATTAAAGGAGATTAAAACGGAATAAAAACAGTAGTTTGCAATTAGATTTTTCTTTTTAATGTGAGATTTAGCCGCACTCCAATAATAATACAAAGTCAGGGAGATTCAGGAATCAGCAGCTCTGTGTTCTTATCCAGAGGGTCCACTTGTCCAGCTGGTAATTTTCCCGTAAGGGCGCTTAACAGCTCAAACTGCTTAATTATCATCTTCAATGCAGCAGCTACACCACATTTCCCAGTTCTGAGACCAGCCGAGATTTGAGAGTCCTGCTTCGCCGCTTAACTCCCCTGCAATGGAACGGCGCGCCATGTAAACTCACAGATCTCCGGCGGACCTCGTCTGTTGTAATATCTCTCCAAGAAGAAGGGAGAAAAAAAGGATGGGGAGAGAGAACGGCCTACACCCCTCTGCAGTCCTCCCTCAGGACCACGGGCGCCATGCGGTAAACAGAGATTCTCTCTGAAGAACAGAAGACGCAAAAGCGCGGCGACATCTCCATCGAGGTCCTCAGAAGCAAAGATCAAAGGCGCATCTTAGAGAGGATGGCAGCTAAAGGTATAGCTACTTGGAAGATGAAGCGCTCCCGATACTTTCAGGCAGAAACATGGAACTTACAGCAGCAGAGTTTCTTTATACCGGAGCCAGGAAAAAAACTTCAGAATTATCCAGTCAATGGCACAGCTTGAATCCGCACATGATTTGAATCAACACTTTTTTCATTTTTCCTGGATTAAAAAAACACATTCCCTGGCAAATAAACAAGTGATATTGATTCACCTTTTCCTAACTTTAGACACACGGCCTTGATAAAAGATAATATTTTTCTTGGGGTGGATTACAACAAAAAAAATGCTTGTTATTGACCATCTGTTCTTTTCACTTGTTGTTTAAAGGGAAGCAAGATCTTTTCAAGCATATTGAAGTTGTTTATTTGAAACGGACTCTTTGCTCAAACGATTCAGCACCTGTCCTCTGAGTTACCCATTGTCTGTGTGTCATGGTGGTTTCAGGGGAGGAGGCTGAAATTTCGACAGTCCTTGAGCTGTTTACCACAGTCTTGCCGTCCGTGGAGTGGCCCAGTGTTATCATTCAGCTTGGCAGACACTCTGATCTGGACTGGCTTTCAGAATCGCGAGGCAGACAATAAGATGTGAATGGCGACCTGGCATGATGCGGCCATGTAGGGAAGGGGGCAGGGG
>JAODJX010000051.1:549844-573236 GCA_026776945.1 Isichthys henryi
GCTGGTTCGGAAAACCATCATTTGGAAATACGTCAGGGTGAAAAGCTGAACTTAACAAAATTCATCAGGTGATAAATGCTGACCGTCGCTGTGACAAAGTGACCGTGACAACCACCACTGTTCGCACATTAATTAACAGGAGTCTTTAACTTTTCAACATGTAGGCAAACTTGGCAAACTGGCAGTTTTAGCTGGGTGTAATAATTTTTTAGAATCAACAGTGCATCTAAATCTAATTAAACTGAAACTGCGGTAAATGAATGGCACAATGACACTTTACATTATGAACCACAACTCTTTCCTTCCCTTTTGGTAATGATTTTTTGTTTCATCAAATAACCTGTATTATCTTATGAAACTTGATAAATGATGGTTCTAAAAATGAAATCCAAGAAATATTAAAATAGCACGAGTGTTTCATAGTATCTGTCCTGCTATTTAAATGAGTTTAACAGTCGCACATTAGCGTCATGTAAAAAGGCAAATGGAAAGCAGGCAACAATTCTTATACTTACGAAAAAAAGAACAACGAACCTTTAATAATCAATGAAAATTACTTGTTTTACAAGCTGATACCGTATCTGAAAATGTTTTATGAACGCCCATCCGCTTACAACGTTGAAAACCATTACATATTAACTTTGACAGTTTAAAATGTTACTCTTTATTAGTAGGTTAACATACTGTCCTATATCGCCACAAGTTTAACTCGGGTAACTTCAGTGTCATCATTGAGTGATCAGTCACGAAAAATTACCTACGAAAAATGTCAAATGTAGCCGATGAAACATTATTAATGAACGTCTGAATTACATCTGCGTGGTTTAAACACCAATGTGATTTTTAGGCCAAGGAATCGATATTAATTACCGTAGACTGCGCGATAAAGGTGACGTCACCAGCATTAACTGAATATCAGCTTTTGGCACGAGGCAAAAAAGCGCACGGTGAGGTGAGCGGGCTTCGAAAATGCCGATAAAAACGAAGAGGCGGAAAGGCAGGAAATGTCTCAGTTTTTCTGAAGCAAACAGGCAAGTGCAGATGGCTTTTATCCTTAATTCCCTTAAAACTGGGCCCCATGTTCACGTCCGTGCATCTTTACTATTAGTGCGCGCTTACCGGTTTGACGTGGTGTTGAGCACTTGTGAAAATATTCATATAAATACGTGTGATTATCGCATATTTGCCTTTACTTAGATGTGATTATAAACCCTGAGGCAGACAGGGGGCATCCAGGTTGTGTGTCTCTAAACGTGTGTGGATATGTTAACTGTATTGTATCTGGGAGAAAAAAGCTGTCACCGGTTTCCAATGTTTTCGAATAAAGATTACAGGAATGCGGTCAAAGAAATCGTTTATGTATTATGTACCGGTTCAATCGCATCACAGTCTCTCTGATCCCATTACAGAGGTAGTTCAGGATTTGGGCAACAGATAGAACGAACTGCTGACCTCGGTGTGACCATATTTTTATAACCATTAACTCAACTTATCAGACATTATAAATGTAACCTAGTTTACTTAGAAACTTGCACATACCTACATAGAATTTACGAAAAGCCATGTCATAATGGGATCAATCTTGAGGGAAACGAGCGGGCATTTTTCCAGTCAAGCAGGAATTTAACTCCAGCTGCGAGCAGCGGGTTTTGTGGCGACGCGCAGCGGCCGAACCAGCGCTTTTGCCTTAACCTGCAGAGGTGGGTACAGGCACACTCAACAGGTCTCGTTATTTCTGGAGTTTTAGACCGTGCAATGTTGTAAAAGTCAGCTGTCTTGCCCGTTTTACAACGCAGTTCACCGGTACACTTACCTCGCAGGTGCTCAGTCAGAATGGGGTTCGCAGATATTTTAGATGAGATCGGGGGTTTCGGGCGCTTCCAGATGATTCACGTCGCACTGTTATCCATTCCCGGTCTCCTTATGGCCAGCCAAAATCTACTAAACAATTTCACAGCCGGTACTCCGGGGCACCACTGCAACATACCTAACCGGACCTCTCTAGCTCTCGGACAGAACATATCAGCATCAGATCTGAGCGACAAAGAGGTTCTACAGGCGTTCATCCCGGTGGCGGAGGGGTCCGGGCTGTCAAAGTGCACGAGATACACCGAAGCGCAGTGGCACCTTGTCAGGGGCAACGTGAGCGGCACCTGGACTGGAACCAATGTTACAGACGCGGAAACGGAGACGTGCCAAGACGGCTGGATCTACGATAAGAACGAGTTTCAGGCTACTATAGTTTCAGAGGTATGTGGAAAAGCGCACATCCAGGGTAGTATGCTTATGTATGTATAGTATAGTACTGTGCAAGGCAGTCAAAGGAATCGTTTAAAGCTATTTATATGGGTAGTAAGTGTTTGCTCAGAACAAAAACCGCAACTTAATACTGTAACCTATGCAAATTAAAAGTAATACAATGAAAACTAACAAGAATTTTCCCAGTTCTCCAGATATCCCAGGTATCTCATTGGATGGCTAGATGAACCTCGCTTCAGTTCCCAAACCTCAGCCTCTCCATGTATATGTTAAATTTCAGCACCAGCTCACTTAATTGATTAAACTAGTTTAAAAATCCAGTGGGATGTTGATTAGCCATAAGAGGTGTGCTAGTTGTCCTGTCAAAAAAACAATGGGTGCACTGGATAGTCGCTGCAGTTACTGGAGTGATTTCAAGAGAGGTTTTGATATGGCTACCCTGACACACTTTTACAGACATAATATCATAGTTTTACACCAATGTGAAGATCATTCAAGCATCATTTTCTTTGCCTGCCTAAGGCTTTTGCACAATGCTGTATGTACGAATGAATGCATACTTCTTAGGGAGCATCTTAAATGTTTACTGCTTTTATGCTATGAGCATGAGAAAGTGCTCTCCGGCAGGGCCGTAGCCCGGATTGTTAGCATAGAAAGGTTCTGGGGTGTTTCGGAAGCATGCTCTCCACGAAATAAATATTACGGCTACAGTGCAGCTACTTTATGAATTTTATTTCTTTCTGAGAGTAGCAATAATCGTTTTGAAACATAATTTGTGACAAAAGTTACTTAGTAAAGAAATGCTGAAAAAATACAGAGGACATGACCTTGGTGTTGGGCGGGAACATACCATGGTGTCGAAATCCAGGGGGGATTTTGGCTGTTAAACCTTCAAAAAAAAAAACCTGACCTGAAATGACTGATGAAGCCGTAGAAATCAATGAAATTTACCAGCTGTGTTAAGTTACTTTTCCTAACACTGTGACGAACATATGAGATGAGGATGATTGCGCCTGTATTCTACAGTGGGATCTGGTGTGCACCCTCCGGCCACTCAAACAGATGAGTCAGACCATTTATATGGGGGGTGTCCTTGCTGGTGCCATCATTTTTGGGGGACTTTCAGACAGGTAAGCTCGTTCCTGTTGAGTCTTTGAGCCACCTATAAACTCAGAACAATTTCAGCAGTGGTACGCAGGTACTGGCACCATTATTAGACGTGTGTGCTTTACCTCAAACTACAGCAAACCAGTGACTGTTGTCTATGACAAAAATCAAATTATAACTGTTGTTACTATATCAACTTTTGGGCCTTAAAGTCTGTCGTTAAGCACCCTAGAAACACCTGGAACTTAAGCTTGAAAAAGGTTTGGTTGGTTACCGTGTTACACTAACGTACCGGCTGGTTCATTTCAGTTATGTTGTAATTCATCACTCATAAGTCAGTCACCCTTGTGGACTACATCCTGTTTCCTTCTAACTACACATAACCCATCACTAATCATTTTGTGATTAATGCCCTTTTCTAATTACCCTCAGCTCATTCTTTGTCCGAAAGTTGCTTGTGCTGATCCAGGCAGAGCCAAATCAGTCTAAGTGCCGGATTAAAATTCTCCAAATGCCAGCAGCTGTTTCCAGTACTTAGTACTTAGTTTTTACCACAGTCGGCACTTCGTTTGTGCACAAAGTTGCAGTCTGCAAGGTGCTAGTTCCTGTTCAGCCTGGAAAATCAAGTGTTATATGTGTCTTATACTGCATGGCTCTAGTAGAACTGGGAGAATTAAGGAAAGGCCATTCGAAAAGCTCTTTCATATGTCTCAACAGAAAATGACGTAGACAGGAATTCCTGTGCGAATATATAGTATCTAAATGATCCGTGGCCAGTTTACGTGAAAGGTGTAAGTGATTAACTGTCAATGATGACACACCACAGCAAACAGTGCACAGCAATAACATGCGTCTTCTGCATTTACCCCATACATGATATAGCAGGGGGCAGCTAATTCAGTGCCCGGGGAGAGGTGCTTGGGGAGCAGTACCTTGCTGGTCAGGGATTTGAACCAGTAACCTATCAATCACAAGCACGCTTCCCTAACCATTAGGTTTTCCTGCTAATGTAAACCGATGGCTAATCCAAACTGCCAATCATGTGACTCATACAGCACATACTGTAGACAGGGTCAAAAGGTTAGCGGATAAATGAAACAGCCAAGTTGCCTGGTCTTAGCAGTTCTGAATGTGGTGTGATTGGCGGTTCCAGCATTCGAGAAAGAGCCACTCTCTGGGATTCTCACACACTAGAGGTTCGAAAGGGTGGTGTGAGTAACCGAAAGGATCCAAAAATGGCATTTCTGGAGCCAAAACATTTGGATGAATTCATCGTAAGTAGAAAGTATCGTAAGTCAAATATGAAAATAGTTTAATAAGTACATACCTAAATACATAACTACTATCACTGAATAAATAAATAATTACTGTAACTAACTAGGTACCAGTAATTGAAAAGTAAATAAAAGAAAAAAAGTTTATTTGGTCCAACAGAGAAAAAAACACTATGATAGGTTGTTAAACACTGTATGATAGGTTGTTAAACACTGTGTGATAGGTTGTTAAACACTGTGTGATAGGTTGTTAAACACTGTATGAGACGTTAATGCTCACAATCCTTACAGACTGGACATGGCTGTGTGTATGCTGGCATCACCCGGCATCAACAGAAACTATCATACAGTGTATTTTTAGACAGGGAACAGATTAAAAATTCTAAGTTGACTACCAAACATGCATTGCTATTGCATCATCATAAAGTCGAATCATCGTCAGGTGTGGAGCCTCGGTATATAAATAGACACATACAGGAATATATACGTTTATGACTGTAGATATACGAGTTAGCACTTACTTAACTGAATTGGTCTTTTACCGTGACTGGTGTGTATTTCACATTTGGAAATATTTCCCTCCGCTCTCTGTGCGTCTCTCACCTGTCAGTTAAGCTTGATGACCTTTTAGCAATGCAGCCCAAACTGAGAAGTGGACCTGGGAGCAGCCCCATACCCTCCTGTCACCATGCCTCTGCTGTCCTGTCCTGCAGGTTTGGCCGCAGAGCACTGCTGATCTGGTCCTACTTCCAGCTGGCCACCCTGGGCACCTGCACGGCATTCTCACCTTCCTACCTCGCCTACTGCATCTTCCGCTTCCTGACAGGCATGGCTGTGTCAGGAATCATTCTCAATGCTGTCTCCTTAAGTGAGCCCCGCTTGATGTGCTGTGCTATCTGTTTGGATCACCCCCCACCGCCCCCCACCCCTGCCCTGCTAACATCAAACATTCCGGTGCTCAGTCAGGATGGAGTTTTTGGACCTTATTGATGAGATTGGGGGGTTTCGGGCACTTCCAGATGATACATGTCACATTGTTGTCCATTCCTGGTCTCCTGACCTTTCTAGCTGGACCTCCCTAACTAGGTGTCTCTAACCAGGCCTCTCTAGCCTGACCTCTCTAACTGGGTCTCTCTAGCCTGACCTCTCAACTTCTTGGCCAGAACCTATCAGCATGATATGCTGAGTGTTCACCCTGATGGCAGAGGCGTTGCAGCTGTCTTCAAATGTCTCAGCATGGAATAATCCACAGCTGAGTTAGCCTGGAGAACCTAGTTCTTCACTGTTCAGGTGATTGAAACTAGCTACAAGCAATATCGATGACCCCTTGTTTAAATGATGAACTTGAAAAGAAAGGCTTCTGTGAGTATTCAGAGGGCCTTCTGGTAAACATCTTCATTTTTGGAACCTCATTAAACCATAAGATATATATGTTTTTAGCTGACAGATCACAGTGAAGACTAGTAAAAGCCAGATGAATGACTTCACTAATCAATTGAATATGAGATACTGGATACACAAAAACCCTTAATCAACGTCAGCCAAGCTTGTTGAGTGATTCAGTGATTCAGCAATGTTGAGTTTGAATGAAATGTGTCCACTTTGCAAGCTTTTTTGACCATTGAAGTTTAACATAGTATGTTTCTATCTTGTCCCTGGTCAGAGGTGGAATGGATTCCAACCAAGTCACGGACCTTGGTAGGAACCCTCTCCTCCTTTTTCTTCACCTTTGGCCAAATGATCCTGGCGGGCCTGGCTTACACCCTCCGAGACTGGCGCAAGCTGCAGATGGTTGTGTGCTCCCCCTTCTTCATCTTCTTCATCTACAGCTGGTGAGATGTTACATCCTGCTCTCAGATGTCTTTGATCCTTCTCCCCTCGACCTCTCAGTTAATGGTTGGAACTGTTGTGTCTGCATAATCAGCTCTGAGGGGGTTGAGTTTTCAAGTAATGCACGATTTTCATTTTAGGTGGTATTCTGAGTCAGCTCGCTGGCTGGTGCTGAACCGGCGGCCAGACGAGGCCCTCAAACATATCCATCGTGTGGCGAGGATTAATGGAAAACCAGAGTTGGCACAAAAAATCACTGTAGAGGTCAGTAGGGAGGTTTGGGAGGGATAGATGCAAAGGCACAGATCTGACACATAGATGACAGAGAATTTGGTGGGTGCAGGATGACCGGACTGTCAGGTATATTTTGACCTGTTTGTATTCGGTAGATGCTGGAGTCACATATGCACAAGGAGGTCCAGTCCAGCAAGAAAATCTACACCGTTTATGACCTGCTACGCACTCCAGTGATGAGGCAGATATCCATCTGTCTGATGGTGGTCTGGTGAGGTTTCTCTTCGTGCTTCAGTCTGTTTAGCTGGTTACTCTTTTGGTAGATAAATGCCTATGTGATATGCAAAAATCTAGGACAGATGCCTGCTTAGTGTTCTATGTAATTGGTCAAAATATTCAGTCCTGCCAAAACTAAACCATCATTATTCTGTGTTAATGGACAGCATGTCTCCAAGCCACTCTGGGCCTGTTCCCAGTACAGGTTGTGACTCCTTCACTTCCACTCAACAGGTTCTCCACCAGCTTCGCCTATTATGGGCTGGCAATGGACCTGCAGAAGTTCGGCGTCAGCATCTACCTGATCCAGGTGATCTTCGGCGCCGTGGACTTCCCGGCCAAGCTGGTGGCCCTTGGAACCCTGAGCTTCTTCGGTCGTCGCGTGACTCAGGCTAGCTGCCTGGTCCTGTCAGCTGCTGTTATCTTTGCCAACATCTTCGTCCCTGCAGGTCAGAGCTGTTCTGTCTGCCTTTATAAATGTTGTTTTTTACCGTTGAAGATTGAATGATTTTGCTCACTTTTAATGTCTACAGAACAGGAGCTCATGTGGCGTTTATGTCTGATTGTGACCACAGAAATGCAGACCATACGCACCACCTTGGCTGTGCTGGGAAAGGGGTTCACCTCGGCTTCCTTTACCTGCATTTACCTCTTCACCGGAGAGCTGTACCCCACTGTCGTCAGGTATCACTACCTGGGGGCAGCAGTCTAAACAGACCTGTCTCACCAGCCACCTCCTCCAGCTCCACCAGAGGAATACCAAGATATAATCTCTCCAGCGTGTCCCGGGTCTGCCCTGGGGTCTCCTCCCAGTTGCACATGCCCAAAGCACCTCCCCAGGGAGCCATTCAGGAGGCATCCTAAACCTGGTTTCCACCAACCCCATGCTGGTCCTGGACTTTTTCCCAATCCAGCACTGGTTCCACGTGTTTCCACTGCAGAAAAAATGGCCCTAGGTCAGAAAATACTGCTCCGGCATGGCAGCACAGAGAAACTGGGCTCAGAAAGTGGTAGCATAACATCAGCGAAAGTGGGACGGGCTATAGCGTCCAGACCTTCCATATACACAGAAAATTCAGTCTATAACCGTTATAGTTCAGTCTAATATTGGTGATGCTGGTAGTGAAGCAACTTGCCAGCTTATTAGCGGAATAAGGTGACATCATTTCTTGTATTCTGAGAAAAACGAAAGATCGATCTGCTGGTCAGATTTAATAATGAAGTATAAATATGTTGTAGGTTGAATAAATAATATATTATGGCGTTTGAGTGGCAAAGAAATCATAAGGCGGACAGATAAGTTCAGTTTTTGGCATTACTGCACGATCCTTAAAAGGGCAGCAGTAAAACAGTGAGCAGGAATAAAGAATAAACTCGGTCACAAAGAAAGATGGGGAACCTTGAAGGAGACAAAAGTGGATACAGGCAATAGAGACAAAACGTAACCAGTCATACTCTGAAACTTTTTTTTCGGTTCGGAAAAATAAATCCAAAAAATGAAATACCTTTACTTTACTCTCACTTCCGCCTACGTAACATTTCTGTTCCGTTCATTTTTGAAACCAGTGGAAACGCAGGCTGGTTCTAGTACCAGCACCAGCTCCATGTTGGTGGAAACGAGGCAATAGATAGATGCTCGAACCCCCTGCACTGGTTCCCCCCCCCCATTAAACCCAAATGTCAGGACCATAAAGATAGATAATATCCTAAATGGTTACATTTAAGCTGCAAACCGGATACCCCAGTCCACAGTGTAATGCCCTCAGACATCCCATCTCCATGCTGCCCCCTACAGGCAGACAGGAATGGGCCTCACCTCTACCATGGCCCGCGTGGGCTCAATGGCAGCACCCGCTGTGCTGATTCTGGATGAGGTCCTGCCGGCTCTACCCAGTATCGTGTACGGCGGCTCGGCACTGGTGGCAGGCATCTTCGCCATCTTCCTCCCTGAAACCCTCAACGTGCCACTACCAGACACAATTGAGGATGTGGAAGAGAAGTGGTGGGTCGAGTAGGGACTTCCTGTGCTTCCCTTAGGCTCTAATTTCAGCTAATCGGCAGTGTACCCTTAATTTGGGGCAGGGTGCCATTTACAGAGTTGACTTGAACTGTGTTGTGTTCCAGGGTCAAGCAGAAGGGAAAATCTACGCAGGAACCAGCAGAAAAGGAGTTGGCACTTCTGCCCGAGGTGAAGGACGGCGTGGAGCTTGTGGATGGGAAAACGATCGGGCTGAATGCTCTGTGAGAGAATGCGAATGAAAGTTACACACACACAGGCACATGGGCGAAACGCTCGCTGATCGAACCCCGTAGCGGCAATGTAACGCACTGTAGGAAAAGGAATCAGAGCACCAATCAGAGCACCGCGTATCCCAAGGGCGTAGATTTGGGAATGCATTGAAGGGTTCGGGGCTGATTTGGTCCCCACCAATACTGAATCAAACCTACGTCCTTGGCGTGTCGCACAGGCACCTGAACAGCGAGAGCGGCCAGCGACACTCAAGTACACGCAACACGACTGTACACGCGTGTTGGACACACTCAGGCAGTGAGTCGACTCTGCCAGGATTGCACCGCGGAGCGTCCAACATGTGCAGGCTGCATTTTCACATTCAGTGCTTAATTATAATTAACAAATTATTTGTACTTTGTATATCAACATAATAAATGATGAATCAGATTCCCATTCACATCTTTTCAGGTTTTACACCCTTCTACTAAGACAAAAGCAAACATAGTACTAAAAGCATCGACAGGGTTGAGCATCCGGGTTCATACACAGGGCTCAGATTGAAAGGAACCTTTTTGTCCCAGTAAGGCCACCGTAGTGACTTCATAGGTGGGCATGTTCCTGTCTGCCCCCTCCATGTTACTCAAAGGATTTAGGTACGAACGTTTGATCCAATGTGTCCTACCAACTGCAATTTCAGCAGTCGTATAGGTTTATTACAAAGCCACACTGTGCAACATGGATATACTTGGGTGTGACATCAATGTATACCATACAATGATAATCTACTGAATTACAGGCTACAATGCAAATCAAATTCACATTTTGTCACATGCATTATCATACGCAGTACAACCTTCAGTGAAATTCTTATTACTAAATTTGAAATCAATATACAAGAATAAAATACCATCAGCATTGGTTGGTTAGTAGACAGTTCTTACTATTATTGAATTGATAACTGTCACAAATTTGTCCAAGCCTGTTTTTGGTTGCAAGACCACAACAACATTCACCTCAGAACCTGTCTCAGTGAGATGTAAGACCACCGTTTTGGGGCTTCGACCAAAGATATTGGCACAATTTTTTCACATGGGTAACCTTGGGTCTGGGACAGAGTGTGCACCTGCCACAGACCTGGAGAAGTTTTGGGAAAAGTATCGGTGATAATACTGAATAGTGTAGTAGACCCTCCTGTTTACCAATTATTGCAATAATTTGGGCAGTGTAGGTTAGGGAAGCGCACTCGTAATTGAAAGATTGCAGGTTCAAATCCACGACCAGCAAGGCACCACTGAGGTTCCCTGAGCAAGGTACCGCCCCCAAGCACTGCCCCCTGGGCGCTGAATTAGCTGCCCCCTGCTATGTCACATATGGATTAAATGCAGAGGACACATTTCGTTGTTGGGCACTTGAATCTCTAAATTCAAATTCTAAATAATATCTGAAGAAAGACATGTTTTACAGGGTTATGGCTACAAAAACACTGCAGATCATATCCAGTGTAAATAATGTTTCTGAGATAATGTAGTAGCAGGGTGCTGTACTGTATACATATTTGTGGAAATAATGACTAGCATACGAACTGTGACACACCTAATGCCGTAATAAGGACCAAACCAACTGAAGATCAAATGTTACACATGGTCAGTAAAGAGGGTGCATGCTGGTCATGGAGATCTTCCTTACAGATCTCCAAGACAGCTTCCTTCCAAATATAATTGGTCACGGCATTCTGTAGTATGTCACTGTGACCAGAAGGTCTGTTTGAATCTGTCGCGTGATTTTTTTTTTTTAACTTTTTTATGAAGACAACCATGCTGTTTGGGGGGTAAACTTGTAGGTACAGTAGAGACACCCCCCCTGCTCCTGATTGCGCCTTTGAGGGGGGGTGTGATCATCCGAAGCACCCAGGACCGGTGGGGAGCATTTTGAACGGCTCCATTGTGCTTAGCCGCACGCCTGGGAACTAAAAGCCAACTTTCCCCATAACTTTCCACTGGAAACTGCGATTCCTTTGACTTCACACACAGTGGTTTTGCTGGGACCGGCTAACCCAGCGTGCTTGGTTGGGTCGGACGCCCAGAACCCAAGATGAATGCTTCTTCTGGACAGCTCCAAGCAGCGTACGCTCCGTCTTTGGACTCTAAGCTGTCATCCAAGGTGCAGGCTGTCATGGGCCACTGGCTCTGACCCCTCCCTTCCCATTTTTACTTTCAGGACATTTGGCCAGGGTTTTAGTCTCAGACTCTATTAAAAACATTCATTCATTAAAATCTAAAAACAAGAACATGAAGCCAACCTTCCTTCGCAACCGAACAGACCATCCCGTACAAACCGCATATCCACACAAACTTTAACCTGAGGCACGACGAGGACCAGCTTTTAGGGTTTAGTGACAAAAAAAATACCATATGTGTATCTGTGATGCCCAGCTCGTACGATCCTCGTGTGTGCCACGCCCCCGATTACCCACATGTGCCTCCCTGATTGTCTCCTGCTGTGTCCGATTACTTTGATTAGTCCTGTCCTATTTAAGTCCTGGTCTTACCTGTTCCCCTTGTCAGTCGATGTTAGTTGATGTTACCTAAGCCTGCCCGAGCGATCGCCCGCGTACCCGTTCCACGGCCGATCGCAACAGTATCAGTTCGGGCCGCGCTGTACTCACGTTTAAACGCGTACACAGAGGACCCGCCTTACACACTCCAGACAGCCAAACAGAATTGTCGGCTCCCATGACAAACACGCACCATTGGCTGCCCAGATAATCCTCTGGTGTCCGTCAGACTACACCGGCTAGAAAAGGTTGCATCGCCTTTGTAATTCAGAGCATCTGACTGTCAACTTTCATAGAAGAATGCAGGAGTTGCATTTTATACCACATTTATTGGAAGGTTAGATCCAAAAATACATATGGACAGAGTGTTTAAGAAGACTGTATTAAAGCCACTGAATGCCGAATGGTAGAAGCAGCACGATTTGCCAGGGGAATCAACCTCTCGTGGATCCTAATCTTTTTCTGTATTTCATAAAACATACACTTGTGTATTATCACACAAATAATTATGAACATATACTAATTATTGTTGTGATTCATTATTACTATGCTGTTGTTTCTGTATAATACTTATTTCTTGCACACAGTCCAATATCTTACCTTAAAGAAAATTCCATAAATAATGCAGAATGAGTTATTATTGCAGATGGTCAGTCCGTGCCGGGAGCGAGCGAATCGGCGCCTGCTGATGCGGAGGCCTTCAGGGAGAAAAGGTGGAGAACTTCCTTCCTGACAGGATGTTGCTAAGCCCTCCTCGAAACTACCTGTTCTGCAGTTACAGTGATCCTGTGGTTCTCTATCCTGTTCTTAGTGCACCCCCCTCCCAGACTGTTTCCAGAATGTTTATACGGTCCTTAATAGGCTAATAATAAATGTGGCAGGTTGAAAGCAATGTGGGTTGGAACGGAAATGTTCTGGTGGGGACCAGTGCTCTTCAATTGTCTACTCAGTTGTGCTCTATTTCATGCGCTAGAACATTCATCCACTGTGTTGCTCACACGTTCCTCCAAGGACAACATAACGGACCAGGTGGCGCCCCAGAGCCCCCATCAGCGATCACTGCTTCATAGCTTGCCGGTGGGGGGGCTCATCTTCCAGGCCTGGCTCCACCTGCTCAGACTCTCCTGCCCGCTGAATCTCCCGGGGGGCAGACTCCAGCCGGAAGAGGGTGGGTGCCCGGCCCAGCATGGGGTTGGTCTGCTGCAGGCCTGCGATCCACTTGGCGAGGGTGGCCTGGTCCCCCCGGCCGGCCATACACATGGCAAAGATGGGACCCTCCTCCACTGCAAAAGCACAACAGGCCGCTTGTCAGAGAACGACTCGAAATCGGCTGTGGCTGCGGAAGTAGCACCGAAAGTAAATCCACCATCGTTACTGCTTAACTCGAGCTCAGAGTATCCTCAACGGTGACTATGTGAAACAGTAAAACAAAGTTGCATGTCACATGATCATCGTCATAGCGATGTCACATCACCACCAGCCAAGTGCCCCATGCCATCTTTGTATGTGACTG
This sequence comes from Isichthys henryi, assembly GCA_026776945.1. Taxonomy (NCBI): domain Eukaryota; kingdom Metazoa; phylum Chordata; class Actinopteri; order Osteoglossiformes; family Mormyridae; genus Isichthys; species Isichthys henryi. Next base: position 563,125 of record JAODJX010000051.1, read on the forward strand.
GCAGGAATAGGAGGTCACCAGCACAGATTGTATGGTGACCATCAGCCTCAGACATTCTAACCCTCCACCACAGTTGCTGTGTTTTGCTTCGGAGTCAGATTAGCATTTCAGCAGTACTGTGGCGGATTCCTGCCCAGTGAGGGTCATGGCCCCGTGTCTGACCTGACTGCTGTAAATTCCCCTGCATTTTGTGTACCCAAGGTTGGCCCCTCCTGTTCACAGTAACAACGCTCGACAATAAACAGCTTTACGTTCAACCATTCAACTCCCTTATCAGACAAGGACAGAAACAAAGTTCAAACCGCCCCACAATTCTGTACACTTCTTAAGCTGGAGACAATCCCAAACTCTTTTTATTGTAGTTCATAAAACTTTTTAACATATAACCAGATGTCGACAGCACGTTTACTGGAAGCACGACGCTACCTTCATCCACGTCGAAGCTGTCGTCATCGCCCAGATCTCGCTCCAAATCCAAGTTGAGTTCCAGCGGGTAGAAGAAACTCCTCTCTGGGTCAACAGGCTCTTGAACCTGACAGGAAGGACAAGGAGTGCAAGTGAATGCCGGGGTCGTCGTAGAAACGAGGCAGGAACCACTGCGATGGAGAGATGGTCACCCTGGTTTCCTGCCATTTAAGCTGTTAGTATGAATGACACTGTACACCAACAGTGCAACTCGGTATATAAACAAAAAACCCACATATATAAGAAATATGTCACCCCAGACCAAGAGGAACCCAGGACAACGCCTGCTAACTTATAAGCGGTTCTCAGACCTTTTCTTGTGGCGGCACGGGGTCGGCCCTCAGCACATAGTAGTGCACGCAGGTCTTTCTCAGCCACAGAGGAAAGGGTCCTTCCACAAACACCGGCCTGCTGGCATTGTGTTTGGCTAGCAGGCTTCTCTGCTCCAGACTCTGAATTCCTGGGGGGGAAAGACACGTCAGCCGGCAGCACATCGGAACGTCTGATGGCGTCAGTATCAACTGGCAGGTAGTGGGCAAAGGGGGCGGTGCTTCTTACCGACAATGTAGGGGAGCAACACGTCTGCTCCAGTCTCAGAAACATCTGTAGAGGGCATCTGATTAAGAAAAACATCTGCAGTTAAATGAGGTTAAAAGTCAGATGTGACCACGGTCTCTCTCCTAGCTGGGGCACTGGACACAAGCATGATCTGAGTTTTATTTTTGTAAATAACAGGTGGACCAGCAGGTGGCATAGTGGCTAAAGCATGAACTCAGATCCAAATAAGAGGATGAACCCAAATTAAGTTACTGTCAGTATTATAAACAGGTGCTGCCAACATACAAATGGCTTTTTGCCAGAACTTCCAGTCCGTTTAAGCTATTTAACCTGAATCGCTCCAGGAAAATTGCTGCAATAATGGGTTAAACCTGCTAATTGCTAACCAATCACAAATAAGAGCTCTCTCAGCTAAATATGATGCATGTACCCCTTTGACGGGGGGGGTCACACCTGATAGACAGTGACACACGCATCCGGGTCCGCCGCTACGCGGGCCAGGCTGAGGTGTGCCAAGTCCAGCGGGTCCTGCGGGAGATCCTGGGGGACAGGGTACGGGTTGGCGTGCATGAATTTGGGGAACCAGTACATCAGCCGCTGGTATTTCCGCATGGGGTGGCTCTTCTCTCCAAAGATCTGCACTAAGAGAACTTTGGTCTCCACGTTGGGCAAGATCCCTTAGGGCAGAGGTGAGAACATGGGGCACCGTTTCAGTGTTTCGGCAAAATGAGCCAGAACATTTCATCTATAAAGCAGACACTTTTATCCAAAAGGCAGGGTCAGCCAGTCCCTGAAGCATTCAGGGTTTAAAGGCCAGGTGTGCGGCCAGACAGGGGATTTGAACCAGCAACCTTCTGATCACAGAGTTCTAGCCTGCAGAGCCACACATCACGCCAATAATAATAATAACTATTATTAAGAATTAGAATTTAGTGATCAGTGGTCATTGTTGACATGCCACAGCACACAACGACAAAATGTGATCTCTGCATTTAACCCATATTAGACATAGAAGGGGGCAGCTAATTCAGTGCCCGGGGAGCAGTGCTTGGGAGCGGTGCCTTGCTCAGGCTACTTCAGTGGTGCCTTGTCGGTCAGGGATTTGAACCTGCAATCTTTCAATTACAAGTGCGCTTCCTTAACCATTAATCCACCACTGCCCAAATTCTAAAATTCGAATTAATAGTGCAAATATATCCAAAATCTATCCCACCATTATCTATACTTGCATGTCCTATTCAGGGTTGCGGGTTCTCCAGAGCTAATCCTGCAAGCTATGGGCGCAAGGCAGGAAATATTCCAGAAGGGGGCACCAACCCATCGCAGGGCACATTTATATATATATGTGCCATTTGGCAACTCCAATTGACCTCAGCATGTTTGCAGACAGTGTGGGGAAACCGGAGTAGCCAGAGGAAACCCCATAATGACATGGGGAGAATGTACGCGCACACAGAGTCATGGCAGGGACTTAACACACCGTAGTTCTCCATCTGTTCCAGCAGCTGCACTGCACACTCCTGTTGCCGGGGGTAATGGTTAAACATGCGCTGGATGAAGTTTCGGGGCACGAAGACCTCCTTAGGGAAGACGTCCAGGAGCTTGTTGTAGACGGAGATGTCGCGCTCCACCCCAAACTCAGGCATCTTCCTCAGGGCCGCATAAATGAACTCAACATGGCCCCGGCGCCGAATGTCCCTCCTAACGAAAACCTCCAACACGCGGTTAAACATGGCCTTGGTCTGGGCCTCCACAGCCGCTTGCTCAAACAGGCTGTCATGAGTAACCAGGGATCCCTCATGTCCGGGATGCCCATCGCCCCTGGAAACGGACTGGTCCTTAAGATGCCCGAAGCCCACGTGGAAAGCCCTTAACGTCTGAAGGAACAAAGCCAAAAAAGAGAAAAGCTGGTCAAATCCACGTCTGCGCCTCCTTACCGGTTGCCATTTTCAATAAAACGTCTTAAAGGCATAGAATGGCTTGCATTTAGAGCGACTGCCCCAAGCAATGACGTGAACAGACAGGAAAAGAAAAAAAGAATCACAGCCCTGCGACTACAGCAGTTAACAAGGAAGAAAGTGTCAGAAAACACCCCGTTTGAGCATGTGTCACTTAAGTGATTTTTGAAAAGTAAACATACACGAAGCTGCTCACCTGAACGCCACTCCCGTAAGGATTAAGACATTTTGCTGACTCCCGGGCAGTTACCCTTGCATAAGGTGCAAATCCCCTAATGGTTATCCGCGCGAGACAGCGTGCACAATTCATGGCACTACAATCCGTAACTGCAACTTTGACATGCAGGTTTCAAATGTCAGACCCTCCGAAAAGTGACGAGTTTTAGTGCAAGCTACATGAGCCGTACAGGTCTAATGTTCCAGTCTTACGGATTACATCTATGCAATTCTACTTCTACAATTCTAACACGATGATATACTAACACGATAATAACCGTGGATGTTAAGCACTAGGTATAAATCGCAATATCACATATCGTGTTCCATAAACCGGCTACTCTAACAGTAAAACATTATACTTGTCAAAACAATTTTACCCAGCTATTACTTTAGACACTTAAGAAATCTGTGATTACATTACAAACTAAAATTTAATATAATATTGCAATATCCCCCATGGAAAAACCGGTCTCCTTCAAACGTGACTTCTAGGACGCCATGTTTCCTATTTCGCCGGCGGAAATGCTGGCCGTTTCTGAACCAACTTAAAAGGGTGTAGCGCCACCTACTGCGCAGGAGGGCGAACCAGATGAAACATGGTGACTCCAAGCTTAAAATCCGCCAGCAGTTGCGTTTACTTGAAAACAGAATAACCCAGAATAACCATCATCTGCACGTGCCTCCTAACCGTTTCTGCCTGTTCAGTGTGATGAAGAATTCATCCGTCATTCTTGCGTAACTACCTGTCCAGTATAGGGTCACAGTGGATCTTATCCCAGGCAAAACAGGGCAAAAGGCAGGGGACTGGATGTAATTACAAATAAGGTTATATATAACTTTATACACTGCGTGGTGTCTCCCAGTCAGACAGAACGCAATCTAATGTTTCTCCCTGATGCCCAGATATTTCAGGCTTTGTGTTTTTGAACAGGACTGTAAGTCAGTTATTCCTCTCTGCCAAAATCCGAGTTGTGGAATGAGAACTCTGTCACTGTCTCCCTACTCTGGCAGGAGGGAAGTGTGTACACAGTGCCAGGGTGAGCATCCTCACTGACCATACACACTCACAGGCAACGCACAACTGCTTACTGACCAATCAAAAACCAAGCCTCAGCTGATCTAATGGGAAGAAGCGAATGAAGCAAGAGTGTGTGACATCAAAGGGGAGCACCAGCCAATCAGTGCCCACTGTGGACTGATGTTCTGAGCAGATTTACAAGCCACCAATGCAACTGGACAGGTCATCTGAAAACCTGCAGATCCAGAACCCCCTCCCCTGACCCTGACACAAGGTGTTAAAGTGTCCATTTCTATTAAAACACAGATGGAGAAACAATCCCCCCCCCAGTTTAAGACCTATAACTGTAACCTTTATGTGACTCTACAAAGAGAAGTTCCGTTTCGAGCATTCAACAACTTTACTGTTGTTTTCTACAAATGCAAATCCAATAAAATATTCGCTTGAGTACTGTGCCTGTATACAGAGAGTCATGGGTTCAACCCCCCCATAGGGTGCAGCTCTACAGGAGTACTATGCCTGCATACAGAAGGTCATGGGTTCAAACCCCCCCACCCCATCTGGTAGAGCACTCTTTGATCAAGACTCTGGCTTCTGACCTGAAACTTAGTGTCTCATAGGAATATGTGAGAATTAAAGATTTCCTTTGTACAAATGGCAAATAAAACCTTATCTGTGTAAACTGCCACTACCTCTAGCCTTGGGTCAGTCAATAGCACATTCATAAGCGTGTATTACAATGAACTGGTATTACTTGACTTCCCCTTTTGTGTTGGTATCGGTGTATCGTGCCGTCCAGGGTGCAGCCCCTTCTTCCTGCCACCGGCCGCCTGGCTGTCGTGACCCTGCACTGGATGAGTCTTTATGGGAATTGGATGGAAATTAGAGACTATTAAGACTGCAGGATATTCTCCGTATTGTCACGAGTAGTTCAGGGTTTCATCCTCAAGGAGATGCAATATCATCAAGGTAAATCTCAGTTCCCATAAATCCGGTGTAAAAGACAGAAAGACAGTAAGTGCAATAAAAAATAAGGAGGCATTTAAGCTTAGGAAGCAGGCTACGTTATGTTTTTATAACAATTATTGGTTTAGTGTCTCAAGTGTGTTTTATATTGCAGGGTAAACACGAATACACAATTTTAAGAGCAACTTAAAGAGATAAAGAGAGACTAAATTACTTTGTTAATGCCACAGAGGTGCCGAACATATTTTTTTCTCTGGTAAAGCTTTGGTAGCTGAACTTCGGTTCCGCAAACATATCTGAATAACAAGTACAGTTACTGTTGTGGGATGCAGTACACCGGGCTACCGCACAGCGGCGCATGACTGTTCAGGAAAATGCCCCCTCCCCAGCAGTGCTTTTCGTTTACACCCAAGCCTGGCTGCTCACATCGCTTATTAGAGGAATATCATGTGCTTTTCTCACCGAACCCGCACATGAGCTGCATGAAGCTCCTTACTGGACCCAGGAGGTACTGGTTCGCATCCAGTATTTTTGACTGGTGCACATATATAGTATCGCTAACGACACTTCGAAAGAATACAAAGAGAGACAGATAGATACGCTCGTGTGCAAATATGATTGAAGATAAAGTTGAGAAAAGACATAGTTAGAAGTTGCGTAAGGTTTTGTTTTTACTTGTTTTTACACCGACACTAGTTTTGTACGAATAAACAGAAAGTGTAGTTGAATGTGTTTTTTTCCACCTCGTTGCACTGCTCATTTCCTGGATTTGCTTTCAGTCTGATTTCTAAAGGCGAATAAATGTGCGCCGATACGCGGTGCGATCGCAGCTGAGCCGCCGTCCTGACTGCGGCGGAGGACTGATGCGGTGAGGCGCCTCGCTGCCTCACAGCTCCGGGTGTCCAGAGACGGAGGAAAAGACCAGAAGATTAACACTTAACAAAAACAAATCGTTGGAAATAAACACTCAGGCGTCATGGATGGCTTAGGAAATAGCCTCGGTAAGTCAGTTTTACCTTTTATATCGAATATAGCCTAATACTATGTAATGTATGAAGCGAAACGATTCGGTATCTTGTTGGTTTTAAACTGAACATCTTGACTTTAATTGCCACTCACTATTACCCCAGTTCCCTGAAAATGCGTGTGGGTGTGTTTTCTGCATTTGCAGCAGTAGTTGTGGACAGCCAGCGATGTTCGTCGTTGGTAAAATGCTCGGTAATAGAAATTATTAATTAAAATTAATTTGAAACCGTCACAGTATTTAGACGTTTCGTCTGTTTCTGCAGAACAAAGTTGTCACTCGCATATTTTTGGTTGTATGCGCATTAAATTATATTATGAACCTGAGTTAGGTTTCATGAACCGTCACGCGCAGACTAACTAACCCTAACCCCGACAGAAACACTGGAAAATGTATTTGTGAAATAGTACGGATGTTTAGCAATGCGCAACAGCTCGCAGCCTGGTGGTTTGTCAGTCCCTTCGTAACACCGTGTGGCTGTAAACAAACAAACAAACACAAACAAACAAAAAAACAAGGGACCACTTGTGACACTCCTGTAGGTGAAATAAAACGCCTGTATTTTTAGTGATACTCTGGTTAGAGTGTGTGCGTTTTTGCATCTGGGGGTTATCTATTTATTTGTTCATGTGTATTCATGGTCTTTAAAACTAAAAAAGCAAATGTAAAATTCACAATTACTTAAGTTTTGAAGTGGCCCCTTTATTGGCTGGCTGATTCTGCGTCCTACTTCCCTGTCTCGCCCCCTGCCTCTCTAACGCTGGATCTCATCCTCCGTTGGATGAGCTCCTGTCTAAACACCCGACCGGTAGCCCACAGCTGTACAAGTGTGCATTTTAATCTTATGTCTTGTCGGACAGTGCTTCGCTTTCCCGACCGCTTCCAAAACTATAAAGCCTGCGAAATGACTTTTTAAGGTTAGGCTGTAGCGCTTTGGCGGCTTTTTAACGGAGGTATTGACGGTAACGGTAGCCTCTGGCTGGACCACCCTCCTCGTCTCGTTTTATTGCTCTGTAAATGTGTGCTCCTGAAAAACACTGTAAATTGCAGCATATGCTGCGTGATGCCTGGCGCGCTGTGAGGCTGTGAGTGTGACGAGGCTCCCCCGCTTGGAGACCCGGCCGTCGAAGCCTTTTCGATGTAGCCTGTTGCCTCAGAACGCCACCATCTATTGAACGGTGCGGAACGGGCCGTAGGAAGTTCGTGCTTTGTTTGAAACGTTCGCCCTTGGCTCATCAGAACTGAGATGCCTCTGGCTCTGACGCTCCTCCCTCGCCTTGCTCTGATCCCGACCTTATTTAATCACCCTTTTTTGTTCCCTCAGTCGTTTCCAACTGTTGCGCATTCATCATGGCCTGCCAGATGTGGTTGTCCACTCCGGCTGTGTCCCGACCCCCTGCGAGGCCCCCCATGTGGTTTTTGCGTTCTCCCCCATGCCCCGGTCCTATACAGTGAGCTGTAGAATCACACGCTCTGTGCCCCGGGGCAGGATGTGGTGTGTCTGCCCGTAGGTGGCAAGTCACACCTCTCTGAGCTGCACAGGAAGTGGGGGGGCGGACGGCAGGCTGAGACGGTGGTCTTTACGAATGCCGCCCCCGCTAGCGCAGGTCCTCGACTGTGGCTCGCTTTGGGACATCACACATGAAGTGCGGAAGAATAGGCGTATTTAGTGGATGTGCGAAGGTCTACAGGGACTAGAAGGTCACACGGCTGAGTAGGTGGCCCAGTTTGGCTGCTTGAATAGACCAGATGAGGTTGTTGGGTTTTCCAAGTGCGGTTCACAGGGTATGAGGTCGAGGCGCTAGAAATGTGTAAGCCAGCATCCACATAGCCCACAGATGGTAAGAGGCCATCTCCATTTGAGAGGCATCACCGGGGACAAGTGTGCAGTTAATATGCCTGTGATTTCACAGGGGTGTCTGTAGGGGGTGAAGTCCACGTCTGACCTCTGCCGCTGGGACGTGCTGGAACCAGCAGCGCTGAGTGCTTGTGCATCTGTAGGATAGCACGGTTATGACAGTCGTGTGCCGTGAGTCACAGCCCAGGACTCTCAGATCCACCTCTGACCATCCTGAGTCACAGTACATTTCCCCATGATTCTGCTTCTGCTTCCTTCTTGGTGACAAAGAGATTGCTTCACCCAGCCCCCCTCACTGGTCACTATAGACAGATCGCTGATATCCGCTTTGCCTGTGATTTTAATTCCTCTGGATCTGTCTCCCAAACTCACCCTTCAGCTCGCCCTCACTGAAGGTGGCTCAAGTCTTTGCTAACTTTCTCTATCTGCAGTGCCCCGCTGGGCAGAGGAACATGGCCTAATTTCTGCTGACGTGATCCGCCGATGCAATAGACCTGCTATTCATTAAAACCAGTCGCAGTTGAGGTGTCGTCTATTAAGATTGAGAAATGCTCTTGGCAAGAGGGAGTGACGCGCTGCCTGTTCTGAGAAGAGAAGCTCCCTGTGTCATAGCTGTATTTATAATTTTGCTTGCTGCTTTTTCCCACATGGTCTCAGGTGACTTTACATTTAAACGCGGCAATGGCCTGGCTTTATCTCCGAATGACAGCGAAGCGATGCCGTGATACTGGACGTCTGTGTCTGGTCACGTCGTGGTTCAGCCAGGATCTTTGTAATCAGGATCTGATCATCTGTGTTCACTGGCAGAATTGTTTTCCTGCTCCTGTTTGCAAAACTCCTAGACCAAAGCGTCCCAATTTTGTTACACCGTGACCAAAACAATAGCGGCGTGCATGAGTCAAAGTGGGTTAGGGTTACAGTTAGGGTTACAGTTAGGGTTACAGTTTGTGTTAGGGTTTGGTACTTCTGTTATAACTCTGCAAGACAAGGAGACATTTAAAAATAATGAATTGTAAATAGGGCTGAGAATCAATTTTTTTAAATTAGCTGTTGATTACACTATTTTCTGTGATTAATCGCAATTAATCACAACTAATATTACAACTTTTATTCAGAAATATTTATCTGTTGAATCCCGAATTTTTAGTAGAAATAACACAGAGGGCAGTACATTGTCACAAGCCCATTACTATAACACATTAACTTTCTTTTCAAGACAGACTCAAGTTATGCAACTTCATTGTCTAAACTGGTGGCACAGTGGTGCAGTGATCAGCACTGTTGCCTCACCACTTTGGGACCAGAGTTTGAGTCTTTGCCATGGCTCCGTGTGTGGAGTTTTCATGTTCTCTCTGTATCATTGTGGGGCTTCCTCCGGGTACATCATTTTGGCCATCATTACTGGGGAGTAGTGAGCCACCATACCCATACGGTGGGGCATGCACACTGCATAAATACACCCATTTATGGTATGCAGAAGAGCACTGAAAGCACAATGGCTACAGCCAGTCTATGAAAATCAAATGTAAATGAATAAAAAAAGAAGTTGCTGTGTGTTTTATATAATAATTTGATAAATATTTTTAGATTTCAATTCTAAGACTTTGACCTGTGCAACGCATGGATGTAGAAAAAGTTTGATTCTTTTAGATCCGAAAACCAGTTCGACCAATTTACTGGAATGAACTGGGCATCACTATGGATCACTTGAAAATCATGTGAATACAAATGCAATTTGGCGTAGTATTGGACTTGGGTGCTAACATGTCAATTACACTGCTACAGATTCATGTTCATACTATCAACAATATACTGTGTGGAGCAGCGTGACCAAAAAAGCCTTTAAGGTTAGTGCCATTTTAAAGGGCTTCAAAATGAATGTATCACATTAACGCGATACATTTCCCAGCCCTAACTGTAACATCAAACAGTCCAACCAGGGTATCCTCTGGTTAGATTATGGATGGATAGATCCATCCATCCATTTTCCAAACCGCTTATCCTTACTGGGTCGCGGGGGGTCCGGAGCCTATCCCGGAAGCAATG
>JAODJX010000051.1:632899-648033 GCA_026776945.1 Isichthys henryi
CCCCCCCCCCCTCCTCCACGCTCAGCCGACCTCCGTCACCTATCTTCCTGCCCCTCTCCTCCTGCCCGTCTCCTCCTGCCCCTCTCTTCCTGCCCCTCTCCTCCTGCCCTTCTCCTCCTGCCCCTCTCTTCCTGCCCCTCTTACCCTCCTGCCCCTTCTTTTGCTTATGTTCTTCTCCTCCTGCCCCTCTTTTCCTGCCCTTCTTACCTTCTTGCCCCTTCTTCTGCTTATGTTCTTCTCCTCCTTGCCCCTCTTCTCCTCCTGCTCTCCTCCTCTTGGGATCCCTCTTCCCTTTCAGTGCCCATCACCTTCTCATGTGTCCCTCTGGAGCCCCAGGACCCCCCTGCCATACATGCGGTGGCCCCCTCTGTCACGGTTACTCCTCAACCACCTGCACTGACTTTCTCTGAGCCTCCCTCCTCCTTTTCCCCCACCTCCACTTGTTCCCCAAGCCTCCGACCTGGAGGTCCAGGTAGGCTCGCTCCCCGAGCTTGCTTCTGGCCATTCTGCCGCCTGCCCCATCGTCTCTGCCCCGCCTAGATTTCTGACCGCCTGTACTGTCACCCCAACCCTCAGAGCCCAACCCAGCTGCCCTTTCGAATGTCTGCAAGCCTAAAAGCGGTAATGCCACCAATGTGGCACCCGCCCCTGTAGACCCCACTGCCCACAGCGCTCCCCAGCTCATGGAAGACCCGGCTTCCATCCCAGAGCGTGTGTCTGTCAGTGGCCCTCCCACAGTTACAGGTAGGCTGAGGCCAGGCTTCTGGGGTACAGCAGCATCATGGAAAGGGGGCTCCTACAAAGGAGAGCCTTTCTGCTGAATTGCAGCAAGTAGACCCAGCATAACCAGTTTGCCCTTTCAAGTTAACACTTCCCGTCTTGTTGATTTCCATTTTCTTTCTCTTCCTCTCTCTGTCTTCCCATCTCACTTCATATTTGCTGTACTTCAGTCTCTCTTCCACCTGTCACTTCTCCCTCTGTCCCCTCACACCCCCTGCTCTCAGCAGTGTCCCCAGCTGCCTGGCAGAATGACCCGAGGACGCCCGGACCCGGCACCGCTCCCCCGTCTGATCCCTCCCCGTTCCCCGTCCCCCTGCAAAGCAAACCGAACCTGGAGGCCTTGTGTGACCCTGCCTTGACCCCTTTCCTTTTGTCTTCCCTGTCCCTTCCCTTGCCTCCCCCTGCTTTCTCTGACCCCCCTTCTGCCTTGTTGCCTATCCTTCTTCCGGCCATAGAACCTGCCCCCTGCTCCATCCTAAAGTCCTCCTCCTTCTCCACCCCAGAGTCTATCCCCTGCTCCACCCCAGAGCCCGCCTCCTTCTCTGCCCCAGAGCCCGCCTCCTTCTCCGCCCCAGAACCTGCCCCCTGCTCCATTCTAAAGTCCTCCTCCTTCTCTGCTCCAGAGTCTATCCCCTGTTCCACCCCAGAGCCCACCTCCTTCTCTGCCCCAGAGTCTATCCCTTTCTCCATCCCAGAGCCCGCCCCCTGTTCCACCCGAGAGCCCACCCCCTTCTCCACTCCAGAGCCCACCACCTTCTCCACTCCAGAGTTCGCCCCCTGCTCCACTCTAGAGCCCACCCCCTTCTCCAACCCAGAGCCCACCTCCTTCTCCACCCCAAAGTCCGTCCCCTGTTCCACCCTGGAGCCCACCTCCTCCTCCACCCCAGAGCCTGCCTGCTTCTTCACCCCAGAGCTCACCCCCTGCTCCACCCCAGAGTCTTCCTTCTCCGCCTCAGAGCCTGCCCCCTTCTCCACCCCAAAGCCCACCCCCTGCTCCGCCCCTTTCCCTGCTCTGCCATTTCACTCTGAGTCAGGTACATTTACGAAATGCATGGCAATTTGATTATTTGTTTGTTTATACAAAAGATGCTACAGCACCTCTTGCTCTGCATGCAGTGCCCTTCTGCTCTCTCTCTCTCTTTCTCTCTCTCTCTATCTGTCTCTCTCTTTACCCAGCATCCTTTTCTCCCTCTCTGCTAATGTGTCCCAACTTTGTCTCTTCCTCTGTATTCAAGCATCTGTCCTGCGGATCAGACTTAGCACTGTCCCCTCCTCCGTGCCCCCGCCAGCCCTCTCCCTTATCACCAGCCTGCCTTCCTCCCAAGCCCCAGGTATGGAACGTGGATCATTGACCCCCATGGTTTTGATTGTCACAGCCAGAAGTGACCAGATTGCACATGTGTAGCAACACTGCATGTCGGCCACTTGCGCTCCTCCCTTTCTGCCTCCTTGCCTGACTTATCGCCTCTTTCTCTCTCTCACACTCTCTACATAATTATCCCAATTATCCTTGTTTTCCATGTTCCTTTCCCATTAAGACAGGGTTAAGGTTGCAATCCCCTGTAAGGGAATCCCTTATAATCTTGGACCCCCCCAGTCCTAATATTTACAGTACACCCCCCCAGCAATAAACAGCAACCTGAAAAGAAGAAGTGCAACTGGCATTTGTGTTAGAATGAAACTTAACACTTTCTGGACAAACAACGCAGAGACATACCCTTAAAATGAAGACTCACCCTTGCCAGAAGTTGCATAAAGCAAAATACAGTAATGTATCTTGGGTACCACTCAGGGGCGTTGTTGCGCCTATTTTAGGGGGCTTTAGCTCTGTCGTCACTGGCCGTTTTGGTTTCTTTCAGAGCGTCATAAGCAGCTGATCATGGTGACTGAGGAGGGGGTCCCCGCTGTCTGTGAGTAATCCCCGCTGTCTGTGAGTAATCCCCGTTGTGTTTGAGTAATCCCCGCTGTCTGTGAGTAACCCCCGCTGTCTGTGAGTAATCCCCGCTGTCTGTGAGTAATCCCTGATGTGTGAGAGTAATCCCCGATGTCTGTGAGTAATCCCCGCTGTCTGTGAGTAACCCCCGCTGTCTGTGAGTAATCCCCACTGTCTGTGAGTAATCCCCACTGTCTGTGAGTAATTCCTACTGTCTGTGAGTAGTGTGTGGATGTGCCGCCTGATTGGCCTGTGGATGTGCCGCCTGATTGGCCTGTAGATGCAACACCTGATTGGTCTGATTCCATCTTCCCGGAAACGCAGGCCCAACGGTCCTGGAGGAGCCGATTTCCCCCTTGAAAACGACGCCCAAGCCCTTGAGCATCAGCCGGAAGGAAGACACCCCACGCTCCTCTCGCAGTGCTGGGAGTATCAGCATCGCCAATCAGGTCCCAGCCCCCACTACTCTCAGCCCAGCGCCGGTTACTATGGGAACAGCCAGGTGCGTTTTGGGTCCTGATTACATGGTTTGTTTCCTCTTGGGTGTTTCTCAACATGCGTAGTTGACCATCCTTGTGTTCCCGTGTTGTTCCCATGTTGTTCCCGTGTTGTTACCATGTTCCCGTGTTGTTCCCGTGTTTTCCCCATGTTCCCGTGTTCCCATTTTACATTATCTTCCATTGCTGAAGATCAGTTCCAAGGAGTAGAGAGGAGACAGGAGTAGAGAGGATGGTAAAAATCCCCAGATGTCATTCTTGCCTTACCCTGAATATCAAGGAAACATCGGTTGCATTCTCGCCAAACGAGATCAATCCCATGATTTGTTCTTTCCCAAGTTTGCTCTCGGTTGGCAAGTTAGCAAGACCGTTCCTGCCAGGACCACAAGTACGATCTTTGCATTCTTAGTATTGAGAAACACCCCTTGGCTTTGGCCACATTGCTGTGCAGGGGTAGGAAAATTAGATAGCAATGCGAGGGATGCTAAATGAAGTAGCTTCCTAATTGCTTAAGTTTTCTTCCCGGTTCAGCTAAAAAATGAATTTGGAGCCATAGTCCCGGTTGTGCTGGTGAAGAAAGGAGATGGAAAAGCAGGGCCTGCCGTGGTGTGTTTCCACATGGCTCCCGTGTCACCGCACTTTTAAATAGGCGTTCTGCACAAGCCGTTAAGGAACATCGGCCTCGGGTGTCGGGCGTTCCGCGGCCCTAAACGCTGTACTGCTCTGCAAAGCTGCTTTGCAGCAGAATGTGCTGTGAACTTGGGTTCCACTTCACGACGATACCGAAAGAAAGCTCAGATTTACCGCAGCTACCTACCTTAGCCGCATCTTTGTTAGCGGCTCGTTGGAGTGCTCGTCTGGAGTACCGCAGTGTGTGTGTGTGAGGGAGCGCGTCAAGGCTGAGCTTCGTGTCACGTGCATGGGTGTTAGCCACTTCCCAGAGGTCCCAGCCTTATTACACTCCCTGCAGCTGTCATGACGTGCTATTTTTACATGACTAATTTCTGTCTTGTGAGAAGGAGCCGAGTCCTTATTCATCAGCTTTTGCTTTGACTGTGAAAGTTTAGCTAGTCTGCGCTAGGGTTGGTCTTTTTCTGCCTTAAGTCTGGATCCTGATCTGAGTTTCTTCTGTCCCTCAGTCCTGAAAGTCTGGCCAGTCTTCCTCCTTCTTACTCAGCAGTAGCCAGGAATTTTGCCTCTTTGTCCGGGCCGGATGAGACTGTTGTAGAAGAGAAGTTGGTAGAAACTCTTCCTCCCCCCTGGCCCTTCTCCTCCTCGGAGCCTCAGAATATCCTGCCTAAGGAATCATACACTCCCACCCAAGAACTGCCCGCCAAAATCAATGAACCTCTTGTGGAGGAAAAACCTCCTTCAGTCGAGGGAGAAACTAGTTGTCGGATGACTACTGAGAATAAGCCAACTGTCTTTCCTCCTGGCCCGCCTCGACCATCTCAAGAAGAGGCAGCAGAGGAGGAAAAGCTACCCCAGGCTGAACTTGAACCCAACCTTGAGGAGACCTCTGTCCAGGTGCCCCATCTCTCAGCTCAACAGCCACCCACAGCTGTAATAATCCCAGACAGCTTGTGTTTAGAGGTGAAAACCAGTGAGAAAGAGGAATCAAGCTTGGTGCCTGTAACTGAAGCGTCACGGGAGCCCAGTGAGGGAGCTCTAGGCGGGGGGTAAGTGTGACACACGGGTGCCTGTGCAGCTTCCCTCAGCTTACCCCGGCCTAGCTGCAGAAACAGCTCTGTTTTGGGGGTATATTTAACACAGGAAGCATTGCTTTTACAGATTTTTGTTGAGCAAGTGATTTTTTTTCTTTTTACCCATGGGCCATTGCTTGAAAATATGAAAACACAACAAGAGTATTTGTGAAAGACACTGAAGGTCCATTTACTGAACCAGCTATGCCATACCCTAGTATCTGTTCGGTTACCTTTGGAGTTGCAGGATCTCCAGATACTGGTCACTTCAGGAGCAGGTTTGTGGTTAATGGTTAATCAGTAAGTTCCTGAGCAAGTAACTCTGTGGTTATAAGTTATGATTTGTGCTGTGATCTCCTGAACTGGTCAATTTCCTGAGTCAGTTTGTGGTACGTAGACACTTTGACCTTTGACACTTTGACCTTTGACCTCACCATATCTCTTCATTGGCTGTGGAGCCATGGAAAATTTTTTTGTGATGTTGCATAACAAATCTGAAAGTTTGAGGTCTGGTGTTTGCATATTTCCATTGTAAATGACATGAGAGCAGGTGAAGAGCTAAGAGGCATGGCCAAATACCCAGGAAACGCTGAAAGAATTACATTAAGCTTGACAGGTGAAATTAATGCAGAAATGACTGTCCTACTGAGCGACTTGTAAGCAGGGTTACAGGAAAGAGAAGTACACAGAGGACTTACTCATTGTAACTAGATGGCCTCATTTTATTTTGACATTTCTTTCAGAAATCAAGTAGAAGTACGTAGCAGAAGAAGGCCAGATCTCCATTCAGGATGTTTCTAAATATTTGAGAAAGCGAGACTTGTGTAAGACGCCACACACCCCTCAGATTTGTCTGAACCCCCAGTGAGAGTCGCGGTTTCTTAGGATTTCACTTTAAAGTTCTCAGCTACAAAAAATGATTGGGAACTGGCAACCCTGGCAACCCTGTTTTAACCCAGTAGAGATGGGGTGGAAAAAGAAAATATCACAGTACTATCTTATGGTCTTCTCTGGGAACACAGTGACTCTTTTGCCTTCATGCCCAGAGTCCCTGAGCCCACCAGTTATTCAAGCCCAGCCCTTTGCTTCAGCAAAATATCCTATTTAGGAAGAAGTCCTTCACTGATGGAAATGTTCACATCAGAGGTCCCTGGAGCTCAGTGTTAGAACTGGCTGCACAGTACGGCTGCTACTCTCTTTTTTGGTTACGATTGGTTGTTCTGCTGCTACCCTGTTCCAGTGCTATGATTGGTTGTTCTGCTGCTACTCTGTTCCAGTGTTATGATTGGTTGTTCTGCTGCTACTCTCTTCCAGTGTTATGATTGGTTGTTCTGCTGCTACTCTCTTCCAGTGTTATGATTGGTTGTTCTGCTGCTGGTCTGTTCCAGTGTTATGATTGGTTGTTCTGCTGCTACACTGTTCCAGCGTTACGATTGGTTGTTCTGCTGCTACACTGTCCCAGTATTATGATTGGTTGTATACTTCTACTAAGAAATATAAAGAGGCAGACTTCTTTTTAGGAATGCATGGAGTCTCCAAGGACAGATTTTTCAGAAAGGATGAAAACGGTTGTTCGTAGTGCTGCTAACATATGCTCTTTTTAGCACTATCATGAACATGTACAACAGGTGATTTGTGATGATAGTCTTCACAGCAGTCAATAACCAGCAAGAGCCATATAATGACGCTGTTAATATAATGGTAATTGTAAACATGAATTTATCTGCTAGTTATTATCCGGAACTGCGCAAAACAATCTTCTGTGGTATAACTTGGTTTAAAAACAGGACCATCTCAGCCAGGGTATGTATCTTCCTCCAGTCTCTCCTCGACCACTTTCCTCGTCTGATCTCATTGATATTGGGCCACCTTTCCCATGCTTGACCCCTTTGAAATGATCATTTACTGAAGAACCGTAGAGCAGCAGCATTAGCTGGTTCAGTAAATTTCACCCGTACCTCATATTCTGCTGAGCTGAGTTGAGTTGAGAGGATTAACCTGAGAGTTCAACAGCTCTTCCTCTTCACCTAACATCGCTACAGTTAGGAAAATGCTAGTTTTTCTATATACATATGTATATATACAGATGCTCCTCTACTTACGAACGAGTTACGTTCCAAATGGTCGTTCGTAACTTGAAACGTTCGTAAGTCATTATTCAACATCATTTTAAGGGTATATGCAAGTACAAAGAACTAGGATGCTGGGAGTACGCGCGATACGCTGCTGCGCGGTGGGAATAACGGCCAGATTTCATGCTAGGTGGAATTGGTGCACGGAACAAAAATTTGATGTTGCGAACAAGAAACGGGAGCCCAACGAACACAATTTGGACTTACAGTCCTCTTCGTTCGTATGTCTAAAAGTTTGTAAGTTGAAAGTTCGTAAGTAGAGGAGTGTCTGTATTCCAGATGTAGTATATGTTTTCCAGACTAACTAAATATTATGCTGTTTCTCCTCTGTCTCCTCTGATTAGACCAGAGTGTGTGGCTTCCATCCTGGAGTCCACTCTGCCAGTCAAAGAGGACTCAGACATACATGCTACCCCGAGGAGCCTAGAGGCCAAGCTGCCCTCTTTCTCTCAGCCTCGTATTTCTGAAAACGACACTGTGCTGAGCTCTCCCCAGGCCCGAGGGCAACTATCTGTACTGGCCAAGTTGGAAACAGCTGTGAACCAGGGTGTCGATGACGAGGCGTGGTTGGACACACAGCTGTCGAAGGAGGCTCTAGTCCAGGCAGAGTGTCCCCTATGGGCCGCCCTGGAGGAGAAGGTTAGCACGCAAGGATCAGAGCAGGTCTCTGCTTTGGAAGTGGAAAGTGAGCAGAGCATTCCTGGAGATGTGAGTACAGAGGAACCTGCAGCAGGTTCCCTTCGGAGGGGGTAAGTGGCGACCTCCCTCCTGGACGTCAGCAGTCACACCTTTCTGCTGTTCTCGCATGTTTTTCTCAGGCTCTGGAATGTGGCTGGTAGATGCGCTTGGTGGTTTTTTCGGGATATCAGTCTGTATGGCTTATCTGTGACCAGTCTTGTGTGTGAAGTAGGACTATCTCTACTCATCTCAGTAAAGTTGCCTTGCAGTTAGAAGCCAACGTACCAACTGTACACAGCTACTGTAGGGTAAAGGGCAAGTGTATATTTTTATGCAGATACAATGAAGTTAAGGTTTCCCATGTGATCTAGTGTTTTTCTCAGTAGCCAGTTGGCAGATATATGTATATGTCGTATGCATGTATCTCTGTTTTGAGGTCTCGTCTGTGAATGCCGATGAAGCTTTTCGAAAGCTGATGAAGATTCTAAGTCTAATTGGGATAGTTCAGTAAATGTGACCCTGTCTTTTAACTGATTTGCTCACTTCTGCACGAGTGTTTAGTGCTCTCGACTGTGCCTGAACATTGACTTCATGCTTACAGAAGTCTGCCTCATCGCTACTGAGTAATAGCACTGAAGCATTTATGCTCGACACAGAAAACTCACACGTAAAGTGTTGAGTGAATGTGGGTCAGATTGATATTTTTGTTTGAAAGCAAGTCGTAGTATCAGAAGTAAATTCTTTTTAGTGGCATTTCGTTCCCAAACACTGATATAAATATCCTTGTCCTTTAGCCTTGAAAAAGTTACCACCGTGTTTAAGCCGGAGGAGCCAGGGATGCCATTTGAAAGGGTGGTGAATAGTGAGGTCATCTCCAGGGGAGATGGTGCCTGTAGTCCATCCCCTCCATCTCAGCCCGAGCTTCAGTCACCTGAGGTCTTTCCCAGAGACAAGGCAGCTGAATCAGTTCTGCAGACTCCAGCAGGGGAAGAAGCCAACAAAGATATAGCTATTGGAAACCCAGACATCTTTACAGAGTTTCCATCCACTTCTATGACTGATACAGCCTACAGCTCCCTGGTGGAGTCCTTGTCCCAGTCAGACCAGCATAGTCTGCTCGAAACGAGTGCATTTGTGGACATGGAGCTTAATAACCAGGGACAGGAAGCATCTGCCATGGACCGTCTGTCGTCCCCTGATGCCGAGAGACCGCTGTGGGCTGCTCTTGAGGAGAAAGCCCTGGAGAAGGAGGAGGGAACCGTAGATACAGCAGAGTCGAGGGACAGGGGGTAAGTTGGCGTGTGCAGGCTGCTCCCAACATGGCTTGGAGTGATTCATGAAAACGCATGCCTGTCCCCCTGCTTTGGCACCTCCTGACTCATTTGGTTTATTGACAAGAGTTGCGCCGTGTGACTTCCTCGGTAGTTTTCCTGCTGCCTCTGTGAATTATCTGGTCACCGCTGATTGCCTCACTTTCGTTTCCTCATTGTTTGTTATTTCAGCTTTTATAAACATGCCCTGAACACAGCTACTTTGTTCTCACAAATGAAAATAAGTTTAGGAGCAAAGACATACATTACGGTAGATCCAGCTTCCACATGCTAATCGACGTTCCCTTATTCACCCTGGTCCCAGTGTTCTGTGATTTACTGAAAACATTCCCTGCTGGGATCCCTGCATGCAGTGTTGTCCTCTTTTGCGTAACCTTCCCGTAGTGCTGAGTCGTCACTGAGGCTAAACGTTCACTCTCTGCTCCTGTCACTGTGTCCAGCAGTCCATTCACAGCACAACCTCCCCCGAGTGACGCCCAGGAGGCAAAGGGACCCGGGGAGGCTCCTCTCATAGCTTCTGCCCAGAATGGAGAAGCCAAGGATACAGGCATCAGTCGGTGTAGCTTAGTGGCATGTGCTGCAGAGCTTCAAGCTCCACTGGAGCTCATCAGTAGCCCTGCAGTTGGGGATCTGGCCCAAGACGCTCATTCCAACATGGGAAGAAGGTCTTCATGGGCAGAGGTTACCACTGACCTCGAGGAGGGAGTTGACGGCATAAAGCAAGACGGCACAGATGAGCGGTCATCTCCCACCGCTGCTGACGTAGCCCAAGCCAAAGGTCGGCTTCCTTCCCTGGATGGAAGGATCGATGTGCGTGACTCAGATGGCGGCACAAGAGGGGAGCCGGTGGAGGAGCGAGATGCACCTGTGGGGCTGGTGAAGACTATAGTGGGTGTTTTGCACAGAGGGTAAGTATGCAGGAAAAACAAACCTCTCCTCAGCTCAGCTCGGCCCCCCATCACCACACCATCGAGTAGAGCTACAGCATCACATATTTCATTTGCTGCATCAGCACCAGGAATGAGGGGAGCTTTAGCATGTCATAGCTAGAGTATTTATTTATTACTCCTGCATGTTGCAACAAATTCCATGTGCTTGAACCCTCGCTGTGATAGACATGAGGATCCCCAAGGAATTTGTAAGCTAAAATGCAATATGGTTCAACAAACACACGGCAAGCCTTGTTTGATACCATAGATGCATTGTGTTGCTGGAGTATTGCATTTCAACCAGTGTGTCCACAAAGGAATCCAATATCTCATTTTTTTGCTTGTTGTAATTAAAAAACAAAGATTGCAGCTCCTGACTGTCCCAATCTCTCAGTTATGAGACAGTGGCAGCTATGTGGCAGCCAACTGATGCAGGAACGGTCACCAACCGAGCAGAAATTCCCAAGGATGCAGACTCAAAAGACTCCAGTTTCAGTCTGTCGCCGCCCTCGCCTCAACGCACGGTTGTCTGCGATCCCGCAGAGGAGTTCCAAAGCTTAAGTTGGGAACCTTGGACAACCGGAGGAACCCCACTGAACTCCCAATTATCTCCTCACTCAATCTCTAGCTATGGAGCACATCTCCCCGAAGTCAGTGAGCAACAGAGAATGAGCCTGGTGGAATGCCTGCGATTGGCTGCCTTGGAGGAGAGTGCCAATGAAAAGACTGAGGAGTCAGTCCATGCTGCTGAGGCAGAGGCTGTGGGGGAGAAAACGGCAGGGCGGGTGGCAGAGACGGACACAATACCTTTTTCATTACCAACAAGGCATGAGAAGGAAGGGCATGCAGACTCGGAAGGCTCGAGCTGTGGGAGAAAGCGTCCAGTGCTGAGAGGAGCAGGCCTGGAAGATGTTGCTATGGGAGAGCGCCAGGAGGTGGAAAGCAAAGATGCTTCTCTCATTATTGTCTCAAGTGAGGAAAAGTGTGTTCAGTCACAGGAGGTTTTTGCACTGAAGGCTGCACTAGAGGAGATGGAGTTTGAGGCAGGGCAGGAGGACATGGGCACTGTGTGGTTGGCATCACTGTACATGGACGGGGGGTAAGTGTTTGAGGGAGGCCTGCCCTCTGCACTACTTGCCTGCACCGCCTGAGAGACTTGAGTTCCTCCATCAGGCACCTGGCTGTGGAGTGTGTTGTCCTGCATTAGACGTGGCTTTTTCTGTGCAAGTTTGTTCTTATTTTTCTCAAGGATGCTCGTATCAGTACAGGTTGTTGCTGTGTCGAGGCGATTATGTCTTTTGGCATTGATAAACCGCTGCTGTATTTTAGGAATCACTTGAACTTCTTGGTACGTGTCTGTGACATGTCGAATTGGCGCAAGCTTAAAGGATTTTGGATAACTTTTAGCAGGCCTGCTGATTTGTTTGTGGTGTTTTTCTGTAGCTAACGTGCATTTAGTGCTGTGCTGTTGTGGCACGGTCATCGTACCAGATCATCCAATCAGCAATGTGCATATGTGAATGGAGTGAGAACCTGTGGCATGATTCGCAAATTCTAAACTAAGTGTCCCTGTTCCGTAGCTCGGAGACAATGTCTGCTATGCTGCCCACGTCAGAGGGGCTACATGAAGGACAGGAACCGGTCCCTCAGGAAGTTAGTCTTGACAATACCTACCAGAAGGTCAGCCCATTCCCCAAAGTGACCCCACCTCGTCGTAGCAAAAAGAAAAACAACCTTCCTCCCCTTCAGGAAGTGGGCTCAACCAGGCCTGATCCAGAAACTACTCCTGCTAAAATGGCTCCACCACGACGCACTAAGGAAAAAAACTCTCCACACCTAGTTTCCCAAGAGCCAGGACATCAGAACAGCTCTACTCTGACTCCCACAGCAGCCAGTGAATTGATACCCCCCCTGCATATTCCAACATCACAGAGATTTATTGTAGGAGATGATCTGGAGCTGCCTACCCCCACATTGACTTCAGGTCAGCCAGAGAACATGCAGGTGACCACCCAGGAGACCCTAGATATGGAGAAACAAGACACATCAGTGGAGCCTGCATTAGAATCAGACGTGTCCGTGAAAAGCTCTGTGGTTCCGTGGCCTCTTCCCGCCCCTCAGTCTCAGACCCAGCTGAGCGAGGCCAACCTCCATACTGCTCACAAGTGTCCAAGCAGCGACAGCAAGCTCTCCAAAGAGGAAAGTCTGCTTCTGGCCAGAATTCTGCAGATGGACCTGGAAGAAGAGCAGCCAGACGCGCCGGTAGCTGCTCCTCGTGTGAGAAAACTTTTGCATGTCAATCCTGACAGTTTAGCACCTCCTCGCTGTCCCTCTCCCTCTGAAGCTGAGGTCCAGCTGCTTCCTGTCTCTGCCAGTGAGAAGGTGACACCAGATACTACATCCAAAGACCTGAAACCGCATGAGAGAATGCCCTCTCTCCAGGGCATCCCACGGGATGTTGACACAGGTTGCACTAAACAGGACTCAGTTCCTGTACCAGACATGAATGACAGTTTGAGAGACGCACAGGCCAAGCTCAGCGCTGGTGACAGAAGCCTGGATGATATGACGTTGAGTGAAACTGTGGAGGACAAGAGAAACAATGAGAAGGACCTGAAGTCCACACAGGATCTGATGTCCTCCATGCGGTTCCCACAAGCCCAACGTGACGATTCCGTCACCTTAGTCTCCTCAGATATTATTAAGGAAGCTACCCTCACTGAAGCAAGTAGAATGGATATTGGAGAAAATGGGAATTTCCCATTGGTAGATTCCGATGTTTTCCTTGTATCCAGCAGCAATGCGTCCGAGGGGAGCGATGACCAGCCTGCTCTTACAGCCCCTCCTCCAACCCAGAATAAGGGGTCATTTTTGGCTGGGATGGACTGGGGGACCAGCGAGAGGAACAGGGAGTCCGAAATAGAAACGGGAGTCACAGCAGTGAAAGAGGAAGTGACTCCAGGGGCAGGACCAGCGGAACTGGTTCTGTTTACTGTAGATACTGCATTTACTGCCCCTAATGATGGGTAAGTTAAGGATGGCAGACCTGTCTTACCCATGTCACAAATTGGCTTGAGTTAGGTTTGAGTTAAGCTTCAGTTGGCCTGATATAAGTTTAAATATTCTCATAGCTTAAACAGATGAACTCTTCACCTGTAATGTCTTTGATAATAGTCTCTCTGTTTACCTTTTTTCACCATTTTTATACAGGACATGCAAAATCATATTTTTGTGCTTTGTGTAATAAATAACAGTGTGTAATAATAAGTATTTTTTGCAGTATGAAGATTTTCGGTGATTATTTTAGCGTCATTTGGAGATGTTAGAAAGTCAGCAGATGGACAACACAGACGAGAAATATGAACTTATCCTGAAATTTAACATGAACTTAACATGAACTTAACATGAACTTAACATGAAATTAGCGTAAATGTTACAATTCCAACATTAAACACACTTTCTCAGTTTGGAAGCTTCGCATTTGAAAAAAAAAATCAGTACGTGTGAGGTGTTAAAATGTTTCACTTGTTAGAATTCTAGCTTTTCATGCATTTGTCATGGGGAAGTTGTGTTGTTGTCGGGAAGGTAACTTGTTCTCAGTCTCACAGGATTGTGTTCTGTTAGCCCGCTGTTTGGCACACTGCAGTCTACGCTTAGCTACAGTGCTCTGCCTTCCAGTGCTCGTAACTGAGTTGGCAGTTCATGTGGTAAATGGTTCCAAACTACAATGGTTGATCAACTGGGGCTATTTTTATAGTGCTGAGGGAGTCGTAACTGCAAGCTTTCGCAATCTGCAGCAGCCTTCAGCGTTTCTCACATCTGCGTCTCTGTCTCCTGTAGTTTCCAGGCAGAGCAGGCAAACAAGCGTCCCGTGACGGAGCTTGATGGCCCCCGTCCTGTGGCAGCCACCCCGGGCCCCGTCTCTGCCTGCCCCGAGCCTAGCAGCCAGTCCACAGCCGGACAGCAGGGGTCCCCCCCAACACCCAACGTGGTGGCACCCCATCGAAAACGAAAAACCACACCACCCCCAGATATCCTCAAAGTGGTACCTGCGCCAGTGTCAGAGGTATATAGTGCTACATTTCAATGCCGTCACAATGGACGGGGCTGGATTTAGCGTAGCGCATGCTAATGCATCATCTTCTCCACTGGGCAGACTTGTCAGATGTCCAGCCTGCCGGCCAGTCCTGCTCTGGTGAACTCCAGCCAATCGCTGCTGGAGTGGTGCCAGGAGATCACCAAGCAGTACAAGGGGGTGAAGGTCACCAACTTCAGCACCTCCTGGCGAAACGGCCTAGCCTTCTGCGCCATTCTCCACCACTTCCACCCAGACAAGGTGTATGTACCCAAACGTGACTCAGAAACCAGGCTGCTGTGAACCTTAAAAGCACAAACAAGATTTGCTGCCTTTGTGTATTTGATGTCAGAAAAGCTGCCTAGCAGCCGATTGATCTGAGTGTTATGGGGAAGTGTGATTCACCCACAAGCACGTCTGCATAGTTTCTGCATGTGCTGCCTTTGTATAGAATCGTGCTGCTTTGCAGGACCGAAAATCCTCTGTGGCATAACAGCAGAGGTGGCCACTTCAGGTCCAGAGAGGACAAATCCAGACCAAGATTTTGTTTCAACCAACCAGTGGAGCATAATTAGTAACAGTCACAGAGTGCTCAGCTGGTTGGTTGAAACAAAATCTTGGTCTGGATTTGTCCTCTCTGGACCTGAACTCTCCACCTCTGTATAAGACAAGCGATAAATAAAAACAGCTGCTGTTGCTTCACAGGGACTATGACCAGCTGGATCCATACGATATCAAATTCAACAACAAGAAGGTGAAAACGCCCTGATTTTATTATTGTTGTTGTTGGTATTACTGCCTTGTGATGGTGCCCCATCCTGAGTTATTCCCTGCCTTGTGGTGGGATGGTGCCCCATCCTGAGTTATTTCCTGCCTTGTGGTGGGATGGTGCCCCATCCTGAGTTATTTCCTGCCTTGTGATGGGATGGTGCCCCATCCTGAGTTATTCCCTGCCTTGTGGTGGGATGGTGCCCCATCCTGAGTTATTCCCTGCCTTGTGATGGTGCCCCATCCTGAGTTATTCCCTGCCTTGTGATGGTGCCCCATCCTGAGTTATTCCCTGCCTTGTGATGGTG
>JAODJX010000051.1:657742-674015 GCA_026776945.1 Isichthys henryi
AGTACCGGGGTCACGCAGCAGGCCTGCAGCACCGTGAATCTCGAATACTGAGTACCGGGGTCACGCAGCAGGCCTGCCGCACCGTGAATACTGAGTACCGGGGTCACACAGCAGGCATGCCGCACCGTGAATCTCGAATACTGAGTACCGGGGTCACGCAGCAGGCCTGCCGCACCGTGAATCCTGAATACTGAGTACCGGGGTCACGCAGCAGGCCTGCCGCACCATGAATCTCGAATACTGAGTACCGGGGTCACGCAGCAGGCCTGCCGCACCATGAATACTGAGTACCGGGTCACGCGGGCGCTCCCCCGTCGACCATGGTCGCTAACACCCGGCTAGTGTGGGCGTTAAAAGGCATCATATCTGAAACTAACAGTGCGCGGGCAAAAGCTAACGGCTAAAGGCAGAGCGGGGGAGCCGGTACCGTGGCGCCGGAACACAGCTGACGCGGTAGGCGGCCAGCTAAAAGCTGGGGGCCGGCTCTCTGCGGACTCCCAGCCGTATATCTGGCTGCTGTGCTGCAGCACCCTGCTACGCTGATAGTTATTATTAGAATATGATTTGGGGTTAAACAGTGACACGTAGCAGGATTTAACTCTCTTTTCTTAGGTTTTAATGGTGTCATTCTATCGTTTTTCGCTGGTGTCCCTTGTCGATAAGTGGGGCTGTTCTGACTAATAAATCATTTGTGTTTAATTGAGGGACTGCATCGTTGACAGTCGGCTTTTGAAGGCTGCATTGTTTCTGGTTCTGTTCGTAAGGGTGCGTATTGGGTTTGTCATGTGAATTGTCACCAAGCAGCCCAGAAAATCCCATCTTAATCTCATGTGACCCTAATTAGCTGCAGCACAGTAATATTGGAAGCACAAGCCAGTGCAGGAAAAATCCCAAGAAGCTTGGATATAAAGCCCTAGTCACTGCTGTAAGTGCTATAGATGAGTGTTTTGCGTGGTCAAGGTCACTTTTAACTGGTATACACTAGATCATTCATTCCCCATTACAATCACACTGGCATGAATTTTAGATCAGCCGTATAAATAAAACGAGACATATATGTCTGTTTAGTGTTTTGCTAACTAATTTTCATGCTCTCATAGTGACTACCTGTTCAAGCTTCTCCTGATTGGTGACTCTGGTGTGGGCAAGTCCTGCCTTCTACTGCGATTCGCTGTGAGTATTTCCCGCCGTAGTTCTGAGTGGCGGGTAGTGTGAAAGGAGCTGGGGACGCGGTGTAAAGGATGTGGCCCTTTTGTGCTCTAGGACGACACCTACACCGAGAGCTACATCAGCACTATAGGGGTGGACTTCAAGATTCGCACCATCGAGCTGGATGGCAAGACCATCAAACTGCAGATTGTGAGTTGAAGGACTGCATGCCAGCTGCACTTTTTTCATTTTAGGAGAGTTGGAATTAGAATTTAGTGATCAGTGGTCATTGTTGACACACCACAGCACACAGTGCACAACACCGAAATGTGTCCTCTGCATTTAACCCATATGTGACGTCAAGACATAGCAAGGGGCAGCTAATTCAGCGCCTCAGTGGTGCCTTGCTGGTCGGGGATTCGAACCTGCAATCTTTCAATTACAAGTGCACGTCCCTAAACATTAAGCCACCACTGTCAACCAGACATGGCTGTCTCTCCCGTATCTGCTGCTGGCTGAAGTTGTCTGTTAATGTAGACGTGTCCCCAGGTGCCAGTTATCAGCTCCTCTCTGTGGATTTCCCTTGAACTGTAGAATAAATCCGGCCGCACTGATTAGACTGATTAGGTATGTTGTTGAGCATCCCTGTGCCATACTGATTGTATCCCGTTGCTATGGTAATCTTCCCGTTTGTGCCCATCCCTAGTGGGACACCGCTGGGCAGGAGAGGTTCCGCACCATCACTTCCAGTTACTACAGAGGCGCTCATGGGATCATCGTCGTTTATGACGTGACAGATCAGGTAGGCAGCCTTTGGCTTATGTCCACCCCCCAAGACAGATTCTGGTTTAAAACGAGACGCCCTAAAATCACAGCCGACTGTCTGCTCTTTTAGCTGGCTCTCTGGGTGTTTATCATCAGTGTGGTTCTTGGAGCAGTAGAGGATCGCTTTTTCTGGTTGGTTAGTCCTGTAACGGTGTCCTTTTTTTTTTGTTTGTTTCGAAGGAGTCATATAACAACGTGAAGCAGTGGCTGCAGGAGATCGATCGCTATGCCAGCGAGAACGTCAACAAGCTGCTTGTGGGCAACAAGTGTGACCTCACCAACAAGAAAGTGGTGGACTACACGACGGCCAAGGTGACCCTGCAGATCCACACTCACTCTTTGGCTCTCTGCTCTTGACACAATCTTGTGTCATCTTGTGTCCTTCATTTACGTGTAATTAACTTGCCAGCGTTAAAAAAAAAAAAATAAGGTTCTGGCATACATGGGTCACTCAGCTTAAAAAGTAATCATTCATGAGTAAGAAAATGGTGTATTTGCCCTGTGTTTGTGTCTTGGTGAAATTTTTGACAGTTTGTTCAATGTGATGAGCTTCAGTGCTCAGTGTTCATCTTGTAAGCTTCCTTCGAAGTTACTCCACCTGAGTGTCGAACTCGCCTACACTCACAGGAGTACGCCGACTCGCTGGCCATTCCTTTCCTGGAGACAAGTGCGAAAAACGCCACCAACGTGGAGCAGGCCTTCATGACCATGGCGGCAGAGATCAAGAAGCGAATGGGTCCCGGGGCCACCACTGGGGGAGACAAGCCCAACCTGAAGATCGAGAGCACCCCGGTGCGGCCGGCCGGCGGAGGTTGCTGTTAGGACCCATCCACGCTGAAGTACCCCCTCCCCCACGTTCTGCCCCCTCCGCTCACTCCCTGACCCCCTGCAGGAGTGGGAAGAGGGCTGGGTGAAGCTGGGATTGGGGTCTCGCAAGGAGAGGAGGAGAGGCAGGAGGAACAGAGGAGCTGGGAGAGAGAGGAGATGTTTCAGAACTTGGGACTAACCTGTGATCTTGACTGTAAACCCTGACAGAAATGGAAATAAGAGTTTGGGAGATGTGAGCTCTTAATGGGGCTGACCCCCCCACACGCGCACACACGCACACGCGCACGCACGCGCACACACACGCGCACGCACGCACGCACGCGCACGCACGCACGCACACGCACGCACAAACACAAACAAACAAATGAGGGGGGGGAGCTCAGCTGGGGGTCGGAGGGACTGAGGGGTAGAGATGCAATATATCAGTTCTGGTTCTAGCGTACCCATTAACCTGGACCACAGGCACACGAACACGCATATTCACACATCAGACAGGCACTCAAACACTAGGCAGGTGTCCTGGAGGGAGCTACCAGTCACTGGGATCTGCTTTGATGTAGCGACGGCTTCTTTCAGCCCTGGAAAGCCAGCCGTTTCTTGCAGGGTAATTTTGTTCTTTGCTAAATAAAGAGCAGTCTGACCCCCATCCCCCTCTCCCAGCACATCGCAGCTCTCTGGCTGGTGGGTGTGAGCAGTGGCTCTCTCTATTGCGGCTTTCCTGTAGTGAATTTCCTTTCTGGTGAGGCACTGATGGGGAGAATGGGGGCGTGGCTTGGCGAGGTCCCTGACGCCATTGAAGGACATACCATGCACTCACATATGTGTACTTTCACTTCACACGCCGTCACCCCTGTGATGTGGGAGGTGGCAGTGAAATTGACGGGCTTCAGAGCGAGCGGCTGCCCTGCATGGCAGGCGGTGGGGCAGAGTGGCAATGAGCAATGTTTCCTCATCTTGTCATTTTTTACTATAATTGTGTATTTGTGGTTTTACTACTTTTTGTTTCTCTAGCCCAGCCTGTGTGTACAGACGCTGCTTCGCTGTTGCGTTCAGTTACTCTTCCTTCCCCGTCCATCCGCTTGCATCCCCTCATAAATGCCACTTTCTCACCTCGGGGTCGTCTCTGCCCTGCACCGGCGCATGCGTGTTCTCACGGCCGCATGCGGAGAGGCATTCCCGCCCGGTGTGAGCGCATCGCACGTTTGCTGCCAAACCTCTGCTGTGAGCCTGATGTCACGGATTTTCACTGTTCTTAAGGGTACGTCGCTTGCAAGCCCTTTTTCTGTTCAAGGTTAACAAGCAGGCGTCCTTCAAGTGTGTGGAAAAGGCATCAGTCAGCTTGAGGGATGTTCCCTTCAAACAAGCTTTTGATAATTTCAGTTGAAAATACATGTCACTCTGTTATAAGTGCTATT
Source organism: Isichthys henryi (assembly GCA_026776945.1). Lineage (NCBI taxonomy): Eukaryota > Metazoa > Chordata > Actinopteri > Osteoglossiformes > Mormyridae > Isichthys > Isichthys henryi. Next base: position 661,960 of record JAODJX010000051.1, read on the forward strand.
AATCTACTAATCTAATTATGCCTAACTTGCTGGTAGATGCATCCTTAACGGCGACGAACCCTCACTTTTTTTGTTTTATTTATCTTACTGCTCTCTCCCAGCTGCGGGTTGTCCAAGGAATCGACTCAGACTAAACACATCTTGTATCTATGACGTTTTTACCGCTTGTTGTCCGTGACGCCCCCGGCTCCCCGTCTCCCTCCGCTTTGTCTTCATTAAAAGTATGACTGTCCCTACACTTTCTCTGTTGCTCGGGTTTATGGCGTAGAATCTCGGCTTAGCGAAGCAGCGGTTTAGGTGGAGTGAAAACCTGGAGGAGGTTGAATGAAGTCCGCTTCCAAAACGGGGTTTTGGAGTGAAGGATGAGGTGGACGAGGGCGGGGTCACATTGATGCCTAAACTGTACTGCGGTTTATATCTTGCCTGCTCACCAAACGGTTACCCTGCAGGCGACTGTCATGCTCACGTGGCCGGGGCACGATGTGCCCACATGTGAGGCTGCAAACCGCGCAGGCTGCAATAGAAGGTAGCTGGTTTGTCTCCAGATGTTAGTTCTTGTTTGCTGTGGGTGATAAAGAAATGTTTCTGACTCTGAAATGTCACCTGGGGCTTTGGAGCTGTTTCAATGGTAATAAAATCTATTATTATTCCTCTTGTTAATATCCGTTTCTGTTCTTTGTGTCAGCTGCGTGGTTCATTCCGAAGGTTTCCATAAAGCTGAGCGCGCTGACTTGGGCACTTCCCGGTAACCGTGCAGCTTGCTGATGACACGCTGCTTTCTGCGACATGGAGGAACTGGGCTTTGGCCCCTCTCAGAAGCACTAGTGTCTGCTATCGTCATGGTACCAATAAAGGGGGTTATGTTTGCCATGAAAATCCGTGGCCCCTGTGGTATATATTGCATTCCATTTCAACTTGGAAGTCTGAAATTCCGAGTTCCAAGGTTCTCGAGAAGTCGGCGGAACTGTAATGCCATGTTTCTTCAGCAGAACCTCAGCAGCCCCGCCCTCAGAATTCAAGATGGCGGCACCCTTTATCAATAGAAGTGAAATCTGTAGTTATATACCATTTATTAGCACTTATTTGTGTTTTAATTGATTGTTTACACATACTGTCCACCCTCTATCTGGACATTGCTATGGTGTTTCTATGATTAAAATACAGTGTAATATGTTATCAACTAGTATCGCTAGCGGTGGCTACCAATGAACCGCGCTAGAACTGGGGCCTGTATAACGAAGCAGAATTTGTCGCTTAGTTGGATAACTTGTCTGATTTAAGGTAGTCTGGGATAAATGTAAGTGAACAAAGTCCATTCATAGTGGGGTTCCTTAAATCAGAAGTTGTCCTGCTAAGCAAGAAATCCTGGTGTTGCTAAATGGCTTTCTGATTTATGCTGGAACGGGGTTAACTCTCGTGTAATGTCATTCTCAGCTCAGACTTCCAACTTCCAAGGTAAATGGAACACGAGTCATGCTTTCTGAGGATGGGAAGCCTGCAGCCTTTAGTTGGTTTCTAGTGTAACTAAAATGATGTTCATGTTTCCTTGAGGAATACTGCATTTCCGGGGCTTTCCTTCTAAGGGGAGGCGGGGCCGGTTCTTGATGGTTTTTACTGTTGGTCACTTACATTTCATGGTAAGCCACTCCTTATTTTCCGAGCATGTCTGAATTGGTTCTTCTTCACCATTGATTCGCTACACGATTGTATGACTCATTTGTGACTCATTTTCCCTTGGTCTGCCTGGCCAATCATCTCTAAGTGTCTCCTCAACTCGCTCTCCATTCTGACTTGAATAGGCTGAATACGAGCAGCAGCCTCCTCCAAGGTGTGTGCTGTGAGTCACGCACTTTTTCCTGATTTATCTCACAGCCATGTGTGCCTGGTGTACAACGGCATCCTTTCGGTTCCTCCCGCAGCCCAGCAGGGGACGCTATCCACAGCACCTGTTGTTGTTGGACGATGAGACCCAGCTGTGGGACCCTGCTGTGTCTGCATGGTTTCCTCACCAAGGATGACTAACGGCAGAGATAGAAGCAGGAGCTCAGCTTAGGAGGTCCAGCTGAGACTTAGTTCTTAACCCATTCCTTCAGTTTTAACTGTGACGTTCTCGTTTGTGCCCATTTATTGGCTTAGTTTAGTACTTTTTGTATTTAAGGCTGATTTATGCTTCGGTGTCAGTATGTTGTAGCCATGGACCTTACGGTATTGCCTGACACGTACCTCCCCAGAAATTAAACACAATAGTAAATGGTCGCGATTGTGCAGGCCATGGCGTAAGCTCTGCAGGGACTCGACGCAGGAGAATAAACCCACCTTTACGAGCTCATTTTGACAGAACAGGTAAGAAATTAGGAATTATTTATCAATCGGTAGTGTATTTAGTTAATATACCGTATTTGTAGTGACCTGCACTGGAATGGGTTTAGTCCTTTTGAAATGAATACTCATTACAATAATTTTATCCAGCAGATGCTTTGATCCAAAGCAACGTACAACTGAAAGAGCAGGTCAGACAGTCCCTGCAGCAACTGTGGTTAAGGACCTCACTTAGGCAACAGTACTCAAGCTGCCTAATGACGCAGGAGCCAGTTTTACTTGATCTGCAGCGCAAGGACAATGTGAGAGTGAGTAATGTGTGGCAGGATGTGTGCATGCAGGCTGGGTTTCTGCCCCCCTCCCACCTGGCCTAGTGTAGTGACTGTTTGTGGCCAACAGGGGCTCACCTAATCTTGGAGCGTCAGACAAATGCATGGTTCGATTGGTGGTAAACACTGCCGCTGGATGTGAGCTTCTGCAAGGAACAGGGAATTCAGTTGGAAGCTTGTCTCCCAACCTACGCGGTCCAGGCTGAAGGTCACATGTGAAGGTTACTTTCTCTGCATACAGCACGATACAGATGTTTTTCCTTACGGTGAATTAACAGCATGGCAGAGCGAAAGGTTTGAAATGTTGCGGGCATCTCTGTTCACTTTTGCAGTTTGTTTCCACACCTGTGAGTTGAAAGCAGGGACCATTTCAAACTCATGGACCGTCGTGCACTTTTCAGTTTGTGGATGTTTGGGTGGATAATGGAGTGTTTATTGGGATTTGGAGTGTTTATTTTTTTGAGGCTAGACGTAAATAATAATAAGGGATATAACCAGTCATGGAGGGAGGGGCATTCACGGGCCACGCCCCCCCAAACACCACACGCCCCCAAATGCCACCCACCAAGGACACTGTCTTTTTATTTTTTTCTTAATAAAGGTGTTCATTCCATTCATATAAACTTGGTCTCTCCCAAAGGCGTGGCTCCGAGTTGTCTGCTTACCCAATGGCCCCCCCACTCGATCATGACCCCCCCGTCAGATTTGTGCTGGTGCCGACTCACAACCCCCCGATCTCCCATATGACAAAGCCACAGGGTCCTTGTCTGCCTGCCCAGTCATTCCTGCTGACTCACTCCCACCTCCCGCCCTCTGACACTGAACACCACACGCCCACTGCTGCATTTCCGTGCGTCTCGCCACCTGTGAACCTTTCTGCTCAGTCATCCAGCTCCGGCACATTATTCCTAGTGCTTCTTGAGTGCATTTGCCTTTGGAAAATCATGAAATTCATTGAAATGTAGAACTTTTCACTGGAAGCATCACTGCCGGGTCTAGTCCACACAAAAACTGCTGCTTTTAAACAAGGATGGTCATGTGTTTCTTAACATTTGGATCAAGGAACGTCATACATGGCTACCGGCAGGAGGGTGGAGACACACGTCTCATACATGGACACAACGACTGTGTTTTGCAGGTGAAACTTCAATACTGTATTTAATAGTATTTCCTAGTGATGATATCAATGTCCTTCGGTCCATGTGCACAGAAGAATGCAGCACAGTCTCCTTGTTTTGTTTTTCCCTTTTATTTATTAACACCCCCCAGTGACGCCCTCACCTTTTCCTTCCTTTCTTCCCTTTCTTCCTGGCTTCCTCCCCCCCCCGCCCTGCCCCGGGCCGCTCAGTCGAGGGGGCCCTGGAAGATGAGTTTGCAGTGGCCCTGCTCGCCAGTGAGCCAGGTGCCGCAGAAGGGGCAGGCGGTGTGGAAGGCGTGGGTGCCGTGAGGCAGCGGGATCTGGCTCCAGCCCCGCACTGTCTTTTCTGAGCACACATGGCCACAGGGGCAGAAAGCGTGCGTGGGGGGGCCCGCGTCCAGGTACAGGCCGCCCTCGCAGCCCAGCCACAGCGGCACGTAGGGCCCCACACGCCGGCACATGGGGCACTCGCGGTCCCCAGAGGCCGCCAGTGAGCTGCCCCCCGCCTTCTCCTTGCGAAAGCCCCAGTTGTGGTAGCCGTGCACGTGGCCGCAGTTGACGTAGACCCAGGGCTGCTTCTTGTCAACGATCTCGCGCTGGGCCAGGCTGGGGAAGGCCAGTGTGTTGAAGCCCACGGGGCACTGGGGGCGTGCCGCGTTCAGCTCCTGCCGCAGTGACTCCAACTGCTTCAGGTTGGGGGTGCGGCTCAGCCCCCCAGGGGTGCGCCACAGCAGGGTGGCCCCACACAGGTCTATCAGGGAGCCATCCTGCAGGGTGTTCGACTCGTTCTCCACCTGCAAGGAAGGGGCGTCGGTGACAGGGATGGGACAGTGTAACCTGCACTCTGTGACTCTGTGTGTGTCCATTTGCCCTGCAGCGAACTAGCATTCCATCCAAGGTGTCATGCGTTCCCCGCGCCCTATGCTGCCTGGGATGGGCAGCACTGTCGCTTCACCCCCAGGGTTGTGGCTTCGAATCCCAGCTATTCTCTCTGGATGTGAAGTCCACGTACTCCCAGTGTCATGTGTGTGTGCAGTCCGCATGTTCCCCGCGTTGTGTGGGTTCAAATCCCACACCCACTCTGTGTGTGCAGTCCGCATGTTCCCCGCGTTGTGTGGGTTCAAATCCCACACCCACTCTGTTTGTGCAGCCTGTTCTCCTCGTGTAACTGGGTTTGATTCCCACCCCCACTGTGTGCATGTGTAGTTCGCCTGTTCCTCTGTGTCGTGGGGGTTTCTTCTCCATCCCTTAATTTGGCCTGGGATAGACTCCAAACACCCCCATGACCCTATACTGTATAAACAGCTGGAAAATGAACCGATGCACCTTGATGACTGTATCAGTGCTTTTTTTTGGTCAGATGAGTGGCATTAAAAACAGCTGCAGTCACTCTAGTCGCCACCAGAGGTCTCCACCTGCCAGAGTGTTATAATCAGCGGGCCTCAAAACTGCAATGTTAAATCAAAGTCACGTTTTGCGATCGATATTGCTCCTGCACTCTTCCCATTTCACTCTTCCCTGGTGGGAAGCCACCAGCTGCCATCCGCTCCGGCCTGATCGATTATCAGCCTCTGGCTGAATGAAGCTGCATTGACTGAATGTGCCTTTGATAAACGGGGGGAAGCAGCCCGCCTCAGCTATCCGCCTCTTCCAGCCGTCGTGCCCCCCGTATCAGTGAGAATTTGGAAATAACAGTTGTGTAGAATCCAGGTGCGAGGCAGTGACTGAAGGGTCACCCCCCCCAACAGTAAGCCACCCCAGGGGTGGGCTGGTTAACGCACAGGCTACTCCCGGCTACAGCTAAAGGCCTCTGCAAATATCAAGACCCCGTCCCAGCAGAAACAGGCCGGCTAGTTAAATCGACCTGCAGTCCCCGGATAAGTTAATCTGCCCCTGACCACCTCCATCTGCTGAATGTGAAAGATGCTTTCGAGAGGCATCATCTAAGCTAACAGAAAACATCTGTGTGGGATTATTTGTGTTCCTCATCACTGTGATTAATGTTAAACGTGGGACATGCTGCGGCGACACCCCCCTGGCCCGGTCCTCACCAGCTTTCCTCTCTGCTGGGCTGATCGCGTTTCCCTCAGGGCAAACACGTTCCCGCACACCGAGATCTCTCTCCACACGCCCGGCGCCGGCTCGCTGATGAACTCCCCAGCCGGATGCATCACCAGCACCCCGTTGGTGGTCAGGCCGTCCATCAAGCCGTCGGAAGTCCTCCATTTGGCTGCCCTCTCCTGAAGACCCGCCCACGGGGGGACGTCCAAGGAGCACGATTGGATGAGAGTGCTATGCAGACCCACCTGTCCTGCCTTTTCATTTATGTTCAGAGACTCTGCCCTCCCCAGGCATACATGCACCCCTACCCCCCTATGGACCTTTTTATATTCTCTCTACATGGGCTTGTGGAGCTTCTACAAAAAGCTAATTTTTCACTAGAGAAGAAGATCCCCCCCCCTCACCCTGATTCATGGAGACTGCAGCCCCTGCCAGGGACATTCTGTGTGGGAAGCTTCATGCCGTCTCACAGCAGTCGCTCGGCAAACGGACTCTCTTACGCTTTTATTTATATCTCCTGCTTCTCCAGTGTTACACGGCAATGGCATCGTGCCCCCGGCAGCTGACACTGTGGCGTGACCCGGGCCGGCTGCTTCCCGGCATCGTATCATGGCCACGGATCTGACTTGCGGGGGCGTCGGAGAGGCCGTGCCTGGCCTCCATAACCCCCACAGCAGCTTCTCACCATAAGGAAGGACCTAAGCGTCACGTTCGGAGGACCTGCCCGTGCGGCCTCAGTGTGAGGCGCCCTTTACAGCTACGCCATCATTCAGTGAAATTAATTCCGCCTCTACAATAATATGTACTCTGTTTTCTCTTATTGTCAGCTTTGGAAATTATAGCTGAATTGTTAGGAAGAATTATCCTGTCTCAAGAATATTAACTTCCTGTGTTCAGATCTATTCAAAAGTCAACCATAACTCTACCTAGACTCCCGTAGTTATTGACGCTCGTCTGGTTAAAAATGCTTCCTGGAGGTGATTTGGCCAGGTATTCCTACAGAAGGCAGTCCGTGCCCTTAGCCAACATCACTGGACAGACTTTTGGTTTCAGGACATTCCCTCCCCCTACACCCATGCAACAGAGCAGTAGCTCATCGTGGCTGGACAGGAACATTTTTGATCTAACCTTAGCTAAGCTTTGCCTGGCTGTTCCACCCGACACGCCATCAGCTTGAGTCTGAGGCCCGGCAAGTGAAGGGCAAAGCTTCCAGAAAAACGCCTTTACTAATTAGTGCTGATTAGCTGGATACTCGCAGGCAGTGCCAAGGCCTGCCCGTAGAGACGAGAGGGCTGGAGCGCTGGCGAGGACCTCGGCACCGCCTGCTGGCTCCAGCCACAACTCACCCCCAGGAAGATGTTCTTGGAGGAGTCGAAGCCGGCGGCATAGATGCGAGTGGTGTAGGGGGGGCTGCGCTCGCACATGATGCGGCAGGCGTAGCGGGAGATGGTGCTCTGGGCCGACTGTCCCCCCTCCCCTGCGGCCCCCTGGCTGCTGGGCGACGTGTCAGTCACCACGAAGTCGATCATGCTTTCCGTGGAGCGTCCGATCTGGGGCCAAAACAGAAGGACAGTGATGGGTGACCGGCAGGCATGGCTCCTCCTACTTAAGGCTGACAAGCTTCGCCCCCGATATCCGTCAGTCCCACATCTTGAGCATTCCGCTTCGGTACAAACCTCAGTGCTTTCACAGCTTTAAGTGGTGAAACACGATGAGGTCGTGGGAAGCTCACCTGAAACATGTCTGTGTTGCTGTCATGTGTGTACTCCACGATCACAGAGTGACTCCTGGACAGCGTGTAGGAGATGCTGTGCTGGCTTTTGTTACTTAGAGCCTGCATGGAGCAAACACAGGAGAAACCGGCCTGAGTTTGGGAAACTCAAGGTTAGCTGCCGCTCACCCCGGCATCCGTATGGTTACCGATTTGGCAGAAGCAAGCCCCTCACCTTAGACACCAAGGGAGTGGAGATGTTGTGTATGATATCTGGCTTGACCCCGTTGGCTTTGGGTCTCTTATAAAGAGCCAGACGGCTTCTCCGGCGGCCTTTGTCACCATTAGCTAAGGATCCGTTGTACCTACAGGGCAGAGGGCAGAGACACCCATCATCGCTGTGTCCGTCCAACAAACTGCCTGTCTACTGACATCCACATCAGCAAAATGTGCCATCGTGCTCAGGTCGCTTAACTGCTTAAAAGCTGAATATACTACACAAGCTATTTCCCATTTCTGTCAGTGTCCAAGTACATACAGTGAAAAGGCTTAAAGCAACTGGCACCAGCTAACAAAAGAAAACACTGCTTGCTAATGTGCCTACAGCATCACTTTGGATCACCTACATCCCTCTGAATGGGTCCTTTATTTACACGGACAGTCTGCTGTTCTGCAGGACTCCCAGAGCACAAGTCCCCCACGTTCACTCTCCTCCGCTGGCCCATCCAGGTGGAGGTACCTACCCCAGCACGATGAGCTCCCCGTACTTCACCTGCTCCTTGTCCGTCTGGTAGATGTCGTCGTGGGGCTGGGAGCTGGAGCCCAGGGTGGGGGAAGGCTGGCTCTTGTTGCAGGACGGACGGAGCTCCAGCGAGGGAGGGGGGCACAGGGCCTCTGAGCTGCCCTCTAGTACCATTCCCACTGGCCACAACAGAGACACGCGGCTGGAAGGGAGACCCAAGGCCAACACCAGTCAGAACACATCAATCAGAATGCAGAACACAAATACTATTCACCAGTTATGATTTGCTGGTAAAATCACTAAGACCAATTACATATTTCCCTAAATGAATGATACTTAGGAAAATAAAATAGCTGTAATATGAATTCACATTTGTAATTACCATCCATATTTATTTATTCTCTGCACTGTAACACCACATTCTCACATGTACATTATATGCAAATATGTGTCTGTCCAGAAGCACTTTATTTTCACTGCAAATAAACATTGGTGGAACAAGACAAAAAGTACCCTGAGTGTTAACAGATTAATTCACTTGGAAACAAAAATTCAGAAAATAAATGATCCTGAAGCTACATCTGACTAATGGGCTTCATCTATAAATGAGAACATTAAAATCAAAAATGAAACTTTCATAAACCATGACTGTGGACTGCACAGTCTGAACATCTGATCCTTCACGCGTGAAATATACATCACCGGCATTAGAAATATATGTAAAGTATGAATGTGATCTCATTTGCATAAATGATTTTTAAAACAAATGCTACAATGTTACCCCAGTGATTTATTTGCAGATCATCACTGAGTTGCTTTATAAATGAACATTTCATGCCTCTTAGAGGTACTCAAACGCACTGCTCAATGCCACAATTGGAACAGTAATAATCATTTTAGCCACAGTCAACCTCTACACCGCATCTAAAGGAACACAGGGACTGAGGTTAGGTAAGCTGTGCCAAAGGTGGAACCTGAAGACCAAGCCAGGATGCCAATCTATTACAAGGCACATATGCTCATAGGGAGGGAGGTTTAGAGACACCGATGGACCTGAGGGAGGACAGAGGAGTAGGGGCTGAAAACCATGCAAGGACATGAAAGCAGCAGGGACACTGAACCCTCAAGCCTGGAGGTGTGAGTGCCGGCGATTGAGCCACTGTAGCAGCCCGCTGGGAAGTCAAGGAAGCTGCTTTTTTGGACAGGAATCCAGACATTGGACAGTCACAAGCACTGGAGAGACATGTGAAAATGTATCAACACTTTATAGTGGCCCAGCTGGGGTGGGACCCATGGTGACAGTTGCCAGGGAGCGACTGGCTCACAGCTTCCTTAATATGTACATTTGTTTACTTTTGTCCATTTTTTATTTTGCAGCTGCTTACATCCAAAGTGATGTCCAGTTCCCGGAGCATTTGGGGATTAAAGGCCTTGCTCAGAGGCTCAAAAGAGAAATCTCTCTCTGCCGGACCTGGGATATGAACCAACGACCTTCTGATCAAATCATTACATCCTAACTTGCTGAAGCACACACTGCTCCCATAGCCACCTCATAACCTCAGTTACCCTGGGATATGAACCAACGACTTTCTGATCACAACCGCCATAACCTAACCTGCTGAAGCACACACTGCTCCCATAGCCACCTCATAACCTCAGCTACCCTGGGATATGAACCAACGACTTTCTGATCACAACCGCCATAACCTCACCTGCTGAAGCACACACTGCTCCCATAGCCACCTCATAACCTCAGTTACCCTGGAATATTACTTTTGCAGCTTTTTCACTCGAGTCTTTCTGTTGTGTGGGGTGGAATGACCCCCACCACCCACCCTTAGGGTACAACGACTATGAATTTGCTGCATCTGTCAACAGTTACAGCGACAGCTGAGTCCAAGTCACCTGGGATGTGGCGGAGAGTGTGGGAAAAGAATAATAATAGTAAAAATTATACGATAGAAAGGATGCAAATATATCTGCCATTTCTGCGAGTGTACAAACAAGTACATATCCCATCCATCTCATGAGACATGGGCTCAGAGCACAAGATCAGCCATCTATCTGGAGTCCCTGAATCAGTTTTCAGGGTTAAGGGCCTCTCTCAAGGAGTCAACAGTGATATGATCACTTTTCTGGCCGTAGGATTTCAAACCGACGACCTTCCGATCACGGACATGGAGTTCTACCCCACATAGCCACACACCGGCAAACAAGGTTTATTGTCCACAAACAAAACTGAAATTCAAACACAAGTGATCGACTGTGGGCAAATTTTATTGATGCTAAAATGATTAATCATTTTCTTTGTTCTGAGGTCATTTGCAACAAACTTCCCTCTCATCCTTGAATCGTGACCAGCAAATGACCACTTTTCCATATGAAGCAAGTATTTTTTTTTATTTAGTATAACTTCAAAGTATTTTTTTCACCTCCGTCGATTTAATCCATAAACCAGACACAAAGCATCTCACATATGCTCTTCGTTCAGCAGATCCTGGCTGGTAACTCCATGATGAAGGAGTCACTAATCAGTTTACAGCGGCTGAGTTTAAAGGCGCGGTTTGTGCAGTCCTTTTAAATGTGCTTATTTAGTTCTGCAACAATGTAATGAATGTCTGGCAGAGAATAAAACCGGGCTCATTTCTTTGTGGGGGGGGAGGGGGGCTAATGAGGAGAGAAGGTGAAAGAAGGGAAGGGGAGGAGGAAAAAGAACAAAGGAAGGTAGAGGGTGGGGCTTAAAGATATAAAAGATGTGAGAATATAAGCGTGAAGGGGACAAAGAGAGGGGTGGGAGGGGCGAGTCTGTCTGAGTATGAAGGGTGTGTGTGTGTGTGTGTGTGTGTGTGTGTTGGGAGGGTGTGGCAAGTGCAGCACGGGGTGATGGATGGTCCGCTGTCCACGAGGCACTTTCTAATCAACCCACTGGCACAAATCTGCATGGGGCGGAGCAGGGGCTGGAGGGCTTCGGGTGCGTGGCCGATAACATAAAGGCGGAGGGAGCACAAGGCAAGGTGGCATGCGGCACGCAGAGGGCGGAGAGCTCCATGCAACCGCGCTTTGATAAATCCGCTGCTTCCTAATTATCCTTCATATCCTGTCTTGTGACTTCCCAGCGCAGGGACAGCGACAGACGCGGAGAAAAATAGACAGGGAGCTCGGTGAAAAATGTGTGACGCCCGAAATATACGCTCGCGCACAGAAGCGACGACAGGCTGAGGAATGAATTGTCAGGAAGATTTGTAAGTGCACTCCCTCTCTGCCTGCCCCAAACAATCGGAATCAGTCACCCTCTGGGGCACCTTCAAAAGGCAGTATCTGGCGAGACGCAAAGGAGACGCAACACATGTGCAGCTGTGCTTTGCTCACTGTATCTGCACGAAAAATTACATAATTAATAATATACCCAGTTTCCCCACAGCAACTGTTTAATGGGAACAATAGTTAAATACGATGTCACCATTTTAAATGCGCAGTGTACCACTGTCATCCTTGCTGCCCAGTCTGGGCCTTTCCTAACGAACTAAAGACAGCTGCCTGTAGCATGGGGAGACCGTGGGAGACACGCTGAAAGCAGAGCCATCTTTAAGGCGGGGCAACTGGGGCGGCGGCACCAGTGTCTCCCCATAGCATGGGGAGAGTGTGGGAGACACGCTGAAAGCAGAGTCATCTTTATGGTGGGGCAACCGGGGCGGCGGCACCAGGGCCTCCCCATAGCATGGGGAGAGTGTGGGAGACACGCTGAAAGCAGAGCCA
>JAODJX010000051.1:692192-705304 GCA_026776945.1 Isichthys henryi
TGTGGATGGATGGGAAGGTGCTCGGGGAAAAATATCCATTCAGCTGCTATGGATGGGGAATGGATGGATTTTTGTTTAAGTGGCAGCTAAACAGCTACAAGCAGGAGGCTGTTTTTCAACGTTCGCTATCTGAACGATTCATTAAAGCCAATTATCTGCACAAGTATCATCCTCAGAAGGTTATGCAAACACTTCAAACAGAATCGCCTGAACCCAGAGCGTGTGGCGCATGCAGAACTACATTATCTGAACTTTTCCGGAAGTTATTTTATAATTAAAAAACAAAACAAAAAAACAGGACATTTTACTTATATTTTTAGCACCTACTGGCGAAGTGCATTTCTGTTATCATCCCAGCATATGGTATCAGTGTGTCATTCCAGCAGCTGCTCTAATTAAAAATGATTCCATCAACTAACAGTGTGTGACGCCACCTCGTATTAACAAGACTATTAAATTAAAGACAATGGAACACCCAACACTTACCTTCATTCATTTGAGAAGAAGCTACCTAATTCATACCCACAATTAAATCACTCTGTCACACTTATATGGGAAGCCATGTCTCATAACGGGTAGTTACCGATGCTGGTGCTTTGTGTGTATGGTGGAAGTACATGAGGTAGACTGAGCATTATGCAAAATTAGGGTTAGGCGACAGCAGAGCTGCAAATCACAGCATGAGTAAGCCGGCATAGAGTCAGGTGGGCCAGTCTCATAGGCAATTACTAGGGCACAAAAACTCGATATTTTTCATCAGTTCTTGAATGACCAATGGCATTAGACCAAATGAACTAAGAGACAGAAAAAATGATCATTTTTATACTATAATTTTATAATAACTAAATTATATGATGTGAGGCTGCAAACGCATCAACCAGCAGCAGTCAAACCATCTAGTCCAGTTTATGTATCCAGTCAGGTGTCAGTGCACGGTAACACTGCATTCTTGTTGCCGTTTCACTCCCTCAAATGTGCAACGACGGAACGATCCCTAAAATGAAAATGTTTATAGCATCCTGCTGTCATGAGGTTCAAACAGAAGAAGGCAAATTAAAACAATTACTGTGAAAGGTGGTGAGGCTGCCTCATAATTAGCGATGAAAATCGAAAGATCTCTCATGTGAAACTGCGGCCCTATTTACACTTGATTTTAATATGCATCTTCGGTGATCGCAAGTGGACCGCTAACACAAGTGTTAACCACAAAGACACATCGTGATCTGATCACTCAAACACGAGCCGAGGTGGTCTAAGACACATTTGACCATGTCTTTTGTAGTGTAAACGATAATGCTTCCTGATACGTCCCCGACAAGGACGTCACAATAAGTGTGTGTGGGACCGTTTGACCTTCTAGCAGTCAGCTGGACTCCTTGGCGAGGCATGGCAGACACAGGGGTGTAAATGGCGATGTGTCTCAGCTGCCTACGTATGATCCCAGCACCCACGGTGCATTTTACAGCCAAGGTTATAAGGACTTGTGAAGCCAGTTGTAAAATTATGCCTACGAGGACTATAAATGTGTCCAGTTTGAAGATATTTAATTCCGTTAAATTAAACATAATGTAGAGCTGTTTTGTCCTTTGTTTTCTGCAGCTCAGTGTAGCTTAGTTTACTGAATACTGCACAGAAACATTGTATTGTCAGAAATGAATATGTGTGTGTTCATGTAGACTACGCTCAGCAATCAGAGCTTGTCGGGCTTGCTCTGTGGTGACCTGTACCTGTACTTGTACCTCTATCTGTACCTGTACTTGTACCTCTATCTGTACATGTACCTCTATATGTACCTGTACCTGTACCAGTACCTGTACCTCTATCTGTACCTGTACCTGGAGTCGCTGAGTCTGAAGAGTGTTGTGCTCTTGTGCAATCGGTCAACTTTGCTTCTCATCATGACACAAACTTTAGTTTTCATTTGCAAAAAAAAAAAAAAATCATAATTAATATCTGGCCACTGCTCTGCAGATTCAGATGACGATTGAACATGTTGTTGTCTGGTCTTCATTGCTGATCTGTAACTAAGGTTTCTGCGCGTCCTGGAGCCTCTGTTTGGCTCGCGAACACGCACAGATGGCTGCAAAGCTGTGCCGATTTGCTGTCAGTCATTTTAGAAGGTTTCTTTCTTGACTAATGAATCTTGACTTGGCCCTAGACAGATTTACCTACCACCCTGCATTTATCAACCAAAAGTGTTTTTGCTTGCAAAGAAGAGTCAAGGACCTACTTACACTTGTGAAGCAGTGTTCTGTGATGTGGAGCAGATTACTTTCACTCCAATGCTTGATGCCAGACAAATCAATTCAACTATAAGGACACTTGGAATCCTAGAATCCAGTAAATAAGGGAAATGGGGAATGTGTGCAAGAGTGTCGGACAATCTGGTGCATCAGGAAATGTCCAGATCAGCTCCCCTCTGATGACCTTCCTAAGCTGTCCATGTTCCCGGGAGTGTTAGAGGTGGGAACAAGCAGAGCTATGGTGAGCCATGCGTGTCTGTTTGGCCTCACGTATGGCCAATCTCCCTCTATCTCTCCCTCCCTTTCTCCGTCCCTCTCTCTCTCTCTCCCTCCCTCCGTCTCTCCCTCCCTCTGTCTCTCCCTCTCTCTCTCTTCCTTTCTCTCTCCCTTTCTCCCTCTCTCTCTCGCTTTCTTTCTCTCCTTTTGCAATGCCACATTGGATGTCGAGGTCACCTTTGTCTTGACAGGATATGGTCGGCAGTGATAGCCTTTCACCTGCTCCATACGGATCCCCGTTGCTGGATATGTGGGACACTGAGCAGGTGGTAGTACTTTTGCTGAAGCAGCACATGCTCTGTGTCTGCATGTTGGATCTGGCAGTGTCCTGCACTGGCTCCCACACTCTGCCTGTCACTGCCCCCGCTGATCCCCTGATTTGATTTGTTCAAGCTGTATTAATTAATACAACTCTAACTCAGTGCATTTTGGGTTCTGATTTTTACAGTCAATTGATACAGTTCACTGCCTCCTCCTCCGCCTATGAAGAGCCGCCTCTCACTTCCTGTCTGTGATTCGGCTCCTCTGTCTGTGAAGTAAGACCCTCCTCTCGTTTCATGTCTGTGATTCGGCTCCTCCTCTGTCTGTGAAGTAAGACCCTCCTCTCGTTTCATGTTTGTGATTCGGCAACCCCTCTGTTTGTGAAGTAAGACCCTCCTCTCGCTGCATGTCTGTGATTCGGTTCCTCCTCTGTCTGTGAAGTAAGACCCTCCTCTCGCTTCATGTCTGTGATTCGGCTCCTCCATCGTCTGTGAAGTAAGACCCTCCTCTCGCTTCATGTCTGTGATTCGGCTCCTCCTCTGTCTGTGATGTAAGACCCTCCTCTTGCTTCATGTCTGTGATTCGGCTCCTCCATCATCTGTGAAGTAAGACCCTCCTCTCGCTTCCTGTCTGTGATTCGGCTCCTCCTCTGTCTGTGAAGTAAGACCCTCCTCTTGTTTCGTGTCTGTGATTCGGCTCCTCCTCTGTCTGTGAAGTAAGACCCTCCTCTCGCTTCATGTCTGTGATTTTGATCCTCCTCTGTCTGTGATGTAAGACCCTTCTTTCACGTCCTGTCTGTGATTTTGCTCCTACTCTGTTATGATTATAATTCTGTTCTTCTGCTTGTTAAGTAAACATCCCTCTGGGTTTTTACGTTCAAGAAATTTTGGCCTTTAAACAAGAACTAGAAAATTGCTTTTACAACATGACTCATTTCTGGTTCTTCACCAAAAATTCATGGCACCTGAACATTTTCGCTTAATTGCTAAGGGTGGAAATTTATTGCTTCTGTTGTGTGGGAAAATAAATCTCTTTCTATTAATTAGACAAGAGAGTATAATACGAAACAGCAGCTGATATATTTGTGAGTTGGAGGCTCAGTGGTGACCGCTGTTTCCTGACATCTCTAGGGATAAGGGTTCGAATCATGAGAGGAGTTTAATTATTCTCCTGGGTTGTGTGGGTTCTCTCCTGCAGTCGGAAGACAGAAAATTACAGATTAATGGCATAGTGTGATTATCAGCCAATTGTGTCCAATAAAGTGGTACCTGTACTACAGACACCGTACTACAGCAAGGGGACTCACCTGGCAGGAACAGGGCTCCCCTGATCTCGGAGACAGCCGCAGGCACAGCTAACCCCCAGTATGCTATCGCTGTCGTCCTTGGAGCCTCCTCTGCTGTTATCTCCATCAGGACTGGTATCCATTTTTACCCTTCTGAGTGATTTAGAACATTAGCGATATCTCTACATACACTTGCAGCTTTTTACAGAACGCTGCCACCTTGTGGCCATGCCTACGCTTCTCTGGCGCTGCCATCTGCCTGGGCCAGTGTGTTCAGTTGCTGTGGCACCTGCAGCCCATATGCCGTGTGACTTTTCCTACCCCTCTACATGGGGTCTCCTTTCCAGAGCCCATACCCTGGCACCTCCCCATATTGTTCCCCCTTGGGAACTGACCTTTTGCTGTTGCACTTCTAACGGACCCCTTCCCCCTGTCCTGGTCCGTGGCCCCGGGCCCCTGCTTCACGTCCTCCAGATGGACCATGCGTGCTCAGGTGCGAGTAAATCAACATGGTGACGTCAAAGGTGCTTACAAAGCTCCGATTCGCTGTCTGCACAGAGCTGTCCAGCCAATGGGCTATCAGCTCACCAGATATGAATAGCGACACCTGCCAGGCCCCCGTCCTCGTGATCCTTAACAAGCTGAGATGTTCATACACCTCTTGAAGCCTGTGGTCTTTGTTCCTCTATCTTAAGCAGTTAATGTACCTGTTCTGGAACACTCTCAGCTGGTCCCAGTCCAGTCTACTCAGCCGTCAGACGTTTATGAGACGGGTCTCAAACGTCCCTCTACATCACTCTCCAATCACCTTGTCGAATGGTTTTTATTTTCAGGCTTAAACAAAAATATCAGTTATTCTGCGCCAAAACATTACTATGGTAAGTATGACCAGTGGCCATTGACTACTATGACTGAAGACTGGAATGGGATTCACTTCATTGCCTTTTGAAGCATAACGAAATCATTCAAAAATGTAAATAATGGCTTTTCCCAGTAAAGCACAGATGCTATGAAGAACAGAAGAGAGAATAAATCTGTTACAGAAGAGACCAGGCTCCCAAAATCCACCGTTTTTTCTGCAATTCTTTCAAACAAATGGAGAATATTTATAATGAACACGGGTTAATAGAGAACACCAACGGGGAAAACCAGAAAACCACAAGGGGGCGCTGACGCACAGCACTAACAAACCTACAGGGCTCCCGCAGATACACATATACCAGATATCGAACACTAGATGAGAGACACGAGAGAACAGTTCATTAACTGAAACATCATGATAAGAGTAATCAGGAACAACTCAGGGATGAAACGACATCTTCTGGCCAAATGGGATCATGACACGAGACAGATCCTGACGCAGCACATTTCCAATCTCATTCCTGTACTGTGCCACAGAATATCCAGCAGAGGGTCACGGCGGGGATAGTGTATGCTACAGCAGGCAGCATAGGGCACATGGCAGAGGGACACCCCGGACAGGACGCCAGCTACGTAAATGCAAATATTCACGCTGGAGACCTCAAAAAGGTGTTTTAGCAGTAAAGGCGTACTAAATGCTATTAGACACTAGGGGGAGTCCTGAGTCTTTAATTGCCGTTTAGTTAAACACGATAGCGATCTAGTTAAACAGACATTAAAATGTTTTCGCAACATAATAATATATTAGAGCAAACAAAAAGCTAAATAAGTTTATATAGATTACCAACTGAATTGTTTTCTCATGCAAGGCTGCGCAAAAGTAAAATGCAATTTTGTATTGTATTTTTACTTTTATGACACGTGTTTGTTTTATGCGGAACGCCAGTCTTTGTTACATACATTGGTGTTCGAGCTGGTCTGCACAAGACCTCGTTTTACCGTTTGTGCCATACGTCGTGTTTGATTGCGTTCTCATCGATTCATTCAGTCTCGGTCATATTCAATGCAAAACAAATGCCACTCTTTTCAATTTTATTTCCAGGCTAAACATGTTAAACTCTACATGTATTTGGCATTTCACACGATGCTTAAACTCGATTTCAATGGTTTTGTTACAAATGCATTCGCATCTGTACGTATGAATAGTGTGAATAGTGCGAATACCTTTACTGAAAGGTACAATTGAAGCATGTAGTTACAGACAATGCCGACTGTTTACGTTGATATTATAATACTGATTTAGTGTCCTATGTTTTTATGATTTGTACATATCATACAGACACGTCATATAAAACTAGATTGCTCGAAACAAAGTAAATTTCGATTTTGAGTCGCACAAACGAAATCACCAAATATAGTTTGGTCAGCAGGGGGCAGACTTGTGATATGTTCTCCTCTCCGTAGGGCCAAGCTGATGAGCTGGGGATTGTATGTTACTGTAGCATTGCAACTGTTATGACTTAAAATATTAAAACGTGTGTAATCTTGGCTAAATGTTAAAGGAGTTAGAAATTGAGCGTGTAGTTAACTCAGTTTGATCTCGCGAATGTAATGCATGAAACGCAGGTCGCAGGCTTTGCGTTTTGCTTCATAACGTTGGTGTATCTTGGCTTATTGCACTCCTACTCACCCACCAGAAAGACTAAACAAAGCTGTGTTTTTACACCCGCACCGATCTGTCCGCAGCAGCGCTTCGTCACGTCTCACTCCAGGCTGACATCAGCGCCGGTACCCCCCCCCCCCCCAGTTGGAATCCTTAAGTTTCCCAGCCAGTTCCGAACCATGCATGAGCTTCTAGTCGTGTCTGTATATATTAATTTGTGGCTAAGATGCCGGACCTGGTATAAATGAATTTCTCCACTTTACCTCATCTGTTGGGGGTCTCTCCTTTCAGCTCTCGCTGATTGGAGATCGGGGGATCTAAGCCAGGAACCGCAGAAGGAATTTAATCTCGCGGTCGGTCTAGGAGCCCCAGGGAATTTCCCCGGAGGTGCTGGCGTCCGTTACTGCGGGAGGGGAAGTCTGCTTGCCTCTTTTTGACCATCTATCAGCACAACCTCAGCAGGGTAAATGGGAGTGAAAACGGATGGGTGGATTAATAAACAGAGCAGGGTGCTGAATGAAATTGTTTCCAAATATTCTATCTTTCTTAATTCCTAAATTTCCCTTTAGCATGAAAGATGACCGAGGAAACCAATCTCAAGCCTTACAGTTTTATGCACGTGCCCCAAGGAATATGTCTCTAGCACAAAGTTCCATTGATGCACGAGTTCACAGCAAGGCAAGTCTTTCTGGAGCCCACGAGCAAATTGTGCAGATGAACCCCTGAGTGACAGCGTTTACACACGGCGAGCGCAGTCCAGCCGGCCTTTTCTGGCTGCCATGCCGGCCGGACAAGGCTCTACTTAAATAGCGACGTGTCACGTGACCGATTTATTTGTTTTTTTCCGAAGTGCCAGCATGCAAACATGTCATTACAACACTAATGCTAAAAATGACCAGCGCACCAACTCATGCGTTAATGCATAATGTATGATTTCACGCTGCATAATTTATGAAAGATAAACTGCTCAAGATGAATCATTTTGTGGAGGGTGCTTTTTTAAGCGATGGAACAGTGAGTGGCTTGCAAAAATGATTATTCTCGCGATTTACGGTGCCCCTCGATGCCAAAGATTTAATGTTTTCACATGAAATTCCATAGCTTTTTCCATACAAACATACCACATTTATGAGGTCATTCGCATCACACGTGAATTGATGTCGTTTTCATCGATGGATTTCCACTTCATGAGAACTGAGATTATTAATTATTGTTGGAAGACCGTAAGACGATTTATGCCATGCATATTTCACAAAGACGTCATTTTGCATATACACACCGTATGCTTTATTGCTTACTTATGCTATGTTGGCTGGTGGCACCCCTTAAGAATATTTACATTTGTACAAATGGATATTTTAGAGGTAAATGAATTGTTGATGGCACCGGCCTGATTGATTACTCCAGTCTGTGCCCCTAGCTGTCGGTTTAATATCTTCTGAGCTGCTTCATATCTGTTTGCTGCGCCGCGCTTCAGGCAATTGTGACGATCTTCTGGCTTCATACCCAGTGGTGGCTGGCCCATAGGGGGCGCTCGGGCGCCGCCCTCCCAGATGTGGGGGGGGGGTGTGGGGGGAATATAAAATATATAAAATTAAAATCACAATAAAAATAAAATCAATGTCAGTTTTACTTAATAGTAGGTCCCTACATGCAATCTGAATTATTTAAACAACATTTGCACCAACTGACTCTCGTTCAACAGTGAATTTCCACCGACAGATTTCCACCAATCATTTCTCTTCTTAGGCGCTCATCAATGCACCCCACAAGTGCAGCGAAATAGCCAATCGTGTGTGGTCACTAGGCGAATACAATAAAGATTTCACCTATCAGCATCGCCGAATTAAATGGTTTTGGGGCGCTGGAAATTTTGCCCCTGCTATAGAAAACACAGGGACGTTTTGGATTGATGGAGAGATGAGGGCGACGACGATGGTTGAGGGGCAGCTTCCAGCAAGTTCGGTGAGATCGTTATTGAATTACCCTTTTGCGAGAAGGATGATGGTGGAAAAAATCCACGGTAAGGAGCTGGCATCCGACAAGCCTGAAATAAATATCACCCAGTCAACTAAGGAAATTAAATTATGATTGTGAAATCGTTGTCATTTTCTGACTGTTCGTTTGAATGCTTATACTGGACTAGGAAGGGAAATCTATTGGTACCTCAGCCCCACCAAGAATTTTCTTCACCAGCCACCACTGCTTCATACATCAATTTTATTCTTTTGTGAAGAAAGTCATGCATTGTCCAAGGATTTTGAGATGGAATTCCAGGTCTACAATTGAGAAAGCAGCCATTTGATTAAAAAAATTCTGCATATCACAGATTGTTTTACACTGGCTAGAATTGTCATTCAGCTTGAGATATTCTCCTACGGCTTGTCCACCAGAGATAAGGGGCTTGCACCATCCATCTCCTCGCTCCCCTGACGTAGACCACTGCTCCTTCTTCAGAAGACTTGGCTCGCTGGAGAGGTAACATCTTCAAGCTGAACTGGGGTCCTCTGGGAATCCTGCAGGATCTGCTGAGGGGGGTGGGATGCATGCTGGCTAACCCCCCTGACAGATACTCTCACCTTCATGGAAAGCGCTGCTGCTCTGATCCACATTTCTGCCAAAGTGTCTCTGAAGTTCTACTTCAGGCAGCAGGAGACGGTTCAGTTTGTTCAGTTTGAGGCCTGTGCGGAGTAGGCAGCCCACGCTGTCAGAGTTTTCCTAATCATGCCGCCAGACCCTTCCACACATGTTTCTCACGTGTCTGTCTGTGTGTTTAACCTTCTAAAAGAACATTCACTCATAATGATGTTAGGCCCCGCCCCCTTGCAGCTTGTAGAACTTCATTTCCCATGAGCCCATTGTGGAAAGGCGAGGCCAACAGACCAGCTAGAGAAATGCTCACTGGGTAATGTATGATACCACAAAGCACGGACTGACAGATCTATTTGTTAGGAAACTAATAACAAAAAAACAAATTCTTATTTGTTACTAAGAAGAATGATCTCTGCGTTTCTGATGCTATAAAAATTTTCAACAACAAGAAATTTGTTAAGAACTGAATGTTGTACAGGCTCTCTTCGTGCTACATTAACGTCAGCTAAAGATAATTTCCTCTTTTCTCTTGCCATTTTTCACATGTGCTGGGTATTAGTTTGCCATTGGGCCCCAGTATCTGTAACTGTTCCAGTGTTTGCACATGGACAGGCCTGTGGAGCCCGATGGCCGCTGCCCCCTGGGCTGAGGGGAAATCGCTGCCCCCTGGGTAGTTACATACACAGTGATAGTCAGTACAATATGAATGCTTGGTTGCCTAACTCCAAAACTGTCAGAAGGAGATATAGAATAAAGAGACAAAACATTAAACAATAAACATTAAACAATAATCATACATATCCACAGTATGCAATCTTCAGGAATGTCACAGGTAGGCTTTAAAAAGTCTAAGAATAAATAAGTCAGTATTTACACATGCAAGCTGTAGCAATGCATGCTAGGTAGGCTCTTAGTCATGTGTCCTAACCATAACCCTACATACTGTCCTCATTACTGATCCGGGTCGCCTGGGGGTTAAGAAGGAAGCATAACATACGAACATTAACTATTGAAGAAGCAATCTTATGTGGTATTTAACAAATGACATTTCTATAGGTACCTCCTTTTATCTGGCCGAAATGTTTGAATCCACCCTACAAAAGCGTGCGATTGGTGCCCTTTTATGTGTGAAGGATGAGTGGGTCACAGCAGCCATGTCCAGCGGCGTCTGAATGACACCGTTATGCTTCATGCAACAAACAATGAGAATATTATTACAGCAAGATGTTCTCTCTCCCGGAGCTGTAGTATCTGGAAATGAGTTGTTAAAATCTTCATGTACTTGTGATGTTTCCTCTGCCATATTTGACGCTTTGTGCAGGACATGATAACATTAAAAAAGCTGGACTTCAGCTGCATCCCTATCGGTCTGCTGCCTCTTTGGTTTCATCACCTGGCTTCTCTCTAATTGCCGTGTTGAAGGAAGAGGCCATGGAGCTGCTGCGATACCTTCGAATCCCATCCAGTGGGAATATCTGGGCAAGTTACAACAAGGGTGATCATCTCAGTTAATGAGGAAAACAGACCGACTTTAAATTCTCCTTTTATCAACCTCCGATAAAATCTCAGTGCATGACAGCAACCAATGCCGGACAAAGGAATTTGTGGAGCAGAGGCAGCCAGATCAACGGATCTCCATCGCCGTCCAATACAACAAACTGTCCCCAAAGTTCCATTACACCTGGAGCCCGCCTACTGTCTTTTCCTCTGGATCATTCGGGTGCTGCGAGTTCCTATCCGCGCACCAAAACAATCCAAGAAGAATGACTGATGAGTTGGGAAAACAATGACTAATCTCTTCCCTAAATACCCATGACAGGGAGACACGGTGATAAATCAGGGGGTTTGAGATGCCAGCATGGCTGGGCTGGAACCACTCAGGTCTGACTGGGGTTTGCATCGTGAGCAGGTGAATTCATGGCCGGACGCTTTTCCAGCAGCTCTGTCTGAATTCGCTGTCTGATATTCCGACCTGCCCTGCAGAAATTACAAGCTAACAGCTTCCTCAGACTGGCTACGACTCCGACCAGGCGAGGGTTCTGCAGAACCTTATACACCGAGCTTGTCTCTGATGCCAGTGACACCAGTTCAGCGCCTTAGCCTGAGACGCGAACCGTGTTTTAATGGAACGAAGAAACTTGGTACTCAAATGCCAGTATTCTCTACGAATGTGGATCGCTTGTGCGCGTCTTGATGGCAACAGCAGTGCTGCCTTCACTAACTTCATCCAGGCCGTGGTTGGGGAAACGCCATGCCCTTCTTACTGACCCCGAGGATTTTATTGTAGCACGAAATCCCATCGCAAAAAAGGCCTGTGTGTTTGCACCATCCTGCTAACATTGTGCGAGTAACTGCACACACTGTCGAGCTCGGACACCTCTGAGATTCTCATGTAGTTTCCCTTGGCCCGGTTTGTCATCCGCAGAAATGCCATTCGCATCATCGGGCTGTAGCGCCGTAAGCGATCACCTTCAGGAATCGTATCACGTAAGCAGGCACCGAATGTTCCCAGCCAGCTTGGAATCTGTGAACTGTTTCAAAGTGGCGTTTTACTGTACTAGTCAGTAAGACCTTTTCTCTAATACAACTGAAACAGCCCCCTTGGCATGAAAGAATGTCCCCTACCCCGCCCCTATAGAGTGAAACTTGTTGAGTTTTTGGGAGTCAGACAGCCAGGAAAAACAACTTTGTGTTTGCAGTCCTTCCTGTTTGAGCTGCCACTTTCCCTATGTAAAAGTGCAGCAGTCTACAGTGCAATGGGGATTGGTTAGTTTGGAGATTTTGAGGGCGTGGCTATCTCAGGGGGGTGGGCCAAAGTCAGAGGACCCCCACTCCCCACACACACACACATCTGAAATTGATGACTAATTATTAATGAATTCTTCAGTGGCAGCAGACACTGACCGGAGGATGTGCTTAGTCCTCATGGCTGGTGTCTGGTAGATTTCATGTCAGTTGGTCTTTTGTTTGAGGTGAAATGGCAGCTGAGGTCTAGCAGTTTTGCTCTTCAAATCTGTTGAGTTTTAATAAAGCTCCTCTGTTCTGACTTCCAGCCCCTGGGTCCTGAGGATCTTTTCACCATCCTGGAGGAAATTAATTTTTTATGTGGCTTGACAGCCCTCTTCTGGGACCCTGCAGACATGCAGCGCACTGCGGTTGAGGGTCCTGAGCACGCGAAAGCACAGCTACCCGGAGGGGGCAGCACGTTTTGTAGTGTTTGTTTTAAGTCATTTTTGAATGCCTAGCAGATATCTTAAGATGTACCAGCCTCACCTCTGACAAAGGCTCAGTCTGCTTCATAGTGTGTTGTGAAAGGGTAAACATTCAATTCAATTAAATTTTATTTGTATAGTGCATGTTCACAACACTACATTGTCTGAAAGTGCTTTACATTATCCCTGAGCCGCCAGAGAGCAACAAAAGTCGGAGGCGACAATGGAAAGGAAAAGCTCCTTAGTAAGAAGAAACCTTGGGAGAAACCAGTAAAAATAGTGAGATATTCCTGTGTAACATGGAACAGCCACTGGTTCCACTGAAGAGGGAGGGAACCTGGAAAAAAGTAACGTACAAAGCATTTATTTTATCTATAATGTATTAGAAACCAGTAACGGGTCTGGGCGAAGGAAACCAGCAATGGGTCTGGGCGAAGTAAACCAATAACAGGTCTGGGCAATGGAAACCAGTAATGGGTCTGGGTGACAGAAACTGGTAACGGGTCTGGATGACAGAAACCAGCAATGGGTCTGGACAAAGGAAACCAGTAATGGGTCTGGGTGACGGAAACTGGTAACAGGTCTGGTCGAAGGAAACCAGTAAAGGGTCTGGGTGACGGAAACCAATAAAGAGTCTTGGTAACAGAAACCAGTAAAGGGTCTGGGTGACAGAAACCAGTGAAGGGTCTGGGTGACGGAAACTGGTAACTGGTCTGGGT
>JAODJX010000051.1:719962-739014 GCA_026776945.1 Isichthys henryi
AATTGACTTCCCTGCTTTTATATGTCTGCCAGACACAAGATCTTCTTGCTTCGCCAATATTTTGACTGTTTCCCTTGTAGATTTTCCTGCCCTAACCTGCCTGCTTTTTCAGATTTTTTCACCCCTTAGACCTCGAGTTCTGCTGAACCCGATGACTGACAACGTGACCGCGCCCTAACCCGGTTCTGTCCAGCACCTCTGAATATTGCCTCAGCCCTTAGAGCGCTGATGCCAATCGCCAACCCGTTTCTGTATACTGACTACCCCCTTCACCTCCGGAATAAGATACCGACTGTTTATCCCGATTCCCCCTGTCAAGGGTTTTGCGCTGTCCATAAGAAACTATGTTCCGGAAACGGATTGTCCTTGCTACCATACATCCTGACAGCGGATGGCTGACCTGTGATCGGAATCTGTGGGGCATTAGATTTGTGACTGGCCTGGCTATCATCAGCGTGTGCCAGGCTTGGTTACAGTTCCCGTCTTTCCCACAAGTAATGGTGACATCAGACATCACACAGAAATTCCTGCTTTCTCATTTTGTTTAATGAAGACATTCCTTGGCGTAGAAGCGAACGCTGCTGTTAGCGATTGAGAAGCAAAGCAGCGTGGGGTACCAAGCCATTCTGCTGGGTTTGGACTTTGGGGTTATTGTGGGGTCATTTTTGTATTCTGTCCACCTTCTTTAGCTACAGTGCGCCCCGAGTCTCTCCCAGGAAACACGAGGCATGAGGATAAGGAGACAGCCACACGCTATGCACACTATGTTAGAGACACCAATTAACCTAGTACACCTCCGAGAGCCGTGAGTGGGAGTCAAACCCACAACCATGAGGTGTTAGGCTAAAGCTGACCTTCGCACCTCAGTGCCAGCTTTGTTGCTCATCCGCCTCACTGTGTATTGTGCTCTGACTGCCCCACGACATTATTGGGACAGTGTGTGGCTCAGTTGGCAAAGCCTCTGTGCCTGTGATCAGAAGGTTGCTGGTTCAAGCCCAGCCTTGGCAGAATATGCACATGTTTGTCTGCCCTTGAGCAAAGCCCTTAACCACCAGTTCAATGGACACCACTGTAGGTGGCTGCCCTTCACACCCAAGCTTGTTCTCACCTATACGTGTGTCATGGAGAGTAAGATGGGAGATGCGAAAAGAGAATTTCCCTACACAGGATCAATAAAATTTCATTAGAGCCTCCCCATACCTTGGTGACCATTAGGAAGATGCATATTGCATCTGCACCAAAGGTACAGCTGAAAAACCAAGTATCCCATCAGCATGGAAGGTCCAATCTGTGGGACTTACCTTCATGGTCTCGAAACATCAAAGACCCACCTGCCCAACCTCTTGGTTTTGTAGGCAGTTTGAGGCCTTGTTATTCTGCACATGTCTTGTCATTATTTGCTGCTTGCATCTCGTAGAGTGTATAGAGTTATTCCTGGGGTGAGTCTTCCTGGCAAGACGAAGGATGATGCTTCTCATCGAGACGCTGAAATTGAACTTTGGAATCAGATCTTTTTTCGATGGAGACATCAGAGAAACTCAATGCTACAGCAACCTTTAAGAAGTAGAAAAATTTGATGGTCAGAACAAAGACACTTCATGTGTAGAGAGAACTCAAACTGTCAAGCTGAAAATGACTGTGCTGGTTAAGGAGTGTAACCCAAGTCAATCGTGTCAACCTCAGAGAGATGGAGAGAAAATGAACAAGGAGCTGATGAATCACAAGCTTTGCCCATATTATTGTTTGTGTGCTTTACCGATCCGGGAGATTACGCTGAGTAACTCAAAGCGGGCCAGGTCTGACCTGACGACGCTGCCTTCTCGTCCTGTGATCTTTCGTCACCGTTTTCCTGACTGTACACCCCTCCCCACCACCCGTGAGTTTAGACAGAGATTTTAAACTCACACGCAGCTAAATGGTGCAGAGAGCAGATGGGCTTTTCGCACTCTCTGCTAACCTGCTAATTATCACCTCCACCTAGACGTCAACCTCATGCCGTCAGTCCTTCAAGATAAACATCATTCTGAGGCAAAATGTCTCCAAGGACTCCTGAATATCCAAGGGGGTCTGAATGCAGCGCTTGTGACAGATGCTACATGAGTAAGAAAATGGCCCTGAAATGACATCCAGGGCCTCTTTGTTAGCTACCCTGGCACAGTGCCAGCCAGGGTTGCCGCGTTACGCGCTTGGAGGTGCCTTCCTGCACATCGCTGTTGTACTGAGCTGCCTTTTTTGCCCTTGTGACCTTCCTGTTAGCTTTAACGAGGCTGGCTGCTCCCCTCTGACCTCACTCGTTAACGAGGTCACTGTGGCCGCCTGCCTGTTTTTTGCACATCACACCGTTCTCCGCAAACTCCAGACCCGTCGGTCTTCGACGTGTCATTAGTTCCCATATGTTTTGGCGTTGTTATTGGCATTTACAAGATAAACCGAATATACCATTGCTTACATCGTGAGTCTGAACAGACTGAAGGCTATGAGAGGAAGTGAGGAGGAGGTGAAGGAGTGCGAGGGCCGTCCCGCCTGGGTGGCTGGGATCCGGTGATTCTCTATAGCCGCATTCACACACTGCCAGTCACCCCGCCCTAATGTGTCGAAGCCCCCAGCTTGTGGCAGGAGACACGACACCGGCACACAAATCCTGCCCAGCCTCACACTTTATGTTCTGCAAGACTGAAGGTGCACTGACCTCTCCGGATGCACATCTGCCATCGCAAGGTTGCTGGTTCAAGTCATTTTATGGTTGGGTCCTTGAGCAAAGCCCTTAAGCCCCAGTAGCTCCAGGGGCTGTCTGACCATGCCTTCTTTTTAAAAGAGATAAAAATTTTAACGAGTATCTGCTAAATAATTAATAAATTATAAGACATGGAAGCCTTGTCCTGCCTTTATGCTAATTTGCCCATTGTTTGTATTAAACTTTTGTTCATATTTTAGGCCTTTAAAATCGGCACAGAAAAATCCCATTTCATTCCCTTTTCTGAAAGGTTTTTATGGGAGAAAGCCATTCACATCCCACCCACATTCCATTCTCATCCCACCCACATCCCATTCACATCATCTGGACTTGTTGAAATGGTGAAGTGACATTTTGATTAAAACATTACGCAATAACATTTTTAAATCACAGTATGTGAAAGCCAGGCATCACAGGATGGACAGCACAATGAGATATTCCTAACTAATCGAGATGCTTCTGCAGTGACGATCAAGACTGACTTTAACTTCCCAAACTCGCTCGCTTAATTACTCGCTCACTTGCTAGCCTGTGTGTGACATGATTATAATTGATGACGTTCTTTTTTTTAAATACAGAATAACAGTCATTAAAACGAACAAGATAAAGAACTACGACAACAAAGGAATCTTATCTTAGTAACATTCACTAGGAGCACATTGCTTATTTTGGGGCTGCTGTACTGGGAAACATGCGTGGAGCATGAATTATAGTAATACTTTACAGACGTCGCTCCTGTTCTTTCTGAAGCGTACGCAGATTTCCCACTTTCCCCAGTTTCATTTAAATCCTGTGCAAATCGCATGTGCGACATGTGTCAGTGCTGTAAGCGGGTTACAGAATGGCCAGGGATCGCTTACGCACCATGGGGGGCTCAGGAACGCAGTCCTTAAAAAGCCAGTATGCGTACAGAAATTCCTCATGCGCTTCTGGAAATGGTTTGTCCCATGTGCTGCAAGAGAAACATTTCACCAGGAGGCAGAGAGCCGGTCTCCACTGCAGCCTCCCAGGGCTCCGAATTTGGGGGTAGGGTTTCACCTCTTGTGCAACAATGAAGCCATTGACAGGCGCCGCCCTGTAGGCCATCGGCAGGAGGTGGCACGGGCAGTGGGAGGTCTCGCCCTCACAGTGCAGCCGGGCCATCAGGTCCTGGAGAACCTCATCCTGTGGCTTGGCCTGTTTCCCAAAGTATGTGTGTTGTTACACTTTCATAATGAAGCACTTTTTAAATTCCGAATAGCTTGCTGGATATTTAGACAGTCAGACAGTGGCATGTGCCTGGAATATTTGAGGGTAACTGGCTTCTCAGTCAGACTGTCACAATATGCAGAGCTGGTTTTTGGAAATGCAGTTCTGATCACACAATTTGTGTAAACATCTCGCAGCTACGATGGTGACTCACCTAATTAGCATACTTTATATTCGCATCATGAAGGACACCCTCCTGGGAGCTAGAGTCATTGTTAAATGTTGTCTGGGAATCGTTATGTTGCTGAGTCCATGTGGATCCAATATGGCGTCCATGAGATTGGACTGCATGTTGAATTTAGGCAGATAATTGCTCTTCCGAGGTGGAGGGGCCAAACTAATGGGTCATAATAGCGACGGATCCAAAAACCTCCTGTGGCTTGCACCAGGATAGAGCTGAATGAGCGGGGACCAGCCTTCTGCTGTGCAGTTACAGTGAAGTCCCACAATGCACTTCAAAGTGACATAAGAAAGCAAGAGCACAGCGAGGTGAGACGCCATGGAAACGACGCAGCGGGATGAGATATTAGCCTTTCTCTGTGATGTCATAATGAGAGGCAGACTCCCGCCACGATGCTGTCCAGTACTGGCTTTAATCAATGAGATGCTCTGCGAAAGTCGCTCGTGTCGCTTAGGGGCCGGTGGACGGTGAGGCTTTACATGCATGTGTGAGTGCTTCACGGTATAAAGTCCCACCAAGAGTCCTACAAAGCCAAGCAGCGAATCCAGAACATTTAAAATGTGGATTCACATGGGGGGGGGGGCTGTGCCTTTTCTCATGACACTCATGTCTCCACACCCTCCCCTTCCTTGGTCTTCTTCTTTTCTGTGTAGGATTTTCGTAGTAGGTGCTCCCATGTGTGCTATTCATGGTGTGGCAATGCCTGGTTTCCAGCTTAAGTACCATGCTATCTCGCTGCAAGTGTACCAAGCACACTCAAAGCAGGTGACCTGGAAAGAGCTGAGGCGTGAAGCTGCCGGATAAGCTGGACCACCAGCCCACCCCCACCTGAGCTGGACTCGTTGACCTCCTCGACCCTGGGCGGATCTGTCAAGGGCTCCAGCGGAACCTCCATCACTTAATCACCCCATCGTTGAGGCTTAGTGGCCGGGCGTTACAGTGGCATCCAGCCAGTGATCAATGGTGTCTCTGCAGCATGTGCTGTCATGGCGTGCAGATTGAGGATGGAGACTCGTCTTTCTGAGGGTCCAGGACGGCTGCTTCCTAGGCTGTAACACTATTGTATCTCATCTATCTAACAAGAAAATGAATAATTATTGTTAGTTTAAATAAATCTTTCATTTTTATTTTGGTGAAGCACTGCTTCCAGAAACAATGGAGCAGAAGAGAAGGTGATTTTCTCGAACTCCTTTTTTGTGCATATATGACCGTTAGCAAAGCATTTGCCATTAGCAAAGTATAACTGAAACAGGTATTAAAAGCCTAGCCTGCTCTGTTGATATTGGACTGCATTTCTGTTGATCCTCGTGTTTATTGGGACTTTAGCCAGTGCATTTCCTAAGTGAGCATTTTTTTCCCAAATAAATACAAATTTTTAGGAAATAAGGCTTCAGAAAGCTTTTACGAAATTGTGTTATGGCTCCGGTCGTTTTGTCCCTCGCAGTGCCACATTCTGGTGTCGACGCCATTCAGCCTCCAGCACCATCTTTCTTCTGTGCTGTCAGCACCATCTTCTCAGTCCAGCTTTTACGACGGACTGTTAACAGATTCAGCAGCACAGACTTCCAGACCAAACACTCAGGCACAAAGAATGTAAATGCTGCATGATGCAATTTCCTCTCCCTGAGATATTTTTCCCCAGTCATATTTCTAACAAAGTCTAATCCAGAATGAAAAAAATATATATTCATAGATGTTCAAAAGATGTAACTTAAAATTCATTGAATTAAGGTGTCTTATTAGTGCATTACTGTAATGTTAAATAAATTTCACCAAAGAATAATTAAGTT
Source organism: Isichthys henryi (assembly GCA_026776945.1). Taxonomy (NCBI): domain Eukaryota; kingdom Metazoa; phylum Chordata; class Actinopteri; order Osteoglossiformes; family Mormyridae; genus Isichthys; species Isichthys henryi. The sequence continues at coordinate 725,916 of JAODJX010000051.1, forward strand.
ATGGATGCCTACATATCCATTAACTGAGAAGTGCTCCTTTGATGGCTTAAAAGCTAATTTTGTAACACAAAAACACCATCTGTTATAAAAATAACATAAATAATAGTGAAATTTTAGACTTTCCTTTCAAGTCTAGTATTCTTGTTTAGTGACCATAGAGATAAAGAATGATTAGACTTCTGAAGAATATGGCTGTCACAGTCTGTGCCGTAGTGAAGCATAATGTCTGAAGGAATATGACCGTCACAGTCTGTGCTGTAGTGAAGCATAATATCTGAAGGAATATGACTGTCATAGTCTGTGCCGTAGTGAAGCATAATGTCTGAAGGAATATGACCGTCACAGTCTGTGCCGTAGTGAAGCATAATGTCTGAAGGTATACGGGTGTGACAGTCTGTGCCGTAGTGAAGCATAATGTCTGAAGGTATACGGCTGTCACAGTCTGTGCTATAGTGAACCATAATGTCTGAAGGTATACGGGTGTCACAGTCTGTGCCGTAGTGAAGCATAATGTCTGAAGGTATATGGCTGCCACAGTCTGTGCCGTAGTGAAGCATAATGTCTGAAGTTATACGGGTGTCACAGTCTGTGCCGTAGTGAAGCATAATATCTGAAGGAATATGACTGTCATAGTCTGTGCCGTAGTGAAGCATAATGTCTGAAGGAATATGACCGTCACAGTCTGTGCCGTAGTGAAGCATAATGTCTGAAGGTATACGGGTGTGACAGTCTGTGCCGTAGTGAAGCATAATGTCTGAAGGTATACGGCTGTCACAGTCTGTGCTATAGTGAACCATAATGTCTGAAGGTATACGGGTGTCACAGTCTGTGCCGTAGTGAAGCATAATGTCTGAAGGTATACGGGTGTCACAGTCTGTGCCGTAGTGAAGCATAATGTCTGAAGGTATATGGGTGTCACAGTCTGTGCCGTAGTGAAGCATAATGTCTGCTATGACACGACGCCTACAGTCTTAAAGACAAAAGTGAAAAACTCAGATATGCAGGGAGGGAGCCTGGTCGAAGCCTGTGTGATTTCCAGGCTGGAGCTGTGGAGTTTAGCGAGGGAGGGGGCCACATGCTATAGACATCAGGAAGCAGAGAGGAGGGTGGGCAAGGGGAGAAATGGAGGTAGAGAGGTCACTTTAGACAGCCCTCCCCCTCCCCCTCTCCTGAATAGCTACTCGGCTGCCAGAGAGCTGCTAACCATCAGGGACTTGGAGGCAACCTGGCTGATTGCAAAGCCAGACGACTTAAAGGGAGAGACGCACAGAGCAGCCAAGGAGGAAAGTGGCTCGAATGGACCAGCAGGCCGCAATTCTGCTTAACACCGAGCAGCAAACGCACTTTAAAGCCAGCGTGATGTGGCTCATTTCCTTTGGCCTGTCGACGGTCACATGCACGGGATTTGACCCTCCTGCTGGAGTCTGAATGCCGTTTCCCATCTGTGCTGGCTCTCAAGCAGGCCACTGGTCCTGCCTGCACACTGGGAATCCATGCAAGATGGTAAAATCCAGGGTGGAGTGACCAAAATATACAGGACCAAAGGCTAAGGAAATGACATCAAATCCAGCTCGCAGGGATGGGTTTTATAGTCTTATCTATCACACAATATTTGCCTAGATTCAAGTCAGTGTTCCTAGACCTGAACCATAAAGACGACACATTGGTTGCCTTCTTCATCGTTTGCTGCTCTAGACTAGTCTAAGTGTCATTTAACAGCCAAAGTTCCTGGCTTCAGGCAGAACAATCATGGCAACATTTCCTATCCAAGGGTTCATCCATCTATCGATTTTCCAAACCCGCTTGTCCCACACAGTCTATCCCAGAAGCTACAGGCGTAAGGCAGGGAATAACCCAGGATGGGGCGCCAACTTTTCCATAAGGGCATAGTAGGAAATTCATTAATATTGATATATGTCAGCTGTGTCTACCAACTGATATGAACAGATAACTACAGTTCATGGGTTGCTCGCCAAGTCATGAGAGTGTTAAATGAAAATATCAAAAACGAAATATAAGGTTATAATGATGAGGCCCCTTTGAAACCTCCGTAGACAGGTGAGCTTGGAGTGTCAGACTGGGAGAAGACGTGCAAATGGATGTTTTCATCTCCGTGGTGACCTGTGAAGAGCTGGTGCTGTGAGTTTAGGCTCCAGGCCAAAGTGTCCCACACCCCTGGAAAATCAGGCCAATTACATCCTCTCAGATTTGAGGGCAGAGTTGGCAACACCCACGTGATAAGATGTAAAACCCCTGCAGCATTACAAAAGCTATTTATTTACATCAGTAAGTCAGCGGAGCGTGCCAGTCTGATAGCACTATATCTGGTAACGCTGCTAAGTCAGCCTGAGTCCAGGGGAAGGGGATCCCCTGGCCTGGTGACTCTTCCACAGTGATGCTGCCAGTCCCTCCATCTGCCCGTCCACCTGGCCGTGCCAGGCAGCCAGCTTTCTATGGTAGCCATGTCATAGCTGAGGGAGAAGGTCAGAGTGGCCGTCCGCCAGTCTGCATTTCATTGAAATCTTTCAGATTCCACTAAGAGTGTTAGTGCAGCGTTCTGGTGAGTCTGGAACTTGTCCCAGGCGGCACTGGGATGGGGGACACCCTGCACAGTATGCCAGTTCATCACAGGACTCACAGTCACCTCCACACACACAGAGAGGGGGTGGGATTCAAACCCACAGGAAATGGGGAGAGCATGCAACCTCCACACACATAGAGCGGGGGTGGGATTCAAACCCACATGATACGGGGAGAACATGCATCGTCCACACACAGGATGGGAGTGGGATTCAAACCCACAAGATACAGGTAGAACATGCAATCTCCACACACATGGAGCGGGGGTGGGATTCAAACCCACATGATACGGGGAGAACATGTAACCTCCACACACACAGAGCGGGGGGGGGATTCAAATCCACAACCCTGAATACTTCACCTTGAATAGATTGTACGTAGATTAAATCATACTGAATTTCCTACCGGTCCAGTGTGTTGCCCAGAAACATGCCTTAATTTTTTCATCTGAAATCCCAGCGAGTACTTTGATGAAGTCTTTGCTTTCAGTCGCCATGTCATTCATCCTGGTGTAGCTGCTAATCAAAACAGTAACTTAATTACCATCAGCACATAGTCTTTACCTAAACTATGGAACGGAGGAATTTTGTAATTATGGAAATGCTGCATTGCTGATCACTTTCAAATGAGATGCTGCCTTAAATGTCATCATTTCCTGAAAAGACAACGCGGCAGGTATTCGTCATTCTCTAACAAAGGCCTAATTAATACGCAATGACCTTCCTGAAACTTATTATATGACTGAATTTAAAGGGTTTTTATAGATGCATACGTACCTGCAGCTCCATCCATTATCAAACAGTCATTTTCCCATTTTATGTGCTTTACAGACAGGTGCAAAAGTGCTAAATGGGTTACAGCATTCATTAGGTAAATAATGTGATAATTCATATAACGATGAATTATAAAGGAAAATTCTGATTGAGGATGGAGTGGTGAATTACACGTGTGCCTGTGTGTGTCTGTGTGTGTGTCTGCATGTGTGTGTGTGTCTGTGTATGTTTGTGTGTCTGTGCATTTATGATTACAAGTCCTCCTCTACTGGGTGAGTATTTCAAATATGATGCTCATTTGACTGTGCAAAATAATCCTTTAGCTTTGTTTAGATGCCTCTATTGCAGTTTTAGATTTTATCAAATATTTTTCATTTTTAAGAGAAGTGCTTCTACCTTGGCACCCTGGGACGGACCTAAATCCGCCCCAATACCTGCACACCCCTCATCAGCAGAAAGTCAGGTTAGATACTGGTAGACCCATCCATCCATCTTCCATAGCCACTTAACCAGTGCAAGGTCACAGTAAGCTTGGATTCCACCACAGGACAAGGAACAATAGAATAAGAGGATAAGAATATAAGAATAAAATGAGAGGAAACCCACTGACACAGAGACACACAGAGACACAGAGGCTCACAGAGACAGAGGTTCACAGAGGCACAGAGTCACACAGAGACAAAGAGGTTCACAGAGGCACAGAGTCACGCAGAGTCAGAGGTTCACAGAGGTACAGAGGCTCACAGAGACAGAGAAGTTTACAGAGACACAGAGTCACATAGAGACAAAGAGGTTCACAGAGGCACAGAGTCACGCAGAGACAGAGGTTCACAGAGGTACAGAGGCTCACAGAGCCATGGTAGGAATCAGACCCCCCCTCTGCAGGTATGAGAGGAGAGTGCCCCCGCCAAGGCACCAGACCTCCTAAGGTTGATGCCGACGTCCCAAATGAAGGATGCAGATAATCCTTCTTATTGTCTAGTGGAAACAACCCAAGTAGCTTCATGGGAATGAAAACTACAAACAAACACCCGATGCTTGCAGTTATTATCACTTTTAGAACTTGGAGCAATTATACAAGTGGCCATAATTTATTGCATCTGTGACGCTGGTGCAAATTATCAGTCACCATGCAACAGAGACTAACCAGACTGAATGGGTCTTATCTATCCCCGCAGAAATTACTTGCAATTAGACTAAATGCCATGTTTAATGTATGTGTGTGTGTGTGTAAATATATATATATATATATATGTGTGTGTGTGTGTGTGTGTGTATATATATATATATCTTTTCTACAACATGATGCAACTTATCTACGGAGCTCCACTTGTTAATATATGACTCACTTGCTACTCGGATCCTCTTTACTGGTTAGATACATCAGTGTCGAGCCATTTCTGCTCATGTTCTACTGAACATGGAGTCAGGAACCATCTCAGGAACATTCCTGTCTCCACAATTAGGCCAGTATTGCTGTCAAAACTGAGTTTTGACATGCATCTGTAGTGCAAAACCATTCTGGACTTCTGTACTAAAGGGAAGACATTAATCTAGCTGTTCGTTTGCAGTTAAATGACTAATGTGTGGATATATTTAAATATCCCGGCTGTTGAGGAATCAGCTCACTGCGTTATTTTATCCCTGAAACAAATTATACAGTATAGTATTTTGAGAAGGAATACAGCACAGAATATCATACATTCTGCAGAGTTTATCCAGGTGTCAGTGCTATGGCGGCTTAAACAGCCTTTGTTAGAAACTCATAGACTTACCTTAAATCATATGCATAATGATTTTCTCATGTGCGGCATCACAGAGCAAAAATGCTTTTTTTTCTCCCTCGGTGAAGGTTTCATAGAATGAATAACAAGGTTTGTTATTCTGTTTTTACACTCTAGAGCAGGGAGGTAAACATAACAAACTGAGCACAGCAGTACTTGGACTGTGAGTGCTAAGGACATTTTTCTTTAGACGAATTCGCAGGTCGATTCAAAATGGGCTCTAAGCGAACCGCATGAGCTCAGTCTGATATCAGCTGCGGAAAATGCTGCACTATTGTGGGTTACAAATGAATGTAATCAGGATTTATTGACTTTCAAAGACTGGGTTTAGAGAAAAGGGGAGTCGTCATTCACTGTGATCTTTGTCCTTGACAAATTGCAGAAAGTGACATTCTGAGAGTGAACATCTCAGCTTCATCCCTATATCAGCAAGTCCTTCTGCTGCCTTAGGAAGCCGAAAGGGCCACTCAGCACCACCATTTTTTATAAGGATTTTGTAACACAAACCGGCCCATAATGACAGTTGTGCATAGCTCCAATACCATCATCACACAATCTGAATTATACAAAGTTTGAACTGAATTCCCTCATTGAATTCTCTCAACCATAACTCACTAATCAGACACGGCTTTCTACAGATTGCATGAGTTCAATTACATATAAATTGTGAATTAGTGAATCCTCTTTCTATGTGAACTATGTGCGCATTGACCATTGATAAATCTCATGGTAAGTTTTGTGCTTGGTTAATGTTTTTTCTAAGTACATCACTCAGTAAATATGAATGGGAAGGGCTCATCTACGGAATATTCTGGAAGCAGACTGGTGTAGGGTTCCATTGGGGAATTTGGATGGATGCAGAAGAGGCTCATTTTTAAACAGCTTATCAGGACCTGCTGTTTCTGCTCAAGACCCCATCCCATAATATAACACATTGTTTCATAACAATTCCAAAGTCATCCCTGCTTTCTCCATGAAAAAACCCCCCAAAACCTTCACATAAGCCTTTGGGATAATTCAATATTTATTCACATACCACAAACTTAAATAAAGCCAAGGGCATGATTTCGTACTCTGTTATGCCCCCCACCCCACACCCCTGCAGGCCTCATTTAAGAAGAGAGCTTCACAAACAGAATAAGAGTCCATCATTCTCTGGCCAAATGTCTCCTCATATTTGACAGAAAACTGGGTGCAAACAAGAGCGAAAGAGGCAATGAAGACTGAGACGGAGGGGAACGGCACACGCACGATTAACACGATTAAATTCTGCAGAGTCCAACTTTAAACTGGCCATAAGGGACTTTTTAAAACATGGGTGGGAGGTGCACCGGACATAATTAGCACTTCCACTGAGATGGAAAGATTCGGTGGATCTCAAGGCGTGGGAGGAATTGATATTGTGAATGTTTACGTTTTCACGTGTAATAATGGGTGCTGATGAACTGAAGTGGTCTTCCTGCTTGGAGCAGAAGCATTAAATCATAACCTTTCCAACCTGCTGGAGGTGAAAAGCCCAAATGCAAACAAACAAACTGGACACAGAGGGAAATGATTTCCAGTATATGGAGACAATTGTGTATTTGTCATGTGGGGAAAACTTCCCAGGAAAAGCATATAGGAATATGTATGAACACATGTGAGGAAAATGTAAATGGAAAAAAGAGAAAGAAAGAAGAGAAAGAGAAAGAATTCCCGAAAGAAAAGCAAGACAAAGAATCATACATTCCGAGAAAAGAGGCTGCCGTCTGTCTTCTGGTGTCTCTCTCCTTACGGCAAAAAGGAAGGGAAAAGGTTTATATAAAAGCCTGAAGCCGTACAGCTTGATTAGCCTTGGATGGGGGGATTTGAGGAGTGGGTGGAGGGGGGGGTGTATTTGGCATGGATCCAAACTATCACCTTAAACCTGCTTATAAAAACCATACGGCGAGCAGAGAGAAAAGAGACACACAAATCAGCCACCCCCCCTCTCCACACAAATGGCCCACCCCCGTCCTCTGAAAACATCCTTTTCTCTAATTTTCCCTCCCTCTTTCCTTTGCTCCCTCCCTCTCCCCCTCTCCCCCTCCAGATTTTGGAGAGCCCTGAACAGAACCAGAGGTCTGTGTGCGGGAAGAAGGTAGGAAGCAACGGGACAGGGGCAAGAAGCAGAGGTTGGAGTGAGACTTTGAGGAGGAAAGGGGAGAAGCGAGGGGAGTGAAGCAGGAGGGCTGCCAGTGTAGTGAAGCAGTGAAGCAGGAGGGCTTCCAGTGTAGTGAAGCAGTGAAGCAGAATGGCTGCCAGTGTAGGACAGGTGAGGGACCCCACAGCTTTGCAGAGAATGTGTCCTGCCGTGCACGGCTATGTTCTGCTGTCCGTGATCTGCGTGTTTTGGTCGCCCTGGGTGTGGGGCCAGGAGTTGAAGGAGCGGGATGCCCTGTGCAGTGAGGATGGCTGCATTGTGGTGTACTTCCAGAGAAAGACCTTCCTGGACTCCTGGAGGAGCTGCAAGGAGAAAGGCGGCAACCTGGCCACGGTGAAGCGGCGTGAGGACGCAGATCTCATCGGCAAGCTCTTCTCCAGCGTGGAGCCGCGGGGGCCCCACAGTCGGGTGCGGCTGTGGATCGGGCTCCAGAGGCAGCCACGCCAGTGCTCGGCCACCAGGCCACTGCGTGGCTTCACCTGGGTCACCGGTGACCAGGACACCAGGTACACCAACTGGCTCCGGGACGACTCGGCCAGCACCTGCACAGCGCCCCGGTGTGTGGTGATGATTCATGACACCAAAAAGGCCGACCACAGAGACAACTTCAAGTGGCTGGATGGCTCATGCTCTCTCCCTGTGGATGGCTTCCTCTGCCGCTATACCTACAAAGGCATGTGCCGGGCCATGCCAAATGAGGGCGGGGGGGCGGCCCGCTACACCACGCCTTTTAACCTGCACACCTCTCTCCTCAGCTACCTGCCATTTGGCACCGTGGCTACTGTGCCCTGTCCGGATGGGACTAAGGGTGACCAGTCAGTGTTGTGCATGCTCAGGGAGGACGAGAAGGTCGGCTGGTCCAGAGATGCCCCGTTGTGCTCTGACACGCCCACAAACTGGTGCGAGGAGGACAACGGTGGCTGCGATCACTACTGTATCAATGCAGAGACTCACTACTACTGCGAGTGCTCGGATGGCTTCCTCCTGGATAAGGATGATCAGAGTTGTGTGCAAGTAGACAGCTGCCTCGGAGTCCCTTGTGAGTTCGAATGCCAGCCCACTCTCAGCGGTTACCTCTGCACATGTCCAGAAGGCTACCTGTTAGCTGCCGATGGCCACGACTGCCTGGACATAGACGAATGTCTCCAGAGCCCATGTCCCCAGCTGTGCATCAATGCGCCGGGGACTTTTGAGTGCCGCTGTGGCGAAGGATACCAGGCAGACACGGGGGGGGACTGCCTGGATGTGGACGAGTGCCTGGAGGACCGCTGCGCGCACAGCTGTGAGAACCTGCCCGGTTCCTTCAGCTGCCACTGCCGCCTGGGTTACTCCCCCGTGCCTGAGGATCCCAGCCGCTGCCAGGACACAGACGAGTGCCGGATCCCCGGTACCTGTCATCAGATGTGCGTCAACTACGAGGGAGGCTTTGAATGCCATTGTGAGGAGGGCAGCGAGCTCCAGCCTGATGGCTATTCCTGCATGCCCGTCCAAGCTGCCACCATTCCATATCCAAGCATGACCAGCTTACCAGGGACCCCCTGGGTACCCCAGATCCCTGACTTTTGGGTACCTCAGCTTCCAGACTGGCTGACTGACAGTACCTCTCTCGACTGGCTGACAGAGGCTCCCAGCCTTGAGCAGCTACTGACTGACCTAACACAACTGACGGATACACCATCAGCAAGGCCCACAGACAGACGTAACCATGGACAGGCTGTTCCTGATTTGACGGGAAAGACCAGAATAGCCTCCTTAGGGCCGACAGCCACACCTGATTGGTCCGAGGAAGACAGTACCACAAGTTCACCTGACACACCAGACTGGATCGAGGAGGAGGGCACAAGAATGCCATCGGCAGCCTCTATATCGCCATCAGCATGGAGTGCGTGGCAATGGTGGTGGCAGAGTTCAACTTCAGGAGCCTTAGAAGATTACCTTGGACAGGAGGGTGACGGCCACCTGAGACCCAGAGGAGCTGAATCTGGGAAAAGGGTTACAACACCTTTTAGTGTCTCAACGACTTCCCCCAAGTCCAAAGCGGGAGTTACCATAGAGCGACACACGCCTCCCCTTTCCCTCACTCCCCATACCCCCTCCACCCCAGCACCGGGGCAGTCAGGGAGCGAGGGCAAGCAGCGGCAGGACAGGAGCTGGCTGGTGGTGGCCCTACTGGTGCCGCTCTCCATCTTCGTGGTGATCATGCTGGCCCTGGGCATAGTGTACTGCACCCGCTGTGCGGTGCAGCCGCGCAGCAAGAGCGCTGCCGACTGCTACCGCTGGATTACCAATTCCGGGCCGGACACCTCCAGCGCTGCCAAGTCCCGCGTGTAGCCCGGGGAGGGGGGGTCTGTGTTCGTGCACTACCTGAATCAGAGACAGGGGAAAAGCAGGTAGCCCCTTCTCATCCTGCTGTTTCTGCTACTATCAAAACATGGGAACTTTCTGTACATTAAGTGCCTTCTGCAGATGCCTGATGCTTCTGGAAGATCTCATTCCCCATAGGTGCTAACTTGGAATGTTTGGTTATTAAAGAAAATGAGGTGAAGTGTATTGAAAGAAATGGGGGGGGGGGCAGAAATCTGTGTATATGTATATTACGGGTCGCCTTGGACCTGCGTTTATGGTTACGGCTTATTTCCTTAGAAACGAGGGCAGACGGGAATGTGGATCGCAGATGCGCTAAATTAGATCAGACGCCAATGGCACGGAGCTGTGAACCTGAAGTGTATGTGAATGCAGCCTGGCTTTGGAAATTAATGCTTGTAAAAACATTTATTTAGATTTATGTTTGACTTCACATGTGCACATATTATGAAGAGCAAGGCATTAGCCACATACATATTTGTGTGGCTGCACTGTTTATGAATGTTTTGAAGCTGGATTTGCGGTGAGTTTTCTATGGATCGCGTGGTTTCTGGAGTCACTAACTAAAGTTTTGAAAGCACAGGAATCGTAAATTAAACCCTTACGCTCCGCCATTGAAACAAAGGCATGAAAAGACGAGTTTCCTGGCCGGCAAACGTCTATGCGCTGAAGCTGACAGCTTTAATTTTGCAGCTGAAGAGGCAGAAAGATCCAGCCGCAACAAGAGAATCATAAATGCATTGCACTGATCTGAGTTCAGATCCAAATCCTTCATAGGCATCAAAGCCAGCGGTATTTTCTATTGACCTATTCGTCAATCGAGAAGCAGCATGAAAAATTGGAACCTGAAATTTTAATATGTCTTCCTATGATTAGTGATTCAGGCCTGGACCTGCTGAGTCACATGATTATCTAACACAGCTTCTCCCTGTGTTTTTTTATCTTTTTCCATGTAATAGCGCCCCCTAGCACCTTTTTAGTGACACACTCATAGACACCAAATACGTAGGGATTGGAGCAAAATTTTTTGCTGCGGCATAAATTGTACTGCGACACTGAACAACCCTCTCTAGTACAGCAGAAAGAATGTGAAAGGCGCAGAATTTCTTTGGCGTTTTGTGGGCTGCGTGATACCATGGAGCACTGCAGCCTGACTTAGATCATTTCTGTCACAAGTTTAATTGGACATCATGTCATGCAAGTGTTTGATTTACACTTCAGTTGGCCGTGCTGGGCTACAGCCTGGAGCGCCTGGTGAAGCAGAAGGATGGAGCCCTTCTGTCAGGCCCGATTATGTCTGTCTCAAGTCGAGCTCTCAGGAAATGCTGATCCCATTTACTGTATGTGGGGGGTTCGCAGACAGCGGTCCTTTGGAGAAGAGGCGGATGAAGTGTGGAGGGAGGCGGGAAGGGTGAGAACAGAGGGAGCTTGGGGTGGGGGTGTGGAGTCCCAGACCCCACAGGACCAAGGCCCTCCGAGAGACGCGTTTCTGCTGGCCCTACTGAGTGGTTGCACCACCTGATCCAGGTCCTGGTCCTTCTCACCCTGTTTAGATCTTCACTCTGGAGGCATTTTCCAAAGGCTCTGTGTCTGCTTTCTGTCACACCTCAGATCTGAGCACTTCTTGCCAGAAAATCTGGGTGGGCTTCGTCTCCCCAAAAGCTCCTACACATTCCGGTCGGTGATTTCTCACTCTTACGTCTCTCAGCAGTGACATGACTTGGGTCAGCGTGTATGAACACAAATCAGCGACATTTACTGTTCAAATTCACTTGCAACATTTACTTCTAATAAACTTGTCAAACTTGACAAAGAATGAATCGTACCGCCTGCACTAGAGATTTATTTCAAATAAAAACATCTTTTCTGCTACCTTGGATGTCTCCATCATTTCCAGCCCCCATGTCTTTGTTATTGTCTGCCTGAAAGATCTCAGCCCAGTTATTAGTTCAGCTGTGTCTCCCAGTCAATCAAACACTGTGTTCTGATGTTAAAACATGAGGTTGTAACTGTGGGAAAACTAGGCCCGGTTGAGCAGAATTGAAAAGTACCCGATTCATCTAGAGCCGCTTAATTCAGATGTATATTATGCTGCTCTAGAGGAATTTCGGGATCTGGGCTCCCATACTGTAACTCCCCCCAGCACCCCAATAAGGCGAGAAATGGCATCCCACGTCTTTAATATCCAGCGAGAGGCAGGCCAATCCTTGCCACTTTTTGGCCTGCAGGGGCATCGGAAGGCAGTTCAAATTGAAGCCAATCAGCACCTACTCTGGCCTTTGCCCACAGTGCCTGGAGCGACAGCGGAGAGCCGGTGTGAGGCCTGCTGGTAGCGCCGGGTACAGGAGGCAGAAAGGCCTGCTGCTTATTGATGCTATTCAGTGGTCAGCCAGTGTGAGGCCTTCTGGTAGCACCGGGCACAGGAGGCAGGAAGACCTGCTACTTATTGCTGCCATTCAGCATACAGCCGGTGTGAGGCCTGCTTCTAGCACCAGGCACAGGAGGCAGGAAGGTCTGCTGCTTATTGCTGCCATTCAGCAGACAGCCGGTGTGAGGCCTGCTGCTAGTGCCGGGCACAGAAGGAAGGAAGGCCTGCTGCTTATTGATGCTATTCAGCGGACAGCCGGTATGAGGCCTGCTGGTAGTGCCGGGCACAGGAGGCAGGAAGGCCTGCTACTTATTGCTGCCATTCAGCGGACAGCCGGTGTGAGGCCTGCTGCTAGCGTCGGGCACAGGATCTGTAGGTACAGAGATTTACCTCCGTGGACGGAACTCTGACAAAGTTTGCTCTTTCTTTTTCATTCTTCTTGGTCTATCAATCATTGTCTGCCTTCCTCACTTTAATGCTCTAAACAGTGTAGCTTTATAGCAAAATGGTCCAATCTGGATGTTTGTACAGCCACGTCCATAAAGCTCAGAGCCTGTGTAACTGCAGCACACAAGGACAGAGTAAATCGCAGGGAATCCTCTGCTGCCTGATGGCGAAATAACAGCAGCTTTGGTCTGGCTGGGGGTAGCGGGGTTTGGGGGGGATGCGATTATGGCAGGCAGACTCTCGCCTGGGCTCCCCCACAGCTTTCACAGGCCCGGAGAGTAATGGCCTTTCTGGTGAAATTGGGCAGACATCATGGCAGACCACCTCAAAGAGAAGCCCGCTGCCCGATGGGGGGGGGGGTCACGTTAGCCGGTGGGATGGACGATGCTGCGTCAGCAGATCAAAGCTTTGTGTGTCACTGGAGAAATAAAACAACAAATGTAATCTGTTCTTATACAAGAAATTTAACCCCATTTTGTACAACTCTACTGTGAAAATCCAAGTATCTGGTGTTGATGGGCAGTACATCCATCCATCCATCCATTTTCCAAACCGCTTATCCTTACTGGGTCGCGGGGGGTCCGGAGTCTATCCCGGAAGC
>JAODJX010000051.1:739114-756231 GCA_026776945.1 Isichthys henryi
CATGTGACCCAGGCGGGGATTCGAATCCGGGTCCCAGAGGTGTGAGGCGACAGTGCTAACCACTGCACCACCATGCCGCCCTGGGCAGTACATTACAATCTATATATCTTTATGATGAGAGAGAGAGCCATGTTTCCCAAAACTTCTGCCCTTAATTTGATTTCCAGTGTTGGGCTTGCAGATGGAAGATAAAATTCCTTCCGTCTTTTACACGAGTACATCTCGGCTGTTGAACCCTGGAGGCAGACGGAGTGAGATTGGAAATATTACGAGTTGAAACTGCAGAGAACCAGCTGGGCAGTAATTTTTTTACCACTGCAGAGTACATCAGTTTAATGAGTGTATTTTAATTTGCTAACTTTAATGCGAACCAAATGCGAAAAAATAATAGTGATTAAAATCACCCTTGTTACTTTTTTTATTTTCTTTAAGTGTTTCGAAAACAAAAATAACAGTTTTTCGGGCTGTATTTCCTGTAGCAGAAACTAGCTACCCAAACAGTCCAAGATAATCTGCTTGAAATTCCACTGATGTATTCCGTCAAGACGTCCCACTTTACCGCTTTGCCTCTAATCTTCAAAGGCCGCACTTCACAAAGAGCAGCGGTAACAGAGATATGCTGTCTGCCGTGAGTCACCATCTGAGACGACAGCGACCTAATGTGCTGCCCATTAGCGGCTCGGCTCTGAGCTGGTGTCAGCATGGAGCGCTGTCTCTCCAGAAGACCCAGTAGTCACCTCACCTGAGGCTCACTCAGGCTCAATCTCAGCACGTCGTCCTGTAGATGTGTCTGTTTATTCTCAATCGAAAGCAGAATGGAGGATTTTCTCAGTGAGCCCCCATTAATTTACCACCGTGGGCTTAGAAACAAGCCCGCTGGGCGTGGACTGGCCGCTGTTAAAAATATGGATTCCCGTGTCAGCGGTCGTGGGGTTGGGGGGAGATGAGCAGGGGGAGTTTGGCAGGGATGCTGTGAGAGAATCCAGACTGACCGTGGCTTCTGTCAGGCAGCCAGTCAGCACATCGGATCTGAAGAACAAAGAGTGTGAAAGATGCTTTGTTTGGGGGGGGCAGCTACATGGGGAGCAAGGACTAAACCATCATGTCAGGAAGGGGGGTGTCCTTTAGAGTGACAGTGCTGTCAACCTCCACCCTGCCTTGGTATGTCCTTCATCGATTATACTATGCTCAGTAAATAATATGAATAATACGATTATTTATTTGTAGTTAAACATTTGGCTTTTGAAAGTAATCTTTTATTTTTTTTTCACCTCAAATGAGGCATTATTTTTTTATGTTGTTGTACTTGATATATTTATAGTAATCTGCCTGCAGTTGTTAGGCTGTAGATTTGAATTTGACACACAGAAGTGATTTCTAACCTGCATGAAACCCACCTTACATTTTGCAGTTTTTTCAGCCCCTGATCATCAATGTTCTGGCCAGATGCCTGATACATGGACCCTGGCTGGACAGGATACCAGCTAATCCTGACAGTCAGACTTTGGACTGCAGGTGGAAATAGGTCAAGAACCTCCATGGATTCACAGCCTCGTCCCCGGAGGCGTGAGGTGACAGAGCCCACAGAGCCACCACATGGTTCAGGAGATGGGTGCTTATTACAAACGCCTTCATGTAGGATCACATCTGCAGATATACGCCGATCCAAATATCTACCTTTTCTGTTTCCTATTAGTGTATATTATCATCATAAAATACCATCCTCATTTACCTAAACATGACTGAATTACAATCACCATAAACAAAAACGATGCACTGCACTATTCCCTAAAATTTAAAGGCCGTTTCAAATTTGTGCTGTTGTAAGAGCATATAAAACAAGTGACGGTAACTGTTTATGCAGATAGTAACCTGAGCTGGTGGGAGAGACTGGACACACCCTCTTCTCAGGCAGAGCCCAGCACTGAGCCAATGGGAGGGCCTGGACACGCCCCCTTCTGAGCTTGCTAGTCAGCCGGTGGGAGGGCCTGGATACGCCCCCATCTGAGCTTGGCACAGAGACAATGGGAGGACCTAGACACGCCCCCTTCTGAGCTTGGCACAGAGACAATGGGAGGACCTAGACACGCCCCCTTCTGAGCTTGGCACTGAGCCAATGGGAGGGCCTGGACACGCCTCCATCTGAGCTCGGCACAGAGCCAATGGGAGGACCGAGACACGCCCCCTTCTGAGCTTGGCACAGAGACAATGGGAGGGCCTGGACTCGGCACTCAGCTCGGCACTCAGCCGGTGGACGGCCTGGACACGACACTGCAATGAGCTGAATGGTTGGATGGATGGATGGATGGATGGACACTCTTCAAATGTTTTCCAAGATATTATATTAGGGAATATACTTTATACATCTACTTCCAAGTTTTCTAAGACCCTTATGGAAAAACTTAAAATGGTTATAAAAGAAGATGCATATGGAATATATCTCCCATCACCCAGGTTCCGTGACCCAGTTGCGGTCCACTCTCCCAGGGACCATCCTCCTCTTCTCTGACATCTTCCCTTCGTAGCACTAACCCTAACCCTAACCCTAACCCTACAGCATCCTTGCAGTTAGCACTACAATGCTTGCTGCACCAGTTCTAATGTAACTTTTTGTCTTAAGATGTCTTGCACTGTGTTTTCTGTTAATTGATAAACTCCTATTTTTTCCCCCTGTATGTTTAGTCATTTTTTGTTCCATACTTCATGTCTGGCACTGGGCCATAAACAATTCTAGCACATTCACACATACTAAAAATTGAGTAAGTTCCGATTCTGATTCTGAATATGAGCAGTTACAATCCGGCGCTCGTCTCTTTATCTTCTGTGCAGGGGCGGTCGAGCCAAATAAACAAGGATCTTTTTGTTTGCGTTATCAGTTTTTGCTAAATTAATCCCTGGGTCTGTTTCAAGGACGCCGTAGTTCATGATGCAGCTTTAACAAAACCAGATGCAGCCAAACCTGGATTAATAACAAACAGCAAAGACTCTGTCCCTGGCCTTCAGCGTAACATCTCTGTTTAATTATGTGAGCCCTGTCCAGTCGCCCGCTCTGCCTTCATAGGGCAAATGTGTTTGTCTGGCCTTTATGGTGACTCTCAATGGCCTTTTCACTCCATGGACACATCAGCGTCGCCCCCTGTGTGGCTGTAATTCTCCTCTCCTATGCTCCTATGCTTTCCAGCAGCTATCCGCCGGGACAAATCTATAACATAGCCCGTCATTCAGGAGCGTGTCTCCACTCGGCTGCTCCAAGCAAATAAAAGTGACTCCAAACAGCTCACATGACCATGCTCTTCTGTCTGGCCTTGTGCTGGCCAGTCGACCATGAGCTGTAATGCTGCCACATCGCTACACTAATATATGCGGTCTGAGTAACCGTTGCTGTTTAAGTCGACATTTTTAAAAGCAAATTTCGGCTGAAATGTGATACATTTTTGTTTCTGTAATGAAAGCCCGTCTGTATAGAGCTCTATGGAGCGGAACTTAGGAATTTTTGCTACTAGAACTACTGGGCTAGTTCACTTAGAAATACAGCCTGACCTTCAGTTTCCTCGCCAGCCAGTGGGCTGCTTTCCCCTTTCTTTCTTCTATTCTCCCTTCTGGTCTCGCTGCCCCTCTCAGTCACGTGCCCCAGGTGAGATGGAGTCCATAATTTCCAACCCTGCGTATACATACACACCTTTCACAGAGAAATACAAACAGCAGTTTATCATTTATCAGCAATTAACTGAATATTTGTGGTGAGTCAGTCAGTGGGGATAAAGTGTATCATTGCAGATACAGTGTATCACTGTGGATACAGTGTTTCACTGCGTGCTCCTTAATAATGCACCACTTTGTGTTTATACCGGTTCCCTGCTGAGAGCTTCTCAGTAACAGAGTAACAGAGCTGCTCACATCAGTCTCACATCCCCTGCTCCACATCTCCCAGGGCAATGCTTCACTATGGCTCTACATTTCTGTTATTGCCTTAAACCATGTGGTCGAAAGTGGAAATGTATGATCACTTCTAGGAGACAGTTCAGTGTTCTGTCAGGAATCCACGGGGAAAAGGAAACAGCTGCAAAAGCAATTTCAAGCCGAGTGCACCGTAAATATGCAAATATATGTCCACACACTCTCGCAGACACACGCACATACACACACACACACACACACACACATATATATATGTATACATACTAGTTCTATTGTGCTGGGCTGGGCATTTGACCATATATATATGTATGTATGTGTGTGTGTGTGTGCGTGTGTGTGCGTTTGTGTGTGTGTGCATACCCAACCATGCATCTGCTGTCTTTCTACGCAGCGTGGCACCATTAAAATTCTGCGAGCATCGGCATTCTCGGCGGGTTTTGCATACAAACCCACTTGGAGTCGTTTGCAGATTATCCCGAGCGTCTAATTCCTCTTAAGCGCTTTTTCACTGTCAATGCAACACAAGATCAGAGATGTTTAACGTGGCAGATGAGCTGATTTTTAGGGCTATGCAAAGGCCAGAGCGATCTCCAGCGCTCTCCTGCGTGGGGAGGCTCTTCGTTCTGCTAACGTGGCCGTTTCTTCGTGGCTTCCTGGTGTTACATGAACGTGGTGGCTGCTCGAGGCGGCCGGGTCCTGCTCTAACACAAGCAGGCCTGTTTGATTAATCAGGCTCCCAGTTTGCTCTCTCCTCTCCCCCATGGGAGCCCATGTTCTTTAAGAGCAATGAAGCGCCATCAAGAGAGATCGAAATCAGCCGCCTAGCTCTAATCATTGCCTCAGCTCTCAGGATAAACCCGCACACACACGTGCAAGCCCTACAGCGTGCATGCACACATTCACACAGGCACATAAAGTCACACACACACTATGGATTTCTCCAAAGTTATTACTGGGTCTAAAAAAATCAATTTAAAGAAGTAGCTTAGTTTCCCATGTGAAAACTGGGCAGTTCTCAATATGCCATCTTGCTCTCCTTGAAAGACAGACACACGCATAAATTACAGGTGATGGGAGGTTTTGGGGTCAGAGCTCAGGGTCAAACAGCATCTCGCACCCCTAGAGCAGTTCTCACTCTGTCAGGCATGGGATTTGGCCCTATGACCTTCTGGAAAGCGGCACAAATCCCTGCCCACTGAGCCACAGACTAACTATATATATGTGCAGACATAATAATTAACATAATATTCCCAGCATCGTCTGCAGTCTTGTGGGCCACATGACACCCCAGCATGTCGTCCCCCCCCCCCCTTGTACTCTGTTCCTGCTTCACCAGGAGGACCCAGCATTGCTCCAGCGGATTGCGGTCTGCGGTCACGTCATGCGGGAAGGGACACGTCGTCATGGCAACAGGAGACGTGAAGCACAAACAGTGTGAATGCGGCGCGGAGAGGTTAGTTAGCCACCTTCGTGGGGGGGGGGGGTCACAGGGAGGGGGTAGGCAAGGTGATAAGCAGGGAGTGGGAGTTCGGGGGGGGTTTACATTGTGCACGACACACTTATCACTGGATATGTTCATCAGGATAAGGAGTCACAGTGACGGAAACACAGACAGGGATGGAGGGGGGAAGGAGCCCAGAGGCGCCCGAGCGCGTGTGCAGATTAAGGGGCAGGGACCCTCCCTTAATGAGAAACACCGGCCCTCGTTCAGGTTCACAGTCTTCTGCTCAGCGCATCCTGTCAAGATGGATCATTTGTGCTCAGATGAAGATGCCACGAAGGTGGCGTGTTCGGCTAACCTGAACACCGAGTCATAGGGCCACGATGAGTCAGTGCACTGCATCTGAACACCGAGTCACAGAGCTGCGGCTAATCAGCACGCTGAGTCTGAACACAGAGTCACAGGGCCGCGATAAGTCAGTGCACTGTGTCTGAACACCAAGTTGAAGTAAGGCAGCAAACTGTATCTGAAGACTGAGTCATGGAACTGATGTGTGTCAGGAAGCTGCGTCTGAACACCGAGTCATGGAAACGAGACAAGTCAGGGCACTGCGTCTGGGAACTGGAAGAGTGTGGCTCTGAAAGCTGCCACAAGATCCCCCAAATAAGAATGTAACCTGCATCCCTGTGTGTCCCTGAGAGTCCTTGTGAGCTCCTCAGAGTTCCTGTGAGCCCCTGTGTGTCCCTAAGAGTCCATGTGAGCCCCTGAGAGTTCATGTGAGCCCCTGTGTGTCCATGACAGTTCCTGTAAGCCCCTGTGTGTCCATGAGAGTCCCTGTGAGCCCCTGTGAGATCCTGAGAGTTTCTGTGAGCCCCTGTGTCCGTGAGCCCCTGAGAGTTCCTGTGAGCCCCGTGTGTCCATGAGAGTTCCTGTGAGCCCCTGAGAGATCCTGAGAGTTCCTGTGAGCCCCTGAGAGTTCCTGTAAGCCCCTGTGTGTCCATGAGAGTCCCTGTGAGCCCCTGAGAGTCCCTGTGAGATCCTGAGAGTTCCTGTGAGCCCCTGTGTGTCCCTGTGAGCCCCTGAGAGTTCCTGTGAGCCCCTGTGTGTCCATGACAGTTCCTGTGAGCCCCTGTGTGTCCATGAGAGTCCCTGTGAGCCCCTGAGAGTCCCTGTGTATCCCTGTGAGGCCCTGAGAGTTCCTGTGAGCCCCTGTGTGTCCATGAGAGTCACTGTGTGTCCATGAGAGTCCATGTGAGCCCCTGAGAGTCCCTCTGAACCCCTGTGCTCTTCCCGCCAGGCTTAGAGAGCATCTGCTCCCTTTCATTATTCGAATGCATGTACTGCAGGTGCTCTGATGCGTCTATATTCTCTGCAGTGTGTGTAATTATTTGCGTGCGTAACACTGTGTCCCTGCCCCGGGTCACCGCTTCTGGAAGGACCAATGACCGCATGAATAAATGCTAAGCGAATTACCTAATTCGACAACCTCCATGAGTGTGTATAAGGCGAACACTATATGAGGACTTCTGCGTGACTAATCAACACTGACAGAAAGGTGACGCAAGAAAACACAAACATGAACAATTACTCATCCTTTATATTAATATCTCTGGCCGACAAACGCTCACTGCACTGTCTTTATTACGCCATCCATGTAATAAATCTTCTGTATGTTTAATGTATCGACCCATAGCGACCCAGCACTGAACTGACTCAACAAGCTTGCTCGGGGCAAGACGAGGGATCGATTTCTTAGAATGACAAAACCTTTTTACTGTATTTTTAACAGCTTTTGGGTTTTTTATGGTAGATGAGGTATCAGGCGGTGATATCACAGTAAATACAGATACGCGAGAACAGGAACCACAGTTAGAAAACCATTTCCCCCAGCACAATGCCAGCGCGTACCCTACAATCCCGCCAGTAAATTCTCCTTCTCATTTTGAAAAAACCGCATCACCAGCCAGTTTTCTCGACTGCTTGTCCCAGTTAAGGTAAACTAGACACACCCGGTAAGTGCCAGAAGGTCGTCTTCGTAAGCTTCAGCATACTGGCCTCTGCATTACTGGGAGTTATTGCCCACGTGTCGTTATATAAAGGTGTTATTAGGCAACAACTGCTTTGGACGGTATTGGCATCTCGCTGAAGCTTCATCCGGGTTTTTCTCCGAAAATTTAGAAAGCAGTGGTGCGTGATGTGCAGGTACCATTACGATAAACCATTTCGGAGGCCAGGCAGTCCCTGGGAAAGTCCGGCGGGCCGCAGGTGGCCTGGCGGTTCAGGGCAACAGCGCAGTAATCCACCTGCTCCACGTCCAGCCCATTCTCCAGCCAGCGGAAACAGACGATCCTTTGGAAGGACCGGCGGAAGTTGTCCGAGACAAAGCCGTACAGGATGGGGTTGGCGCCGCTGTTGGCATAACTGAGGATGACGAAAAGCTGCGTGACCACAGGGTTGGGTGGCCGGTGGAAGATGCTGACCAGCTGGACAATGTAGAAGGGCATCCAGCAGACCACGAACACGGCCACCACCAGCAACACCATGCACGTGATTTTCTTCTCTGACTTGCGTCGCTGCAGCCAGCCGGCTTTCAGGCTCACCGCTCTCATGCGTACCACGATCAGGCAGTAGCACAGGCAGATGGCCACCACGGGCAGAAGGAACCCCAAGAGGAACGTGTAGACCACGAACGCCTCCGACCAGGATGATTCTGGCCACAGGAAGTTGCAGTCAACCCCGCCGTCCTGCGCCGGCACGGTGTCGGCGAAGATGATGATGGGTAGGATGACCACTAGCGAGAGCCCCCACACGCAGACATTGATGATCTTGGCCACCGTGGGTCGCCGGTAGCGGGCCGCCTTAATTGGGTGCACCACGGCAATGTAGCGATCAATGCTGAGCACGGTTAGGCAGAAGATGCTGGTGAACATGTTGATGCCGTCCACACTGAGCACCAGGCGGCACATGAGCGAGCCGAAGGGCCAGTGCCGGAGCGCCGCCGACGTGGCCAGGAAGGGGACGCTGAACATGAAGAGCTCGTCGGCGATGGCCAGGTTCAGGATGTAGATGTTGGTGGCCGTCTTCATCTTGGCGTACTTCAGGATGACGTAGATCACCATGGTGTTGCCCGTCAGGCCCACGCAGCACACCAGCGCGTAGATCGAGGGGATGACGATGGCGCTGATGTCCTGTTCCAGCTCATAATCCTTGTAGTCCAAAGAAGAGTTGACAGGCTGTCCTGTGGGGAGCTCCTCTGTACCATTGAGGCCTGACATGTTGCTCTTCAATGCTCCGGGCAGTCCCTGCCTCATCCCGCCTGATTTTGTGCAGAAACGGCTGCAGTTACCTCACCCAACAGGGCTGCAATGGCAGCAGCGCAGCCCATTATTAGAGCACTAAAGAAATCCTACTTCGAGAAACGAGCGCCCGGAACATGAAGTGAACTTATTAAGCATCTGTACTAATTAAAGATTAATATAAGGCAGGACTGTGGCTGTTTCGTGATGCCTCACTGGTGTAGCTCAGAAGTTAGCCTCATTTATGCCCGAGCAGGAAACACGGAGCCAGGTCCCGACAGTACACCAAAACGAGGTGCGTCATCCAAATGCCCGTCTCGCTGCATTTTCACTCTTTCTCCATACCTCCACTGTGGACGTTTTACCAGCCCAGTGTACAGCTGGCGTGTTAACGCTCCCTGGTGTAAATTCTCTCTTCGCAAAAATACTGTCACACGAGGCTTCTTGAAAAATGTATAAAAAGCGTCTCCTGGACCAATATTGTTATTCACTCATAAATATGAATCGGCGGCTTCGGAGTCCTGCAGGACCTGGGTGAGATTCTCGCCTCGACGGCAGTGGCGTCCTCCGCGGCTGCGTGCGATTTTGATGCCAGTGATTCCAGTGAGATTTTCCTTTCCCTCGAGGCTTTGTGATGTTTTCTCTCTGGGGAGCGTCCATCCATCCATCCAGATTCACTCTCTGGCCGCTCCGAGGTCGAGGCTGCGACAATGGAAAGCGCAAGTAACTATGCATTTATTACATTAAGACAGCAATAATGTTTACACTTAGAGATGTATAATCATATATTTCTGTATCATATTTCAATACATGTAAGAAACTATATTAGGTCCTGTTTATTACTGTGAATTCACAATAGATTCTAAAATAATAGCATAAGTGTACAATCGTCCTCCTCAGATGGTCTCGAAGGCTGCTCTTCCCATAATAAAATGCAGTCATTAAATTTGCATTGGACTGAGGTATGAGGCAATTAAACAAATACAAAAAAATGCAGGTTTATATCAGGCACAAAAATATGCTATTTTGTCTATTGTTTGCTTAACACATAAAAACACAAGGCATGCATCAGATGAAAAAAACATACCATGAATGAATATATATAAATACATGTCTGAGAATCAATCGGCACCCTGGTCGGAGAAATGGACATTCAGATCAAAGGGAGTCCCAGAAACATTCGTATTAGAACATGTCCCCTGTCTGAGTCACAGACAAGCAAGGGAACACCCAGTGAAAATGGGGCACGATTCAGGTGGACAAACTGTCTCCGGCCAGTGAGAGCTGGGAGGACGGATTCACAGATGATAAATATCGATCAGCGACAGCAGAAAACAGGCGAGCTTCTGAGCAGAGCAGCACGATGCGCGCAAATACTAGTCGTTCCCCAAAAAGCAGTTAAAAGCAATCCAGACTAGCTAGCAGAAACTAAATCTTACAGCGTTATTTCACTCAAATCAAAAAATCCGTCACACTTTTAACACTCCGCTCAGAAGTGGTTTAGTTAAGCCCAGGACAGTGTTAACGCGAAAGAGTCACGGCAGAGCTGAAAGAGAGGGTGTTAAGCAGGTGCAGTTACAGTGAAAGACACGGTATGTTCAGGCACCTACCACGGCTCCGGTGTGTGTAGAGTGCCGGAATTAGCCGGAATGGGCTCTTCAGCACGCTGCAGTGCCTAAATCCAATTGACTGCGTTTGATCCACTGTTGAGTGAGAGAGAGAAGGAGACCTGCGAGTGTTACAAGCTGGGGTGGGGGTGGGGGGGTGGAGGGGGCACCGGGAGGCGGGCAGAGCAGCCACCACCCAGACTAACGTCGCCAGATCAATGAGCCGCCCTCTTCAGTGCGCTGTGCGGTGCTGGTGGCTTCTTTCTCCCTGGGGGGGCTTCACTTATTTCCCTGGGGGCGTTTGGATGCGACCCTTGCGTCATCTTCTGCATCTTCACATGGGTCACAGTGATTGACTGATCCTACCTGCTGACTGCATGGCCATGTGAGTGTGGACCCCCATGATGTCCCCAGAACCCATGATCTGCATCTCGATGAGTAAACAACACTCCCCAAAGTGGCCCAAAGCCTCAGCTCTCGCATTTTGGAGTCTTGTTAAGTTGTGACTCGGGAGACCTTGACCAAACCCAAACACACACCCACACACAGTCTACAACTTACATTAATAAGGCCGCTGCCAGCACAGATTAAATTAAGAGAACATACATGCTGTTCCTAAGGCCCTGTTGCAGAAATGGGTGAATTTGCATTTTAGGCACAAAATATGCCAGATCTGCTATCAATGCCTTTGAAATGCAAATATTCCGGCACAGCCCAGACCGTGGAGCCCAGATGCAGAGATTTGCATTTCCATTTCATTCTAAGCTTTTTATTAAGCCTGGCTTTACACCTCAAAACTGTCCATCCAAAATACACCACAAATAATGTAACCAAACTATTTTTTTTCTAGAATACATTTGGTTTTCTCTTCACATCCGGACAAGCAAAAGTTATTTTTCTATTTTTTGTCTTACTCAATATAACAAAAACGCTCTACTTGCACCAATCTGTTATATATTGTGTAATGGCTTCTGTAAATAACAGTGAATGTGGTTGTGATAACACAGCACTTGGTGTCTGATGTAACATAATAAATGATAAAATAGTAACGATTTTCTTGCTTCTCAAACCCTAACCTCCTCAAACACACCATACTGAATGCAGAATGGTAATTTCTCATATTTCCATGAATAACCTTAAGGCCAAAAAAAAATAATTTTTTAATAACCGAATAAGCATCCCCAATAACCGCCAGTCAACCAAAAGCTGTGCAGAATTAGACACAGATGATATCTCATGAACGCTAATAAAGATTACTAGGTTAACTGGCAGCGGGGTGGCACGCGGGACTGGGGCCAAGACGGGGCAAATAAGGACCAGAGCCGGCACGAGACTGCTCTCCACGTACCTCACGGCACCGCGCCTGCGCAGATAATGCGGTTCAATTCTATTCAAGGGCAATTCCATACTGGATGCGGGAGAAAGCAATTTAGCGGTCTTCTCGACGTTTTGATACCGTTAAGTTCGACTACGGCTAAATGACGCAATAAATAAATATATTTAAAATCAATATAAATAAAGAAGAATATGCAGTTTCCTGCAGTGAGCTTGTACAGCTAGGCGGGGAGGCGAATAATTACATGAACCAACAGGTGGCTAACGATCAAACAGGACGAGCAAAACCCCGCCGACTGCGCTCCATTTCGCTTTGGCCGTTTGTTCAGCTGCACGCGCCTCTACCTGTAAAACACTTTAATGGCAAATGTTAGAACCCTGCAATTCCAGTTCCCCTCACTTCGACTTCATATTAGCAAATGACAACAAAATAAATATCCATTTATGTACCGGCATTGTGGCAGCAGACGGTGCCGCTTTGCACCCCTTAATTTGAGTCTGCTTTGACCGCGGCATCATGAATAATTCAGGATCAACACCAACACCTGTGCGGCAAACGGCTTTTACGCTCGAAACGCTGCCCAAAAGCCCCGTGAAATCTGTGGAAAAGCCGAAGACGGCACTCCGTCTGTGTATAGGTTATATACTCGGCTGATAGTATTATATCTCCTGCTTCTGCGAGTTTGCTGTGGAGCATCAGGGATTAAGAAAAATGGTGTTTCCATTTAATGTCAGGCGTGGCGGAGAAGCTCAAGAAACAAGCCTTGTTCGGTATATTTTATGTTAAGAACGCTGTAAATATTTAACTGGTGGCCTCACACTTCCGGAGTTGTTAGTTTGATTCCTCACCCTGTCCTGCTTGTGGAGTTTGCATGGTTTCACTGTGCGTCATTGAAGTTTCCTCTACTAGACAATAATGTACATTTAGGATCATGGGAGTTTTACAGTACTTATGCAAAAATGTTCTGAGGGCTGAAGGAAAAGTGATTGGTTATCTCTCAGAACCAATCAGATTGTATAGGAGGCAGGACCAATCAATCTGTTGTCTTGGTCCCTACTCCAATAGTTGTTTTAACCCACCTCCTTCACCTTATTGGTTGTCTTTTTTATGAATCGATGTCTTCTCCTTCTGCCCACAGAACATTATTGTGTAATTTACTGAGTGTGTGTTCGAGTTGCTTCTGCCCTCCAATGACTTGCCATTCAAGAAGGACTCCCACCGCACTGAATAAGTAGCTATTAACCTCCCCCGGCTCTGAGTTAATTACATCATTCTTTAGTGGTATAGGGTGCCTAGCTCTTATTGGGGGGGTCTCTGATTTAGAAGAGGCTGAAAAGCCCTTTACTATAGCATACACACAGTACATAAGGATGACATTTCCCCTCAAATGATGCTGAAAATGATAGTTTTAATGTTAGTGTCTTGTGTGTTGGTACAGTACAACCTTGGCTTATAGTTCATGCAGTAATGTTGTTTTTATTTTTCATTTTTAAGAGCAAAGAAAATCTGCGAAAAATAGAACTCAGAAAAGATAATTGACACACAATGCTAACGGTTTTGTGTCATTTTTGTTAAGTTCGGTTATAATTAAGCTGGTATTCATGCCTGTCGAGATGTCATTCCTGCAAATGCTATAACCCTAACGGTGATATATTGTTTGTTGATGGACTGACGGTAGGATGGAATTTGCTTACATAATCCCTCTTCTGTGAGATGCAGAGATGTTCTCAAGCCCGTGGACAGGGTCTATTGATTTTCCGAGACACACCCACCTTTCCATCTTGTGTCCAATAAGACGCCAAACACATTGTGTGTTCTCTCCGATCCTCCTCAGCTAAAGGGCCCCTTCCAGCAGCTACGTGATATTTTAAAACAAGCGGTGTTGTCATGCTGACATGGTGGAAGTCGCCATGGACTGATCTTTGCCATATAAAACACGCATGTGTTCCGTCTTAAAGGGACACTGTCCGACTCAGAGGCCAGATTATCGTGTAGCTGTGAAAAATAACATGATAAGTAACAGGAGAAGGACAGTGCCACTTATTAACAGGATGAGATGTCAAATCAGGATGAGGCGTGTGTTGGTGTCTGGAAGTTTCCTCCACTTGATTCCCTTCCAGTTTACGGCCGCTAAGTTCCTGCGTCTATTTCACGATTAATCTTTGACTCATTATAAATGCCTTAACTGCGACTCACAATGGAACAAACTGCATAGGAGATGGAGGAGTAGATGAATAACTTAAGGCCTTTGTTCAAATGTAAATGTTTAAGAGTAAATGAATCGAAGATGGTTTGGAGTGTTGGTATGGTGACACTGACCAGTATTTCGGGTTCCCCATCCTTTGAATAAACTCCAAATCGAGACCCTAACCCTCACTACAGCCTTAACTGTGTTGGCATTTGGTTACTGGGAGTTCCAGTGTCACGTTTAAGTGTGCAGTGTGAGACGATGTCCACACTGATTATCTCATGGAACTGCGGATCCTTGGCCTGCCAAGTGTAATAAGGACTGTGTGTGTAAACACCCAGGAAACTCCACAGGCAGGTCTCCCGCCCAGCATTCCATGCACCCACCTTTCATGGTCCCCCCCCTCCTTTGTTGCTGTTAGGGCCCCCATTCGCAACGTTGACTGTGTGATGATGTTACCATGGCAACTGCTGCTGCAGGGAATGGGTACATATGCAGTCATGTTCTTTTCCTCTTTCGCGATTGGCCAGTTGTTTCGCATAACTTTTTGCTTACCAGTACAATTTCATGGCTCAGTAGAAAATCAGAAAATGAGCTGTTTTGCTGTCCTTTTGTTCTCCATCTTCCCCCCGATCTTCCTGGGGTGGTCCTTAGGACCAGTATTGGATCTCTATATATGCAGCTGCCAGCTTTCATTGGGGCTCAGTCTTGGGACTTTCTCAGAACTCAAGCCTCGGATCTCGTCTGCCTCGTATACATGTTTGCCGTCTTGGTTCTGTATTTCATTTTTTTGGTTTCGTTTTCTTATCCCGTTGCCCTAGTCCGCATGTCTTGGTTTGGGTCCCCTGGCTCCACCCGCCCCCCACACTTAAGTTCTCCTCCTGAAAACCCTGATGAGAAGCCCTTGGTTCTGGTGCGCAGTCTGTGCTTAGCAGCGATCTGCCCAACAGACTCAGGGACCATCGGGCACAAAATGAGGGTCCTTTCTTCTTTGTATTGTCAGCCTTTGTCCCCCCCGTTATTGAGACCCTGATTTTATCACCATGAAATCTATGGGGGCTGCCTTCGGTACTGAAACACTCCCATGGATTTCATAGCTGCAGGAACCATCTGTCTGTTTTAAGATAAGATGGGAGGGATCAGATCGGTCGTTCCTGCCGAAGCAGCCAGTGGACCTGAACAACAGTGCTGCTGACACTCAGAGTGATGCATGCTGGGAACGGGTGGCCCTCCTTCAGGGGAGCCGGCTAGGCCTCAGACCGAAATGAGAGCCCTGACCCGGCGAGGGCCGCTGGGACACTGGCCACACATTTTATTAAGGAAGCTTGGCTCTGAGTTTGCATCCATATCGCTTGCTAAAGGCCACACTAGCCAGCCTCTGACTTCCTGTGGCTCACTCTGTCTTCTCCTGGATCTGTGGGACGGCCCCAGTTTGAGGACAAGCTGCTCCCCCTCTCCCAGGGGGCCCTTTTGTGTCAGACACAGTTGAGTATGAGGCCTACATTGTGCGCTTGCATGGGCAGCTATGCTCTTGTCACATTTCAATTAAAATGCGACAGCTGCATTTCGCCAGAGGGACGAACATGAGGCTATAATGACAATATAATGGAGTGAATTTTGAGTGCCGTGGATATGGTCTGGTGCACTGAATGTAGGGGTAGGTGTACAGAGCAGGGCTGTGCTGTGTCACTGAGCTGCCCCCTCTTCGGGGGACTGGGGAGGGGGGGGGGCTTCAGAAAGGCAGGTTCCCCAGCAGGATTCTTCATGTCCTGTTTTACAAGTCATGTATCATTGTCGTGCCACAATCAGTTAAAAACATTAAACAATTCCATTTACAGCCGGTATAACAACAGAGGCTGCTCCGCTTGTTGTCCCTCCAAGATGCCTTCATAACGATTTCCCTCTATTTCCTTTCTTACGTTCTTCTAGTTTCTCAAAATGTCTGCTGTACTCGGTCCAATCATTTCCTTTTCTTTAACTTGGCATTTTTTTCACTTTTCTCATCTTTCCCACTTACTGCTCCAGTCCTGGATTAAATAGCTTCTCCTGGTTCTCTTCCATTCCTGCTGCTTGTCAGTCACAGCCAGAGACTGTGAGAAATCCAGCAGCCGAGGCAGACCTGTATGACACTGTCCCTTCAAGGTGACATCTGTATAATAGATATTATTACAGATATGCTCCCTGCCTGCTCAGGACCAATTCATGTCGTAAGCCAGAAAAGGCTTTTATTGCGTTGCCCGTGACAACAGAGTGGTAGGAGGCGTGGGACTGGGCGTGGATGTTGAATCTGAAAATTTTGATTTATGAACCTATATTACTGAGTCATTAGCTGCCTCAGCTATGCATTCTGACACCTTGTTATAACGCTGATTACAGACAATGCGCTTTCCATTAGCGGAAAGTCTTCCCAGCAAAATGCTGAGCATCTCCATGTCCTCCCTGCTCCTGGTGAGTTTCGGACTGTCTTCAGATCCCTGCCCGCCTCGAGTCTCCCCTTCTGCCCACTGGCACCACTGCCTCCCCTTGTTTGTCAGACAGTGAGCAGAGGACTGGCTCATCGCACTGGAAATTACCGTAACTGACACTCATGTAACATCATTACGCCGAATTTTAAATCTTTGCGCCTTCAGAGACCGTATCCAGCGGACACCACCCACATTTTCCATTCCACTTTTTGTGTTTCTTCGTGTTATTCTGTCTTCTTCTCCCCAGAGTTAAAACTATCAAATTTTATTCACAATGTACCCATGTGCCCCCTCCCCTCAGGAAGTAATAAATAGCAAATGCTACATGCTTCTCCAGTCGACGTGCCAGAAACAGCTCCGCCCTCTTTGCTCCGCCCTCTTTGCGCTCAGCGAATGGGCCGATTGGAGGAACCGAGTGCCACGGCAGCTCACTGGTGCTTGATAGAGGTAGTACTTTATGGAGGCTAGCTGAGATGGCCTGGGCTATTGATCTGCCCTGTTCTTATACAAAGGGTGCCAGATTACTGAGCCAGCAGGCAGTACTTCACCCATGTTCGGTTTCCTGGTGCACATTTCCGCAGAGTTATAAAGACGCCTCAGAATCATTTACAATACATCCAATATTCTGTTAAATCACTGCCGCGGTTCTTCTGCCTTGTACCATTACAGGCAGGGGCCACGTGACAGGATGCTGCAGAAGGGCCCGAGTTTGTAAAAACACAATCAGGGAACATTCTTCCCCTGAGAAGGCAAAACTATTACAGCACTTTGATGAACATAAGAAATTTACATTCGGCTCATCAAGCTCGTTTGGGGAGAACTTAACTAATAGCTCAGAGTTGTTAAAATCTTATCTAGCTCTGATT
>JAODJX010000051.1:765181-775970 GCA_026776945.1 Isichthys henryi
TAACTCAACAAAATGTAACAAAGTTTCATCACAAAATGCATCGTTACACACTGTAACGATGCATTATGTAATAACTCAACAAAATGTAACAAAGTTTCATCACAAAATGCATCGTTACACACTGTAACGATGCATTATGTAATAACTCCGCAACATGCAGCTACTTTTCATCAGAAAAATTTGGGCGAGTTGAGCTTTTTCCCGAAAGCTCCGTGATGATAGGTAGTTGTATCTCGTACTTGACATAATTTGTTAATGAGAGTTTCTCAAAACCCTTTATAACTAAGGTACTCATTTATAAACTACTGAGTGTTCAGACCCATTCATGATTTTCCATGTCATTCTTCCTTTGAACTTTTGCCTGCTGTTCTGTCACAGAAACACAGAAGTGACCGGAAATGGATCAAAAAACAAGTTGATGCTCTTTTTTCGGACAATGTAATAATGATGAGGATGATGCTTATATAATAGGTTAATGAAACAATATAAAATGATAGTCTAGGCTATACATCAGGTACATTTTGTTGAGTTATTACATAATGCTTTGCTACAGGGCAGTTTGAAAGCTGAAGCCATGGATGAAAAGTTAAAGATCACATTGCCTTGGTCCTTTACGATGCAGGTTGCTAATTCAAATCCCAGGGTCGGGTCAGGTTTCTCTGTTGGGGCCTTGAGCAAGACCCCTACCCCAGTCACTCCAGGTCCTATCATATTCTGCTCCCTCAAAAATATGTATGTCACTTTGGATAAAACTCTGTTAAATAAAGGCAATGTGAATAGGCAGAGCAATGGACTATAAGGCTGTAGGTATTTAGAATGTGAAAATATTTTAAATATCATTTCATGAGTTTTTACTGCATTAGTGCAAATGGAGTTAAAGATCTTCCCACTTAGACGTGTAGCAGGAATAACATAAACCTAAATAATCACAGGATGGACGCCTTGAAAAAAAACTGTGCTCACAAAGAGCTGTTGTGATGCATTGTGGTGCCCCTGTTGTTTGCTCAGCACTTTGATAGCGAGCATGTGTGTGTGTGTGTCTGTGTGTGTGTGTGTGTGTGTGTGAGGCAGGAGCGGACTCGCAGCCTGCTCCGCGAGTGGTACCTGCAGGACCCGTACCCCAACCCCTCTCGTAAGCGGCACCTGGCCCAGGCAACCGGCCTAACGCCAACCCAGGTGGGCAACTGGTTCAAGAACCGGCGTCAGCGGGATCGTGCAGCTTCTGCCAAGAATAGGTATGTGAGGGTACACGACCGTGCGGGAGGGTACTCTGGGGGTATAAGACCGTGCAGAAGGGTACTCTGGGGGTACATGACCGTGCGGGAGGGTACACTGGGGGTATAAGACCGTGCGGGAGGGTACTCTGGGGGTATAAGACCGTGCGGGAGGGTACACTGGGGGTATAAGACCGTGCGGGAGGGTACACTGTCCATGTTTTTGCTCTTTTGGGAGCTGGGAGGGAGCAAAAATGTCATCCGTCTGGGGTCCTCGAGGATCAGGCTGGGAAACACTGCTCTATACTAGAGAGAAGTATCGGCCACCTTTTGTTTAGTTGCAGAGAGAGACTTTCCCGTCCAGTTAAGTCCTCAAAGAGGCATTTAAACCACTGACAGAATCAATTTTTCTCTGCTGTTCAGGCTGCAACAGGATGCAGACCTCATCTCCAGGGGGAATTCCCTTGGCTGCTCGGCCCCGGAATACCATCCCAGCCTGCAGCTATCTTTGCCTCGATACCCAGGCAGCCCCAAGGGCAGTGACTGCAACGCGGGCACAGAGGCCCGCAGGGTTCACACTGCCACCCCTGATATCTCCATCAGCAGCGACAGTGAGTTTGAGGCCTGAGAGGCGACAGAATTACGGAATGACGTCCTTGAGAGGGGAGACGTCACAGGTCGTCTGATACCCTGCCAGCAGGCGTGACCCACTACCTAGGGTGATGACCTAACCCTGGGGGGTCGGAGGGGGTCAGACAAACCCTGACTCGCTCCCACCTTGCATATTTCTCTAAAGTGCTCGTATCTCCAGTCACTAGTCCTGCAGCTTCTGCAATGAGCGAAGGCGTCATGCCATGCACAAGCTGTGCGTTCTATGGACAATACGATGGAAACACTCCGGCCGCAGAAGTGCGTGTTCATGTATCCATACACGCAGACTCATGTTTCTGTGATGGAGCAAATACATCTCAGGCCAGCAAGGCATGTCTTCTGAATAGCTATTTCATTGCCCAAATCATGAGCACGTGAACCTCTGGCCAGTTATTTTGCACAAAACCAGGAGAGGTCAGTGTTGTCCTTCTGATAAAGCCAGACTATCCAATTATCCATCCAAAGCAGAATTAGCATTTTTAAACATGTGAGGGATTATATCACAGAGAACTCAACTTGTCGGTTGAAACAAAATCTTGGTCTGGATTTTAATTTCGGAACCTTATCTTTTCACCTCTAATCATGTCCATGATGCGGGATGTATCACATTAGCACTGTGGTCACATGACCTCATGATGTCACTCAGTGTTTGACTCTGCGTCTCTTAGTGGGGGCCAGTGCAGTAACAGTCTCTCTGCTTGATCATGCGCATCAGCAATGACCTCAGGTGTCGCTTCCCTCTGAAGTGATGATTTTGTCGTCCAAACGTGACTCACTCTGCTCTGCCATGCAACATCACTCAAATACACTCCTGGGGGGTGTACTAAGGAAAAAACCAAAGTGAAAATGACACTTTTTGTTAGGTGAGGTATAGAATATATTTACTGCTTTAAGATGTTCTGTTGCTAATAAAATATATTTTGAAATATCCATCATCTGTCTTCTGAACATGTACCCAGTCCTGGGTCACTGGACCCTAAAACCCATTCTTGGGATTCAAACCCGCAGCCCTGGAGTGTGAATGCCCTGTTTTGGAAGCGTACTGTGACAGGTCGGCATGTCGGGAATATGGGCTGCACTTCATATTAACAAAGCGGCCGAAATTAAAGTTGTGTGTTATAGACCAATGAAGCGTTAAGATAACATGCACCGAAAACATTTAATAATCAAAAAACTAGCTAGCTCGTGACACATAGTGAATAGATGGAAACTGGACCGAGATCTGACATAATTAAAATTGTCCAAATGCTATTAATGGCACCAGATACGCGTTAATAATCTACGTGACGCCTCAGAATTACTAACGGAATTACTGTGGATTAAGCGTTCACAGCTGTTCAGTTTAAAAACTACTTTAGACGACATATATAATCCGATTGTGTGTTTAGAGCGAGCGCCCGTCCCTGATGGCCGGGTTAAGGCTGAGGGGAGCAGCAGTCTTGCGCTGAAGGTGAATGACTGAGTTTCAGTAATGACATAAGGCAATGGCTCCACTGACTGTACCGGGAGGGTATAGACAACGGCATGTACCGGCATGTATTCGGTCAGGTGCATAGGAATGGATGGACAGACTGACACACACACGCACGCATTTGATTACAGTCAGATAAAAAAATATATATATTCCCCTTGTGGAGACCGAAAAAATGGTCTCTACAGTGTTAAAATAACAGGTTTTTGTCACTAAATGTCTCCACAATGTAATACGTACATTTATTTGAGCTCAATGTCATTAATATACAAATTTAAACCGTTCGAGTTGTGTAATCCATGTGGCGATTCAAGGAACAAAACTAAAAGTAAGAATATTGCTGGGTGTTTTTCATGATTTGCCATTTTCTGTGAAAACACTTTCTGTTCAATACAGAATCGTGCTGGTCTGCTCCGAATATCCTCTGCAGTCTCTGGCCTCGTATTGCATGAAATCTTCATTTAGTTTAGTGCTGCTACTGTACCATTTCTTTGCCGCCTGTTGCAGTTTTTAAATATATGCGCGTATTTAAATCAAAGCAGGATTTTAAATGCAGAAGTTAGGGATGGTAGGAGCCCAAGCCCACCACGTACACACACACATCAACGGGGTATCATGTGTTCGCACGCCCGACCCAACACCTCCCGGTTTGGGGGGGTTGAATCACACTCCTGGCTCTGTGTGTGTGTGGAGTTTGCAGCTTCTCTCCAAGTCTGAGATTCTTCTTAAAGTAAAAAGTACACAACTAATAAATGTGGTGACTTCAAAGTACCTGTAATGTGACTTTGTGCCCGACGGTGGACTATAGTATCTCAGCTCTGGGCTCTTCATTCTGAACTGGATATTACTGATGGATGGATGGATGGATGCTTTCAGGGCTATAGGTGAAATTGAGGGAAAAGTGTTGTCCTCCAACTGTTATGTCTTTCAACTGGAACCCAAAACCTAAAATGAGAATAATAAGCCGGTGACTGTTAGCAAATAGACAGGAGAAAGCGTCCGCGTGTGTTTACCATCCCTGCGTGTCCCTAGACATCCTGCAGGGGGAGCCCTCCATCCATACAGTTCCCATAGGACAAAAATGGGGAAATAACGATAAAAGGTACTTATATAGAGTTTAATAAAGAATTTTCTCATACAATGGAAAACAGTAAACAAACATTTGGAAAATATATATTAAGATATAGTTTATTTACAAATATTCAAACAAGAAATATCGCATTTACTTTCATTTAAATTTAACATTTATCTTATAAGTTCTCTAAATTACATTCAACTTCAAACTTGCATCAGTAATTTCATGTACTGAATTGTCAAATTTTATAACCTGGGCAGCCTGCAGTAGTTGAAGAATATACTTTCTGAGTTGCTAATACAGAGGGCCTCTAATAGTAAAGATGGATCTAATGATATCTAAGACAAAATGAATAATTAGGCTGTTTATGGCAGTAAAACTCATGTGTAGATGGACCATGAGGAATGTTATGAATCTTATGGCTGTAAGAAACTAAGCACACATGAACTAAGGTAACATTATCTACATGTACGTGACGACGTTCCAGCCTTATCAGAAGCATCTAGATATATTCAATAGCTGAATGATGTGTAAATGTATGTGTTTGATAAGTGACATCACGGGTTTAAGAAAAGTCTACATGGAATTAGTGATGAGAGGGGGGATTATCCATAGGGAAGATAATCCTCAGCTGGGAAACGCCTGCTGTCTTTACTGGTTTGTCCCTGCTTCTGCCTTTTGGGGATCTTTGGCAGTTTGATACAGAGCATTAGCCAGTACAAGATCTAAATGAAACTCAGGCTCTTGGTAAAGCAGAAGTTCTATTCTGCATGTGAGGCTACAATCTCAAGGCTGAATAGCATGTGTTTGCACAGGCTCTCGGGCTGTGTTTGAAGCTTTCGGACTGTATTTGCAGCTGTCTGGTTGTGTTTGCGGCCATCGGGCTGTGTTTATACAGGTTTTCTGGCTGTGTTTGCGGCCTTCGGGCTGTGCTTACGCAGGCTTTTGGACTGTGTTTGCCACCTTCGGGCTGTGTTTACACAGGCTTTGGGGCTGTGTTTGCGGCCATTGGGCTGTGTTTATACAGGCTTTCTGGCTGTGTTTGCGGCCTTCGGGCTGTGCTTACGCAGGCTTTTGGACTGTGTTTGCCACCTTCGGGCTGTGTTTACACAGGCTTTGGGGCTGTGTTTGCAGCCATTGGGCTGTGTTTATACAGGCTTTCTGGCTGTGTTTGCGGCCTTCGGGCTGTGCTTACACAGGCTTTTCGACTGTGTTTGCCGCCTTCAGGCTGTGTTTATACAGGCTTTCTGGCTGTGTTTACACAGGCTTTCGGGCTGTGCTTACCGGCTTTTGGTCTAAGTTTACAGACTATTGGGCCATGTTTACCCAGGATTTTGGGCTGTAGGCCTTCGGGCCTTTTGGGATGGCTAGCAGTTGTGTTATTTATCGGCCGCCCTAGGGGCAGAGTCTGAAGGCAGCCTGATCGAGGACAGAGAGGATTTCGGTGCCGTGCAGCAGGCAGGACGTTGGGCCCAGGGGGGCGTTCACTTCACACTCCAGACGGCTCAGCACAGGCAGAACTGCTGCTGCTAACTCTGCACAGGGACAGAAGACATGAAGCAGGGATGTAGGAGCCATGGTGACCATATGACAGAGCAAACAAAGACCAACTAGAGTGCTTACCTGCTCGGGGCTGGTCTGCGGCTTGGCGTTCATTGCCGGTGCATGAGACAGCCTGGGCTGGGCGGGTGCTGGGGGCGTTTCTGTATTTGGGGGCCCAGGGCACAAATCCTAACGGAATCTGATAACACCCTTTGATCATCGCACCTGGGAACGTGGAAGAGGGCAAGACGCATAATGTCAGATTTGTGCATGATGCTTTGACTGTCTTATATTAAATCTTAGCAGTCAAATGTTCTGCATATGTTTCACACATAGGCTGCTCATTGTAGAATTAATTAATAAAAGCATTAACAATGGTGAACATAAATGTAGCCATACCTGGACTCCACCACAAGGGGTCACACTTCTTAACTGGCATGTAGTTACTGTAATTTGGTTTGACTTTCTTCCACTGAGATGCAGCCGGTTGCCCACCAGTGCAAGAGCTACGGCAAGACTGTGGACAGTGCAGAGGCACAGAGCAGAGTCTTTTCATAACTTCATATCTCTGTCTAGATAAATATACTGCATCTGTATGAATATAGATCGATACAGTTAACTGTGTAAAGGGGACCTCCCTTTCTGGAATGCATACCTGTTGATCTCTGCTGGACAGTAAATGTCCCTCGGTCCAATGTCTCTTGCGAGTATAAACTTCCTGTTTCTCATGACTGGATGTGGATACGACGTCATTACTGTATGCTGATCTCACACCATTCCTGAAACACACAGACTTCACTTAAAGATAACATCCCACCTGCATTATTTGTCTGCAATTTTGTATATGCTATGTCTATATAAGTAGGTAATTTTCTGTTTAAAAAACTATATAAATGAATATTTTGCAGCCTGTGAATTCTGGGTGGCAAAAAGTGTTTAATTACAAAGTGTGACATTGTATATGTAGTTCAGGCTTCTTACCAATAGGGGGAACCTTTGAGCACGTGAGTCTGTAGGGAGCTGTGATGAGAAATAACAGCCGGCTGTGTCTGTGGAGGCGCATATGGTGTCAGGGGCCTGTGGAGTGGGGGGGCAGGGCTTGGGGAGGGGCAGCCAGGCCAGCCCTGGTACGGGAAGATGAAAAGCGACTCCTGGGGCCTGGTCTCAGTCAGGTCCTCCACCATGTCTGAGATGGGAGAGAGGGGGAAGTCTTCTCCGTCCATGGGGATGTATGGAGCCAGAGTGTCCAGGTCCTCCTCAGATAGATCCTGCTTAATGGCGTGAGGCGTCACCACCTTCATTCCAGACCTTTCATAGGCTGAATGCTGAAGGTCTGTCGCTTAGGTTCATATGCGTACCTGGGTGGCTTTCTGTGTGGTTTCGGTAGTGTCCCACTCCAACAGCGTTTCTATGAAGGGGTTATCCTGGTGCACCTCCACCCTTTCCCTCACGTCCTAGAAGGGCAGCAGGGAAGACACTGTCAGAATCCTCAGAGACCTTCAATACTGGACAATGAGCAGAAAACCCACAGAATTCCTCACATGGAGGGGAGGGGGTACGGTCTTCTCCACCGTGAACCCAGAACAGCTGCCAGAACCAGCAGCCAGGTGAACAAGGCTTGGGGCAGTGACAGGGCCTGTGGAACAGGGTGTCCTGAACTCCTTCTGCTTCAGAGATAACACCACATCCGGCTGTTCCACATCACTGAGGTTAGGAAAGAAACAGGAAGCCTAATTCAGACCACAGCAGAGAAGATATCTCTTGTATTTAAGAGTTCATTCATTCATCTTCTATACTGCTCATTCTAAACAGGGTTGGGGGGTCCGGAGCTTATCTCAGAAGCAATGGACACAAGGCAGGGAACGACCCAGAATAGAGCATCAACCTCCTTCACAAGGCACACTCACCATTTACACATACAGGCACACCTACGGTCAATTTGGTAACTCCAATTAGCCTCAGCATGTTTTTGGACTCTGGGGGAAACCGGAGCACCTGGAGTAAAGCCCAGAACGATGGCATGGGGAGAACATGCAAACTCCTACAGCATCTCCAGAGATATGAGGTGGACGTGCTAATCACTGTGCCACCAGGCAGCCCTGTAGCATTTAAGTGTGTGTATTAGCTATCTAGGTTTAATATTCAGTGCCGGACAAGCTTTGGGTGACTTAGCAGGACATGTACACCCACAGACTTGAGCTAAGACATGCTGAAATACACACGACTCTGACCTGAGGATGTAGTTGACACAGATGACGCCTTGAGGGCGCCCAGTGTGGCTGTTGTACACCACGGTGGCACTGGTCTCCATCCACACAAAGCCTCCGTGCTTCACCAGCAGCCGATACAGTCCAGTGGAGACCCTGCCCTTCGATAACACTGTCCCAGGAAGCAGAGCACATGTCAGACACTGACAGCTAACTCTGAGGAGCACCTTTCCTCCACTGGCCCCTCACTGAGCTGTACAGTGACCTCAGTAACAGCACTGGCGTGGCTTCAAGCTGAACTTTACACGTGGGTTACTCAAACACAAACATCAGTTATGCTACACAGAGCAGGTGTCCCTGAAATAGATTATCATTTACATGCTATTTTGACAGGGAGTCTGCATGAAATCACAGAATCCCACATTTCCTTCTGAGAAAAAATGTTAATAAAAGAAAGACAAAAATGATTATCAGTTGCCTTCCAATCGTTATTGGTATGTGAGGTAGTTCTGAGAGTACTAATGGCGCAGAATTACTGTTTTACGGCTTTAATAATTTGCGATTTGGTCATTTCAAGGATATAGTTCCTTAGAAACGCTAAGGAGATGATGACTTACAGCTGAGATGTGTCCTCAGCATGTTCTTGCAGTCCAAAGCATGGTAATACTGGTACACGGACTGTCCGATAAGCTCGCTCTCCGTATAGCCTGTTAACTCCGACACTCTGAAAGACAGTAAGAAGAAATTGCACGGCACACATGCAGGAAATACACTGAAGTGATTAACGGACAATGAAATGCCTTTGCTTTAACCGGGAACATCTTTTTTTTCTATTTTTATTAACCGAACAAAAACAAAAGGAATGATTTTTTTGGAAATGAGTTTGCGGCCATATTGGTTCGTGAACTGTGGATTCGGATTTCGAAGACGCGCTGCGCAAACATGCGGCAGACACCGCCGACGGATGGGGGGATAACACTCACGTGGGCTTCTTAGCAGCACAGTTAATACAGCTACTCGCACTCAGTAATGAAAGTTCAGTTTAGGCTGCGATTCACCATGAAGAACGATTAATAAATTTCAACACAACACATCTCAATAACTGAGTACGAACACATGTGGTCTGAAAATTCTTTCCCCAAATATTTATCGAGATCTCATTGGTTAGAACAGCAGTACTGTACAGTCTGCAGTCCTTTGGCATTCAGAAGGGCAGGTTAAATGACCTTAGCTGCCATACCAAGGTCCCACCTGCGGAGCAGAACCCCTCCGCTGGACAGGCACTTCTGGCGCAGTCCGGCTCCTCCACAGACAGTACCGGTGTTCTGACGAGTTGAGCTACCTATCGAGACGTACTCTCGAGCCTTTTTGCACATGTGCAGTTCCACCGTTTGGGGGTTAGGGTTAGGGTTGGGGTTTGGGTTAGGTAAGGGTTTTAGTGTTTTTTGGGGGAGGATTGGGGTTTTGGGTTTTAGGATTGGGGTTAGGGCTATCGATTAGCACTGGGGTAGCCTAACTCGACAAAGAAGCTCAGCTTGACAGAACACGGGCGGGGTACTGGCTAGGGGTTGGGAATCCACAGCACTGGAGCTGCCCATTTGGAACTACCATCCATGGAAGAACGCGGACGTCGTAGAAGACTCAGTAGACGTGGATCCAGGTGATGGATCCAGCCGATGCGGGAGCGCAGCCCGAAGTACTGAAGCACACACAGTGCAGGTGCATTTAGGCCTATGTTCACTGGATTTAAAATAGCAGCTTTTAAATAATACCAGGCTAAGATGGACTACAAAGTCAATGGCAGCTCCATAAAGCCACTTACTAGAGTGCGGAAAAATAGGGCTTGTATCTCATTATATGCCCGTTTAATTTCCTTTATTTCCAAAACGCATGTTTGAAGTTTTCTGATGCAGTAAATAAAGACTGAACTCATGTTACTATTATATATTAATAAAGTCTAAAAAGGATTTTAAATTGATATAAAACTATACCGAAACCATCCCCTTTTATTGCAGTTTTGTTTTTTCTAAGCGTTGCTTTCATCATGAGAAAAGTAGCTGGTTCCAGGGTGCAGGGTTAATGACAGGCTGTGTTCCTGACCTGCAAAAAGCTGGACGTCCGGCCACCCAAGCGGCCTACGTGCAGGTTATCATTCACAGAGAGCGCCCAAGTAATTACTGGAATTGCCGGCGATATTCCCGCTTAACATAATTTTCTTTTCATGAAGTATCACTGCATTTCATCTATATGCACACACTGGAATATCAGTCATTATTTATACCCAAACTTATTTAATATATATGAAGTGATTCCAAATTTCCTTTCAGTAAACAAACTGCCATTGCATGCAGTGCAGTGTTGTTGCCTAAATGATGACTGCCTGCCCCCTCCGCACACAAAATTATCACCCAAAGATGAGATTACTCTATTAGCCCGTGTCCTCCAGGGATGTAGATATGGTCGCCACCCCGCTCTCCCCCTAGCCGATAACTTTTACCACCCCCCCCCGCCCCCGGGCGACAACCGGCCGGGACCCCACAGCCCCCGCCCCCCCCCCCAGGGGAACAGCGTTGTGGTGGGGGGGGCACGGGGGAGGGGGGGTTTGGGGCGGGCCGGGTGGTTATTGGGG
>JAODJX010000051.1:784360-803113 GCA_026776945.1 Isichthys henryi
CCCCCATTGTTAATTTGGTAAGGTTCCTCATGAAGCTGCACCCCCCAGAGAAAGACATCACGAAGCCATTGGTATGCTGGTTCTGAGCCATCAAACACACACGTGCTGTAAGGAAACGCACATGTTTAACCCGTGCACACCTGTAATGGAAAAATGCTTCTCTTTCTGCATGTTCCATCCAAAGAGTGTACAGTAAACACCAATATTGTAGTGCTATGTTTTCATCTGTTAATTTGGCCTATTATTTCCGTGAATACATCAGGGAAAATGAATGTGGAATATACACCAATAAATACAGTAATTAAACGGGCACTCGTGTAAATTGCTAGAAATATATTTATTTATAATTTGTGTAGAAAGCACATCTGCAACTGTCTCAAAGACCATACTTTGTGAGAATATGGATAGATCACTTCAGCTCAAGACCTTATTTAATAAAATAAGGGAAAAGTATTTTAAAAGTGGGTCATAAAAATATATTTAACCTTGATTTATACCAGTCAGTAAATATTTAGTAATGTACTTTCAAAAGCCACACGATTTTTGAACAGCTTCACATTTAATCAGTCACATTTTTTAAACAATTCTGATATAAATTGCATGTTATTTATATTATTTTCCCGTGAAACGTTTGAACAATGTTGCTCAGTAAAGCAAAATATGGCTTTAATTCTCCCCTCACTGTGGGCTGGTGAGTATACTATTCAAAAAGTCGAAAAATTAAGTATATTTTTAAAAACGGGAAAATAAAAGGAAAATTTAATTGCCATCGAAATCTTTTCCTTGCAACTCTGCGGATCTTGAAACAGTCATCCAAGGATGACGATGATGGCATCGGTGATGAAGACGCCACTGCTCTTTGTCCCAGACACCCAGTCTCCAGCAAGTTTGGTCCCCAAGGTCCACCATTCTTTCCATTATGGGTGGAATTATACAGGAGGTCGTTGACTTTCCTCTCCGCTGAAGTGCAGGGCTCCTTTAGCAGAACGAACAGGCGAAGATCACAAAATGCTTCCACTAACTCAGCTTCTGGGTTGCAGACAGACGCTGATCTGAAGATACGATGCTGAGATCCCTTTGCTGGCCGGTTTTAAAATTCCCATAGCTCATAATAAACCTAATTACTATCACTCCCTCTTGTACGGACGAGCTCCCTCCTTTATCAGTACGAGCAAAAAGACTGCGTGCACTCCGTAAGAATAAAGTAAAAAAAGCCGGCTTCTCGATCCATTTCACACAGATATATAATGCTCCAGGTTACGCGCTTACCTGATCCACGCAGTGCTGCCATACACACACCAGCAATAAGAAGTACAATAAGCAGCATACAAATTTGCAGACTCACTCTACTGAATTTTTAGCTACTTGTCATAAATTTTTACATCTATTCCTTGTCCGATATTCTTTCACCTTTCTGCTTTCCGTGGCAGGCAGCCTCTAATATTACGAGGAGGAAAGGCGTTTTTTCCAAACCCTAAAAGTTGTCAGGCCGTAGTGATTTATTAGAAACGGCTTCCTGTGGTTGGCTGGGTTTCTTGTGCCTGGGCCCAAGCATCAAATGAGGCCGGGCGCGAGTAAGAGAGAGAGTCGGGCGGAACAGGACGTATTTCTGCACTTCAGAGATTTAGAATGAAATGCTCTTTGTGAACAACCAATTGTTTTCTGATTATGTTGATGTTTAAGAGACTAAAAAACATCTCATATAATTGTAAAAGACATTAAATAAATGTTTTTAGATCATGTAATTCTCCGTTACTCGTACAATAAGCAGCTATAGACAGCAGGATTGATAAAAATACACTGATATCCAGATTATTGTGTAATGCCGGGGTAAGACTGGATGTGTCTTTGGGCGCTTTCCCACCGCAACAGGTACCGTACTTTCGGTACTTCCGTAAAGTACCAAAAGTATATTTCTTTTGTGTCGGTTTTCCACTGGCGTAAAAACTACCGGCGCCAAATGACATCATCAGTGACCGACCCTCACTGACATCATCAGAAAGCGCGGCGCGGTATTTCTTTCGCTGAATTCAAACATGTTATTATGATCTTTCACTTTCCTGTAGTCTTGCTGAAGTTTTCTGATTTTCAAGCGGCATTGTTCGGTGTTTCGCGTCTGCCTCGTTTCTTCCAAGCGGCTTGCTATTACGGCAAATACTTTTTTATTTCGAGTAATGCCATCCAAATCCCGCTGGATCTCTTCATCCGATCACATGGCGATTAAAGCCTGTGTGTCCTAGTTTGTCCATCCTTCCATTTTACTTTATTTTTTGTTTCTACTGTTTGTTTTTTTTATCTCATTTCTCGCTGTTCGCTGTGTGTCCCAAAAGATGCCGGTTGTATTTTGTGTTTCAGCGGCAGGCTCTTTGCATAACCAATCGAACAGCAAATACGTTTGCAAGTCCCACCCCAAAGTACCAAAGAAGTACCCCAGCTGGTTTGGCACTTTCGGTACTGGAACTTTTGGTACTGGTACCGTACTGAAAGTACCATACTTTGTGCAGTGGAAAAGCGCCCTTTGACAGATGCAAGTCTCTCGACCTCATGTAACCCCTCTTGGCATCATATCAAAGCTGAATTGCTGTCATGTATAATCAGAGCCCCCCCCGCAGCATCCCTGCCTCGAAGTCGTGGGCGGGCCGGGTCACACGGCGGGTCACGCTCGTGGACGTTGGCTCAGCCATCCTCGTGCACTAATGGGCTGCCCAGGGACCTGTAATCTCTTCCCAGCCACCAGTCACAATCAAAACAACCGAGTGTATATCTCAAGAGCGGACGAGGGGCCACAATAACAAGGAAGTCATTACTTCTGAAGGGCCACTGATAGTTCTTGGGAAACTTTAAGTCAAGTCAAGTGAGCTTTATTGTCATATGATCCATATACAGGTATACAGTGGCATGAAATAACATCCCCCCAGGACCGTGGTGCAGCACACAAACAATTTAACAAAAAGATACTGTAACAGAATATTTTAAGATGTTTTTGTGGCATTAATATAGACAGTTATGCTTATAAACCTCTTTGCTGCTTGTTTTTTCTCTTTTCTAAATAATACACCAACCGTCCTGAGTTAAGGCCGCATCACATTTACTGTGATAACTTTTTAAGCAGAGCCTTTCATCCAAAGTGGCGCGCATTTCTTTTTTTTGAGAAAAATGATCACCGAAATGATCAAGGAGTATTATTTGTCATTGTGCAAGAGAGATACAGAAGTACAACGAAACAACTGTCATACAAGTCAGAGAGTATTTACTAAACCATATAAGCATATAAATGCACACAGAGGTGTATAATTCACCGAGATATCAATACATAACTAGCATATAACATTTGGTATA
Source organism: Isichthys henryi (assembly GCA_026776945.1). Classification (NCBI taxonomy): domain Eukaryota; kingdom Metazoa; phylum Chordata; class Actinopteri; order Osteoglossiformes; family Mormyridae; genus Isichthys; species Isichthys henryi. Next base: position 787,700 of record JAODJX010000051.1, read on the forward strand.
TTTAGTATGTAAATAAGCCAGAGTATTGCACGGATAACCTAACGTATAAGCTGAGGAGTATGTCGAGTGTGATTGATGCCATTGCACAAACAACGACTGTTGGAAAGGTGAAAACACTGAAACGCATGTGTGTCTACAGTGATGCTTCTAATCTGCCGACCCTGGTGACACTGTGGTGACAGGTTTTGGTTCATTACACAGAAACAAGGGCGTTCATGCTCACTTACACGAGATACTGACCGAGCAGCGATCCCTCAAACATATCCAGGAATAGAGAGTAACAGGGAAGAAGCCTGTGTTTTGGTGTGTGGTGACCATAGCTTTAGCTTAGTCTGCACACGCTGCGGCCGATGCTGGAACTCGGTGAGCTGAGGAACGCGGACACGGGTTCTCTGCACGTAGGAACGATTTCACCTTATCTGCATTGGAGACTCGGGTCGGGGGGGCTGGGAGGGAGATGAAAGGAGACCTGGGTGGTCAAGATATGGTGCAGAAATGGGGGTCATTTCCTGTTTAGGGACGCCCTGTGTGGCCTGGTGTTTAACGTGCAGCAGCACCACAAACAGGGTTAAATGGGTAAACTGGCGGCTGAGGAGAAGGACACAGATCAGCTACCCAGCGGGAAAGGCAGGCAAGACCCCGCAAACGAGTTTATACTCTGCTATAGGGTGACCAGCTAATCCACGTCGGGGGTGGGGGCATTATGAGCTGCTTCTGGTTTTACAGCTACTTTTAAAACTGAAAAGCGCCTGTGTTTGGCTGAATAGTCAATTCTCCCTGAATGAAAGACTCCTACAGCAGTTTCACATGAACATTAGTGATACATGCATTGATTTTAGGAGACTGACCAATCAGCACACAGCAAGAACTCAGTGAAATTCAGGTCCTTTTAACTGAAATGGTTGAAATGGAAGTTTACGAACCTTGTCCTAGCTCATAGTCCTTTCCCCCTCAACATGAATTATCTGGTCATCACACTCTGCTGGTAATCAGAATTGCAAAATACCAGGGCAAATCAATATACGTTATGTAAATACAATTAAATGGTTATCAAACATTCCACCCCCCAATAACAGTAAAAGTCAAAGAAGTTGCACAGGTTAAAGGTTTGAAGATTTTACACGGTTAGAGAACTGCATGTAAGAAGGATTCAGCAGTGCGGACAAGTGAAAAACTGGAATAAATTAGTTTAATAATGACCAGCCTGACCTGGAACACGTCACCATGACACTGTTACCGTGGGAACCACCTGTGTAGTACCACAAAATAGCATACGTCATCCACTTCTACAGGGAAAATAAACACAAATTAACAAATGGTCCCATGTACTGGATTGGGCCAGTCGTTTAACTTCCTTTAGGCTGTGTTGTCTTACAGTACTAAGAAGGAATGTGCAAATATAAAAATTGCTTCTTAAAAATTGGAAAAATAGTATACATTGTCCATTTCCAAAGAACGACACAAAACAGATATGTAAAGAAATTCTAAAGTGTCTTTGCAGGGACACTGGGGTCAGGGAAGGGTCAGGGCCCACACCGACAGTAATGCAGGATGTGAAAATGAAGCAATTTCTCTGTTTTGCCTGCTGAGACCAACATCGGCCTGCCCTGTTTGTTTGTAAAACCAAGAAAAAAAGATTTGTTTTTCTTACAAGAGAAGGAAAGAAAACTTAACTCTGAAGCAAATATTTGCACGCATAGATAAACCTTAATTGAGAAAATATATTTAAGATGGATGAGTTAACTATAATCAGCAATAAAGAGCTATATTTATTTTTTTTTCTTTTCTCGGGACCAGCCTGTTTACCATCACTTAATTGAAATCTTTAGGGAAGAGGGGGCTTGTCTGCATCTCAGTGTAATTGGCGTGGAGTTTGCAAGGGCACCGCTTATGTAGGAGGTTTGCATTGTGCAGCAGTTTCTGTTACGTTTTACAGACACAGAGCCCAAGTTATCCAGCACGCCATGAAACTGTACATATACCGTTGTGCAAAAGTCTTAGGCAGTCAAAGACAGCGATGTGTAAATGATCTTCATGTTGGTGTAGCAGTATTGTATCACACATTGCTTATTCATGATTTATTATTGGTTTTTGTAGTTAATACATTATTAAAGAGAGTTGGTATGAAGCTGGAAAAGAAACTTAACGTTAATACGAGGACCCTCATGTAAAGCGTCAGAACGGCGGGGGGGCGCTGTTACGTCACATGCTCCGAGGCAGGACAGCTGGATAAACGAAGCAGCGAAAAACACCTACCCCAGGACAGACTGATATATTCTGAAAAGATCGTTTTAAAATTAGACGCATATTTAATTATGCTTCATGCATTTTAACTAAACATTACCACATACGCCACTCTTCTCCATGACCGGTGAACAGGTGGTGTCTGCTCAGATACCCTCAGCTACCCTCTTCGGGAGGTACTGAAATAAACTCTGCATGGTGTTATAGATATGCGATAATAACATTAACGGCTACTCATAGGTTCCTTAAGAAACTGCGAATTCCTTATATTAATATTATATATGCTCATGTAATTGTTCGTAAATATCATTAAGTTCGTCTAGGCCTGCAAATCAATGGAAAGCATTTCTATTCCAAGATACACGACATGTCCCCTTGAAATGCAAGCTGCCATCCAACAACTTAATCGCAGAAAATCGGTATGCTGTCTGTCGAACGGCACGGTAGTATGTGTGTTCCATATATGGACTGGGGCAGATATGATTGGCCAGAGAACATGCCAATTATTTAGTCTGTTATTTCATTGGCTTGTAGGCGGAGCTGGCAATGAATGAAAAGCGGAAGTGGATATGGAAGGGTGAGAGTGCAGTTTAAGAAACGGAACGAGGGTTTAAAATCGCAGGCAAGAGCCGGGCAATTACTTAACTACTATTATTAGTGCTGCCATTAGGGAAAGTGATATAATACGGTAATCAAGGATTTGTATGCATGCTTTACAATTATCTTGTTAGAAAATCATAAGGTCGCAAGTTCGCCGAGTTAATCATGTACTTTTGATGAGCTAACGTTAGCTGCTCGGCTACATTTTTTTATAAGACGGTTCCCTGTTTCCCGAAGTCCGTGGCTAACCTGTCATTCGTAGTACCTAACCGTTTAGCTAGATTTATTGCAGAATATGATATGCAATTTGAATTTATTATTAAATGTAATATAACATGTGACTTTACAATTATAAGTTTAAATATGGTTTCAGCTGCAATTATGTGGCTTGCAAATACTGTTTCGGTTTCATAGTCAGTAACAAGGCCAAAGTGCATACCGTTGGTTATTTTCACGTGCAAAATTGTATGACTGAGAGCTTTTTAATGTGAATAATTAACAGAGAGGGCATTTTTGTAGTGCTGTATGTTTAATTAAGGTTTACCTTTGATTAAAAAAATGCATTTCCAATCCTTTTTAATTGCAGATTCTTGTGTGATTTTCCACGTTTTAGTAATGTTTTCATAATTTTACCTAACAGAAGTACCGGAAATGACATGTCACTCCCAGTGTGACTGATGTGCTTGTGCCCTGTGCTGACCCCAGCCAGAGCCTGACCTGGTTCCCCTCATTTTTCCGTAGCTGCCTTGTTCCTCGCGTGTGAGACATCGTCTTCGGCTCGCCATGGTGGACTCCCAGTACTACCTCCCTAACGACATCGGTATCTCGGCGCTGGACTGTGGCGAGGCCTTCCGCCTGCTCTCTCCCAAAGAGCAGCTTTACGCTCACTACCTGTCACGGGCGTCCTGGTATGGGGGACTCGTCGTGCTGCTGCAGACGTCTCCCGAGTCAGCCTCCATCTACGTCCTCCTGCAGCGCATGTTCCGGCTCCAGAGCCCGGCACAGCTGGAGAGCGTGGCCACAGCCGCTGGACTCACCCCCGATGAGTATCAGGTCAGACCAGCTCAATGAAGTCTGTGGTGGGTGGGATTTCTTCCACTCGCGACCACTGATTGGATTAGCTCAGTGTCCGTGGGTTGATTGAGTGGATCTCATTGGCTTAAACAGTGATTGACAGCACAGGATTGTGAGGGTAACGACCCCCCACAGGGGGCTACAAAGATTTTCACTCCATCACCGTTTAGACATAATCAATCTCCGCAAAGTATTTGGGATGTGAAGGTAACACGACCGAGGCTACTGGGAAATTACCAGTAGAAACACTGCCTGCTCTGGAATGTTCTCTGTTCTTGTCTCAGGCCTTCCTGGTCTATGCTGCTGGACTGTATGCCAACATGGGGAACTACAAGTCTTTTGGAGACACGAAGTTCATCCCCAACCTGCCGCAGGTCAGGTCCTCTTCCTGCCTTTGCACACGCTTCGCTTTTCTTGATTGATTGTTTGTGCATAAAACTTTAAGTGCCTCTCACAGACAAAACAGTCACAAAGTGGCGTACAAAACGAAATTGCAGAAAGGAAATAACAGAAGACGAATAAAACCTATAAAAATACACAATACATAGAAAACCACTATTTCACAGCATCACATTTATGTCCCAAAAGCCTGAGTAAAAGTACGTTTTAAGCTACCCTTTAAAACCACCAACAGAATCTGCAAGATGCTACGGTAGAGGAAGATCTTTCCAAAACGTTGGTGTGTGTGTGTGTGTGTCTCCCTTCCACAGGAGAAGCTGAAGGCCTTGGTGTGGCAGTGCCAGGCGTTCCAGGACAGTCCCACGGAGATGGAGGCGCTGTGGAGCACATGTGGTCCCCTGCTTTATTCTCTGGATGACAAACACAAGCAACTGGGCCTTGGAGACAAGGCAAGGGCGCAGTCGTCGTGACAGACATCAGGAGCGGGAGGCAGTAACGCTTGCTAAAAATCTCGATGCACGTGTCTCTTTCTCTGGCGTTTTGGAGCCTGGAACCGGATCCAGGCCCAGAGCACATTTCCACCGACGCAGTGCCAGGGATGGTGCCAGGCTGTTTTATTATTGTGTGATCCTTAAAAGGACAGCGGTTAAAACGGCGAGTGAGAATAAATAATCAAATCATTTACACACACAGACTGGGGAGAAATATAGCCTTTTAAGGAGTGGAAAATGGATGCCGGCGATAGACGGGGAGCAATGAGTCATTAAAAACTTTTTTTGGTCGGCAGTTTATAAAAACTTAAAAATGTGAAACAGATCTAGATAAATATGAACCATTACTTTATTTTCACTTCCGCTTGCGCAACATTTCCGTCGTTCTATTTTTTTTGAAACTGGTGGAAAGGTTTGCGAAAAGCCCCAAGCAAGAACCATCACTGGCTCCGTCACCATGTTGGTGGTAAGGCATAGGTCTCTTTGGACGGGGCTCAAGACCCGTCTCATTTAGCAGAGCGGCCTTATCCAAGGACGGGGTGTCGTGCATTTGATAGCAGTAGTTCCAGTTTCTGACTTGACTGAAAACTGCTGCAGAATATAAGCAGCGTCCAGCCCTGATGACATCACTCCGGTGGTGCTGTGTTTACATTTTTTTGGGCCATATTTTTAACATTGTCGTTAATCTGATGAAGATGATGATGATTATGGTTTCCTCTCTAGGGGATCACCACATACTTCTCAGGGAACTGCTCTTTAAATGACGCTGAGCTGGCCCAGAGGTTTCTGGATTCCAAGGTAAAGGTCTTGCAGTACAGGTCAGCGCTCTGGCCCCCTCTACTGGCTGCATTCTGAACTACCCCCCCATGTCGCTACACAGAGTCTGAGTGCCTACAACACGCGACTCTTCAAGACGGGTGGCGTCGAGGGGAAGGAGAGCTATGAAGTGCGATTGGCTTCTGCTGTGCAGAAGGGTGAGCATCTGTCTGCAGCCAATCAGATAATTTTACTCTGCCCATGTGACCGGACATCGCGTATTGGTCACTCACGCTATGCATTTTTGTATTGACATTGTCTGCTGTAGACAGTGCTGTGGATGGCGAGACGGAGACGCCCTGTCGCCGGTACGAGTTCGAGAACGCTGTGTTCACCGTGCGCAGGGGCGACTATGCTCCCCTCATGAAGAAAGTGAGCGAGAACCTGGAGAAGGCCCAGGTGAGACCCACAGCCCGCCAGACCCTCAGCTCCACATGCGCCCCGGTGCCGGTACCGCGGGGGTCTTGCCTGGCGTGTCAGCTCGGCATCTCTTGCCGTAGGCGTACGCTGCCAGTGAGAATCAGCGGCGGATGCTGGAGGAGTATGTCCGCAGCTTCACCTTCGGCGCTGTGGATTCTCACAAAGAGGGGTCCCGCTACTGGATCAAAGACAAGGGGCCCATCGTGGAGAGGTATCCCTATACGCAGCCCAGCCTTGGGGGGCTTCATTACTGCTGCTGTACCATCCGCCATTGTTCAGGAGGCACTGCACACACAGCTCTCATTATCAGCCAGGACCATAGCTGGGAAGACCGTTCACGGGATGTCCAGTAACCCTAGTGATAGCCCCCTCCTTGCTCACCGGTGGGGTTCATACCCTTCATTTTTTTTCCTGCCTGCATGCCTGTTATAAGTAGCTGCCTCTGATCTCTGTTTCTAGTTATATCGGCTTTATCGAGAGCTACAGGGACCCATTTGGATCAAGGGGCGAGTTTGAAGGTATGATTCCCCAGTCTGGGTGCTTTATTTCCTCGGCCGTGCCCGCCTCTCCTCCCCTCTGCTCCATGACCACGACCGCCTCGACTGCCCCCGCCTCACCTCCCCTTTGGCTCTCGCCATGCCCTCCTCTCCTGCCCCTCGGCTGTGCCCGCCTATCCTCCCCTCTGGCTCTCACTGCTGTCCTGCTCCTTGACCACCCCACCTCTGCTTCCTCCCTCAAGGCTTTGTGGCTGTGGTTAACAAGGCCATGAGCGCCCGCTTCACCAAGTTAGTGAGCTCCGCCGAGGTGCTTCTGCCGGAGCTCCCGTGGCCAGCGGCCTTCGAGAAGGACACTTTCCTAAAGCCCGACTTCACCTCCCTGGACGTGCTGACGTTCGCAGGCAGCGGCATCCCAGCTGGTATCAACATCCCCAACTGTGAGTGCCTGGCAGTGGCCCGTTCCAGGGCTCGGGGGTCGGCAACATGCCCCAAAACCATATCTCGTGAAATGGCTCTGGTAACCCAAGTGCACATCCAACCTGCACATACCATCCATGTACAGTTGCCCGTGATAACATACAAAAAAGTAGGGATTCACAATCATTTTTTTAAGAAGTGCAAAATTGCACGACTGTACACAATAAGAGGGGTGAGACTTACGACCATAACCACATGGTGCTTGGGTGTGTAATCAGTGACACCTTAAATCCTTCACAGATGTGTGCAGGTGGGAGTCTGTAGGCGCTTGTCACATAAGACGACTTAAATATACGATTGATTTCAGTCACTTGGATATCTGTGCGGGGGGGGGGTGTAACTGCAAGTGGACCTACCCCGACACTGACATGGTATTGCTTGCTTAATGTGCTCTGTGTGAAGGACTCACCCACTGGGCTTAGTTTTGGGGGGAGTCCTCTTCCAGCTGATGAGTTCTGTGTGTTTATGGTGCGGTCGCAGGTTGATTGCCGATCCCGTGTTTCCTCCAGATGATGATATCCGGCAGACTGAAGGCTTCAAGAATGTATCCCTGGGGAATGTTCTGGCAGTGGCCTACGCCACACAAAAAGAGAAACTGACCTTCCTCAACGAGAGTGACAAGGCATCTGTCCGTCTGTCCCCCTCTGTCCATCCCCACCTTGCCGTGTTCATCCCGCTCTTTCTAACACGAGCCCCATCCAGTCTGTCATTAAAACGTCTACTTCAAGTGGAAAGGCCTGTCTCACTCTCTGTCCGGCTGTCTGTCTCACTCTCTGTCCGGCTGTCTGTCTCACTCTCTGTCTGTCCATCTCCACCCTGCCGTGCGCATCCCCTTCTCTAACACAAGCCCCATTCCATCTGTCCTTAGGATGTCTACATAAAGTGGAAAGGCCCCTCTTTTGAGGTCCAGGTGGGACTTCATGAACTGTTGGGGCATGGCAGTGGCAAGCTCTTTGTCCAGGTGATTCGGCCGGCTTTCATGTCCTCGGGATTCCAGTGCTGCGGTCCCAAATATCTGCCTGTGTCTGTCCACAAGCATGTTAATCCTTAGCTGAAAGCGCTTAAAGCAGTGAGTCTCGCTAATGTCTGTTTCCTACAGAAAATTTTGTTCATCCAGTGACTGTCGGATGAATTTTGGTCTTTTGGTGGCCGTTACCTGTGCAGTGTGGCTGGATATCAGGAACCCCTGGGCTTAAAGGCTCATGTTTCTCTGCACGCGCACTACAACGTTTATAATGCGCTTGTTGTCACTGTGCGAATCCGTGCTGCACTCCAAATGTATCTGCGCAGAAGTGTATGCGCAGCTCTGGACGCACTGTGCATGATCGATTTACTAGCATTCACTTTAAATATCAGCACGGATGCTTTTGACGAGCAGTGGGGTAGTTTGCAAACCATGCAGACTATTTACCAGGTAATAAAACTCTTAGATACATGTAAGTACATGTGCATGCGTTTGCAGAAAATGTCACGCCAGCCAGCCAATCGAAGATGGCAACTCTGTGAGCTGCCTCTGAATTTGTAAACCACTGAGAAATGGACAAACCTCACTGCTGTGCTGCGTGTGCAGGGAATATCAGAATAATAATTTATATTATTATTAATAAAACATATCTACAGCACGTTGTGCGCATGTATAAAGTATGTGGCGTGACTGGAGAACTATGAGCATTTCCGTGAACGTGTATGCAGAGTGGATACGCGAGTGTTGATCGTAATGTGGGTCTCTCTTTGGGGGCACCATGTGTCGTCTTCCCACTCCAGGATGAGAAGGGGAACTTCAACTTTGACCAGGAGAGCGTCCGTAACCCAGAGACGGGGGAGCTGGTGGGTGTCAGCGCCTGAAGGTGTCGGGAACCGGGAGTGGGTCACTTTGTGGTTTGGAATATAAGATTTGTAGGTTTTGTATATTTGGGTTTTGTCGGTCAGTGGGATGGGAATGGTTCTGAGGTATGTGAGGTGGGCCACAGGACTCTCATTTATTTGATGTTGCTGCTGTTTTTAAAGGAATTTCGTTTTTCGGTAATTATGGTATCTTGTCCATAGATATCCAGCTGGTACAAGGGAGGCGAGACGTGGGACAGCAGATTCTCCACCATCGCATCGTCCTATGAGGAGTGCAGGGCTGAGTGCGTCGGCCTCTACCTCTGCCTCAACAAGGAGGTGCTCAGGTAAGGGCAGGGCCAGGCGGAGGCGGGGTCATTCTCAGCCTGGGGGGGGCACGTGCTTTAGCCCAGCCACGGGTGGTGCCTTCGGGCGGCGCCTGGGGATGTGGGATCGTTCTCGGCTGGTGCGTGATGTGCCGGTGGTTTTGGGTTACAGCATCTTTGGACACGAGGGCGAGCAGGCAGAGGAGGTGGTGTACGTCAACTGGCTGAACATGGTGCGGTCTGGCCTGTTGGGACTGGAATTCTACACCCCCGAGAGTAAAAGCTGGAGACAGGTGGGGCCAGCCGCAGGCAGAGCCCATGTTACACGCGGGCACACACACACACACGTGGTGCCTTTCACCTGTAATACCGACATTCTTATTCTGTCTGTCTGTCTGTCTCAGTACTGGGTCCCCAAAAAGCTCTCTTCCTTTATCTTTACATTGTTTCCTGAGCGAGTCTGACACTGATCACTATGGGGCTGCTTATCCTGGTGAGCGCCGGTCCCCCAGGCCAGCCCTGGTGCGTAACGTCCGATCGGGCGTCGCACAGTGCAGCATCTCACCCCCCCCCCCCAATCCCCCTAGGCCCACATGCAGGCGCGATTCGTCATCCTACGCGTGCTGCTGGAGGCTGGCGAGGGCTTCGTTACCCTGGAGGAGTGTGCGGGCTCCGACGGGCGGCCCGACGCCCTCATAGCCCTGGACCGAGCCAAGATTCACACCGTGGGCAAGACCGCCATTCAGAGGTTCCTCTGCAAACTGCAGGTGAGCTTGATGAACTGCATTATGAATCAATTTTCAGATCCCTGCAACATATTAGGATGTTAATTTATATTGATATCTGGGGTGCCTGGGTTACATCTTTTGAAGTACATGTACTTTGCATGAATCATCGCATTTCAGTCTGAGGTACTTCCGTGCTCAGAGATCTGCTCAGTGAATGAGCCCCCCCCCCTCCCGTTTTCCGTCCCGTAGGTCCATAAGTCGACGGCCGACGTGGAGGGGGGCCGTGCACTCTACGAGGGCTACTCGGAGGTGACCTCCGATGGCTTGCATGACTTCCTGCGTCTGCGTGAGACCGTCCTGCTGAGGAAAGAAGCTCGCAAGATGTTCGTCCAGGCCAACACCTGCGTCAATGGTCAGCCAACGCCCCCCCCCCCCCAATCTGGTTGCCGCCAGTGTCCTGTTTTAATAGGCGAATATCATCAATAATTAACACTCAAAATATTTTTAGCTCTGAAAATAGGGCACCATACTCCCTATTGTTTGTTTAGGACAGTCTGGCCTGGTTAGTTGTGGTTACATTCATCATTAATTTGGAAAGTTCTGTCTTTGCTTAACCTAGTCAGTCATTACTTTTAATTAAATTAGTGTAATATTGTACTTCAGCTTTGGTATTGCAGGGGTGGCTGTTTATTTTGTTTAATTGGCTGTAAAAAGACAATGGAAGAGGTGCAATGGCTGACTGGAGCTGGTGTCACGTGACTGGCAGGTGCGTCCGTGGAGCTCGTGGAGTATGAGAGCAGCGCCGCCGGGCTCATCCGCTCCTTCACGGAGCGCTTCCCCGAGGACGCCAAGGAGGTGGAGGCCGAGCTGCTGGAGCTGAGCCGGCGCGACGCCCCCTGCTGGTGCTGAGGACAGCACCCGCCTCGCCGCCACGTCCGCTGGCTCTGTAGCTCCGAAGCCTGTTTTCACACACAATGTAACGGTTTTTCTTGAGATGTATCTAAAGTGCAGGTCTGACGCTTTATGGTCCCTTGTGGTTTTTTTTATTCATTAAACTCCTGTGGTTTAACTCTTAATTTATGTCCTTCCACTTAAGCAGTATAATCAGTGTAAGATCAGCTTACGGTACCATGTAGCTGCTTTGTCAGGACCGGTCATATAGGTCACATGACGTTCCAGTAAAACACCACCTTCTCTCACATGCCGAGATACTAAAATTGATTTGAAATGGTTTAAAAACTCGACAGGCCTTTTCGGACCTGCCACCCTCTTCTGTAAGTTCAGTACTTGCAGACGACCAGCAGTCGCGAAATGCTTCAGCGACTTCATCACCAAAGCAAAATAAAACGGCCAGCGTGAGTGGTGTTTGTTCCATCGGCCATTGATCCTCTAAGCTGTTACTTTGCCATCTCCTGTTTGGTAATGTGATCTGGGAGCGAGTGCTGGATCTATGCATCTCAGCTGCTGCCTCAGACATGTCCTGGTTTAAGGTTTCCTATCACTATCAGCTGTCTAGTGAACAGAGATGCATCCATAAATTCTGGGCCTCATGACAGAATTTCACCTCCCCCCCCCCTCCCCCTTCAACTTTATGTATTCGAGTGCTGGGCCCCCCTCAATCTGCCAGGGAATTCATGCCCTTTTAACACCCCCTGGTAGTGAACACCAGCTACCAATGGCGGAGGAAAGATTCTGAGATTGGGGGGAGGCGACACACTAAATTTAAATAATTAAAATACAACATTAATGGGCAGGATGAATGAAGCCAAATTAAACAGTGGGGAGCAAGTACAACTGGTTTCTACGTACCCTGCCAACTAATATAAAATCTTTTATATAGTAAAATCTATAATTTCACACAGCGTGTGTCTGCCATCAGCTCCAACGAATTGAACCCCTTAATTTTCATTGGGATCAACATTCATGGTCTGCGAGACATTGCTTTTTATTTTAGCGATTTTGGAATGTAAATGGTCACGAGAAGCCAACGAAAACGGAGACTTTTGAAATGATTTTATTCTTATTTTTGAACAGTTCCGATATAGCTTAAGACGAATTAGCGAATATATCTCGTGATGAAGAAAAATAGGAAGTAAATTTCGTTGTCAATATTTAAGAAGACGAGAGTCCCTTTGTATGATCGGGCACATATTCATATGGTTTTGTCACAGATGAACGTGTCTAGGATACACAGCTTTTGGCTTCAGGTGTGAGAATCTTAGAAAGGTAGGAACATGCTTCTGCCCTGCCTTCGGATCACTGTAAATAAAGGAGACAAACGGAGCAGAGACACTCGCACATCTCTAACTGGATACGAGCTGGTTCACTGGTGAGTCTGTCATTGGTTGAAGTGTGCCCAGTTCACGGGAACATCCCCGATTAATATCTCTCTGCCATTCGCCATTCTGGCACTAAACGCAAACAGCGACAGTGGAAATAACATTCCGATTTGAAAAAATAACGTAGAACGTGCTGACCCCCGGTGGCCAGTGTGAGTACTGCATGCACGTTCCCTGGATACACGGTGCTTTTGCCAATGAGACTTAGTCCTGGGTGAGGGGCTATTCATTGCCAGAGCGAGGCGGGTCATCGTGCCCCACACCGGCAGACTGTTCCCTCTGGTGCACTCGCAGGTGTGCCGACAGCTGCTCTGGCTGCCGGAAGCCGCGTGTGCAGCTGGGCTCGGTGCAGCGGTGCGGCCGGTCCCCACTGTGTGTGCGCTGATGTGCCCGCAGGCTCCCCGGCTGGCTGAAGCTGCGACCACACTCAGTGCAGTGGTACGGCGTCTCCTTGGTGTGTGTACGCAGGTGCACCTTCAGCTGCTCCAGCTGCTTGAAGCCCTTGCCACACTGAGGCTGTGTGCATGTGTAGGGTCGCTCCCCGCTGTGCACGCGCCCGTGAAGCGTCAACGAGCGCAGCCGCCGGAAGCGCTTGCCACACTCACTGCAGTGGTACGGTGTCTCACCTGAGTGGACCCGCTGGTGTTTGCGTAGGCCCCCTGAGCTGCGGAAGCTGCGTCCGCAGTCGGTGCAGCGATAGGGCGCCTCCTGCGAGTGCCGGTGCTGGTGTCTTGCCAGGCCGCTTGCCTGTCTGAAGCTCCGCCCACAGGTGGGACACACATACGGTGTCTCCCCTGAATGGATGCGCTGGTGCGTCTCCAGTTGCCGCAGACCCCGGAAGCTTCTGCCGCAGTCCTGGCAGACGTAGGGCCGCTCACCAGAGTGGATGCGGCGGTGCCGGCGCAGGTTGCCCAGCTGGTTGAAGCTGCGACCGCAGGTGGCGCAGCAGAAAGGGCACTCTCCAGTGTGCACGCGGTGATGTGCCTTCAAGCTGCCCAGCTGCGTGAAGCTCTTTCCGCACTGCACGCACTGGTAGGGTGTCTCCTTGGTGTGCGTGCGCCAGTGGATGCGCAGTGCTGCTGCGTCTTTGCAGCTCTTGTCGCACTGGCTGCAGCGGTACGCTGTGCGGCCCGAGTGCAGCCGCTGGTGCCTGCGCAAGTAGGCCTTACGGTTGAAGGCTTTGCCGCACTCTCCGCATGTGTAGGGCAGGGAGGTTGGCGGCTTGCTGTCTCCCCCGATGATGGTGGCGTCCAGTGGTGGTGTGACTTGCAAATCCGAGGTCTGCGCTGCTTCCGGCTGCTCCTCTCCGGCCAGAAGCACAGTGCAGACATGCTCCTGCTTAAGAACTGCCCAGAAAAAGTACACTGAGCGCCTCCATCTGCCTCCATCAGCTGATTTTTGGCAAAGCTTTGGATAACCATCCACAGTATCATGGCAACGGCACTGCGCCTTATTTGCTCATGGGACTGCGGTGTGTCTGAGGTCTCGTCTCACGGTTTCTGGCATCAGCACAATTTATGTGTACATTTTCCATGCAGAAGTCGCATCTTTTAATGCATGGCAGTAGTACGATAGGTAGAATATGCGAGGGAACTACAGCTTGGCGGGTTCATTTGTTTGACGCGTGACGGAATTAAGTGTCCAGACATGAGGCCCATTAGTCTAAGACGTGCCTGATGTTGGCCGGTTATGTGCGAAGGGAACAAAGATGTGGTCATCCCACAGACTAGCCGTCACACACACAGCCGATCTCGCTCACCTCACCGGCACCTCGCCAATTGCTATTGTTTTTAGGTGCCATGAATTCTGCACGGTGCCAGAGAATCGTACAGGATAATGCCGGGCCAACTGTCTGTAGAAGCGCCGTGGAGCTGAACAGTAATTACAAGAAGCGTTTGGCTGCAGTCTTGCTGCTAAAAGCGAAACTGGCTTCCTGCATGGTGACTCCTTATTTTACCTGACAGCATGTGCTGTTCCACTACATTCCCTTTTAAGTGCATGGAGCTTTTTTGTGTTAGAATTTAGTGTAAATGCTTCTCTCTCTTAGTGTTCAGCTTTGACAACATTAAGTGCGAAATATATGTAAAAATCAGATGGGTGAAATACTTATTTTGAGGTACCTGTGTGTGTGTGCGTATGTGTGTGTGAGCATGTCTATGTGTGTCTGTGCATTTGTGTGTGTACGTGTTATGCATGCCTGCACATGCGTTATGCGTGCCTGTGAGTGTGTGGTCCAGGTGTCATTTGGCACCAAATGTCTCCACAATGTCATAAAAACCTCTTTTTGACATTGTGGGGGCCACCTTTTTGGCCCCCCCAAGTGGAAACTCAATTTTTCAACAATTTTTCATCTCAACAACTCAACATTTCAAACATTCTTGTATTTTGTTTGGTCACTTATGGTTAAGGTTAGGGTTAGTTGAGGTTATGTCCATGAAAATGAATGAAATCCCCACAAAGATATGAGTACAGGTCTGTGTGTGTGTGTATCTGGGTGTGTGCGCGTGACTGTGTGTGTGTAACTGTGTGTGCGTCTTTGCTTTCGGTCGTAGACAGTAGCTCTTACAGTCATGGAGCAGGGTGGGCTTCTCATCCTCCTGGCCCCCTCCCGTCTTCTCTTTCTGGGGGGGTTCGCCTTTCACTCTGACTGGGAGCCCCCCCCTGGGCCCCAGGGGCACATGTGTAAGTGCTGGGTGATGGGGAGGAGAGCTGTCAGCAGGAGACAATTCCAGAGCAAACGGCGTTGCCAACTCCAGATGATTACATGGCGAGGAGGAGGGAAGAGCTACTCAGAAGGCTACTGGAGGCGTAGAGCCGGCAAAAGGCCACGCGGGCTTGTTCCGCAGTGTAGCCCTGCATCCACTGTACAACAGCAGTGCAAGATATGAACCATCATGAAAAGTAACCATCAAACAGACACGGTAGCTTCTAATAAGGTGGGCTGCCTCACAGAGCAGTAACGAAGCACATTGTCTAAATGTGTGATTATGGTGTGTAAATACGTGATTTATAGGTGTGTCGCAGAGCCGGTATCGCAGTGTGCTGCCTCGCAGGGCAGTAACGAAGCACATTGTCTAAATGTGTGATTATGGTGTGTAAATGCGTGATTTATAGGTGTGTCGCAGAGCCGGTATCGCAGTGTGCTGCCTCGCAGAGCAGTAACGAAGCACATTGTCTAA
>JAODJX010000051.1:904781-915420 GCA_026776945.1 Isichthys henryi
CCCCCCACCCCCGCATCACTCTCTGCTAGTGTGAAAAGGACCAGCATCACTTATAGCGCCCTGGCTGCCGTTCCTCGCAGGCAACACCTTCTGTCACAGTCACTTCCACTCCAGTTCACCATATGGTCAGAAGACACTGCATTTGTAAACAAACTGAATAGCTCACTAGAACGCTACACTTTGCTATCATTTAACCTTTGGATGAAGTCATAGGATTAAATTCCCTCAATACTCAACATAAAGGGAGTGCCACTGAACAGCTGACTGCATAAATGCCCCCTGACGGAACAATGGGGCCTGCAAACACACCGCAGTCCGACGGAGTATCAGGAAAGATGTCAAACTTCTATCACATTTTAATTTTGATGTGTGATTGGTCAGCACCAGCAAGCCAATGTGTGTGGATCTTTCTAAAGCCACAGGAAGATGCACGTTATCAATCAGGCCGTCCGTCAGAGCGATGCACTCCTTAATAGGCGGGCAAAGGCAGCAAAGCTATGGACAACTTTAACAGCACTTTGTAATGGAGACCGCATCAGCCAAGATCAATTCACATGCATGATTAACGTCATGGCCCACAGGGGTACAGACACAGGCTTGCAGGGACAGAGTACATTATTACTGCGTCTTTTAGCTCAAACAAGCGACAGGTCATCACCTTGCTAATCGACACTGCGGACAGACCACTGACCACAGCCATATTAATCAATCCCCGAGTCAGCAACTTGTAGCCTGTACAAGAGACGGGTCGCCACCATGCTGATCGATACTGAGGGCAGGTCACTCACCTCAGCCATATTAATCAATCCCAGAGCCAGCGTCTTGTAGCCCAGGATAGTGCGATTCTTGTATCGCTTGCGACGCTGGAGCATGATCTGTAGCTTGTTGGCGTCTCTCTTCAGAAAGTGGGGATACTGAGCGGGAGGAGAGAATGGAGGGTTTGAGGTTTGAAGAAGCTCTGAGATTTTATCCTGCCTGCGCATGCAGACTCAGCAGGGCCATATTTAGGGCCCCCATCTAGAGCATAAAACACCGCAGTAACAACCACAGGAAAAACGGGGCCCCCTGCAACTCAGGGCCTCCAGCTATAGCCCAGGCCTACAGCCCCGGTTCGTCCAGGCCTACAGCCCAGGTTTGCCCAGGCCTACAGCCCAGCTTAGCCCAGGCCTACAGCCCAGCTTAGTCCAAGCCTACAGCCCCGCTTCGCCCAGGCCTATAGCCCAGCTATAGCCCAGGCCTACAGCCCCGGTTCGTCCAGGCCTACAGCCCAGGTTTGCCCAGGCCTACAGCCCAGGTTCGCCCAGGCCTACAGCCCAGCTTAGCCCAGGCCTACAGCCCCGGTTCGCCCAGGCCTACAGCCCAGCTTAGCCCAGGCCTACAGCCCCGGTTTGCCCAGGCCTACAGCCCCGGTTCACCCAGGCCTACAGCCCAGGTTCGCCCAGGCCTACTGCCCCGGTTCACCCAGGCCTACAGCCCAGGTTCGCCCAGGCCTACAGCCCAGCTTAGCCTAGGCCTACAGCCCCGGTTCGCCCAGGCCTACAGCCCAGGTTAGCCCAGGCCTACAGCCCAGCTTAGCCCAGGCCTACAACCCCGGTTCACCCAGGCCTACAGCCCAGCTTAGCCCAGGTCTACAGCCCCAGTTCGCCCAGGCCTACAGCCCAGCTTAGCCCAGGCCTACAGCCCAGGTTCGTCCATGCATAAGTGTGGTCTTGGTTTGTTTATTTCCCTATAAATTAACTAGTGCCTTTAACCATTTATTCATTTTCTGTTCCTGCTCGTCTTACGCTATGGGCACAAGGCAGGTGATACCCCAAGCAATTTGCTAACTCCAATTAACCTCAGCATGATTTTGGACTGGTGGGGGGGAGGGAACTGGAGTATCCAGAGGTAAACCCCACAATGACCTACGGAGAACATGTACTCTCCACCCACACCCCGCCCATTTTTCTGGAGAGCCACACCTGCAGAGAGAAGGTCAGCTGGAGGTCAGTCTCCGTCAGCCCGGCCGAAGACAACAGGATCTCATTGGACCGCAGGATCCGCTTCGAGCCCTTTGTAGGGAGAAACGGAGCCGTTGTGAGAAACTCTCAAACCCAGGGCTAGGAAACAGCACTGAGAATTATGCGGGGGGGTGTCGGTAAGTGTGTGGGTCACCTGGAGCTTGACGGCGATGACCACTGATGTCAGGTCTTTGTCCAGCTCCTTCAGCATAACCAGCTTCTTGAGCGTCAGGTTGAAGAGCCTGGTGAGAGGAGAAGCACGGCTCAGACCAGCCATTTGCCGAGCTATAAAAGTGGCTTTCAGAAGCCCTGCAGGCTGTAGGCAGACTTCAGAAACGTGTGGAATTTCATCAGCGCTGTAAACACCGACGTGCTGCTTTACTCCCAGTGCGGAAATGAGTGATACCGGCGGATTAAGAGCTCCGCCAGGTTCAGCAACAGCCCCCCCGCCCGAGGCTGTTAGGACACTAAATACCCCGCTGTCCACCTTATTATTATTATGATGCATAAGATAGTGACTGATCGCAAAAACCAGCCAGTAAGAACACAGGGTGGCTGGATAAGCTTTCAAAGTGTGAGAAGGGGAAATGCCGAACTTGCTGCGTCTGGCTCGGCCTGTTGGCGGCCCAGTCTGGCCGATCCGGCAGCGAGAGGCCAGCACGCAAACACATGTCTGTCTGCCAGGGATCTTTCTAATTCAGGCAAGAAGACAGGGTGGGACAGAACCGACCCGGGGGTGCAAATCCCAGCAGTGAAGTCTCCCCTTCAGGGAGATGCTTGACCTACATTGCTTTAGTAGTTCAGTCGTTTTCTAAATGGCTGAAATGATCCCATTAAGGCTGTGTTGATCCTTAGCAGGATATGCAAAGAGAGCTGATTACTGAGAGGATGTCTGATGGGCTGTGAGCCCTGAGAGAGTGACATAACAAGCACCCTCTGACACCCACCGAAATTCCGAGCCGACCAGAATAATGACTACAGAACCTGCCCTGCAGGAGCCTTTCAGCACAGACTCGCAGCACAAAAAGTGACATGGGGGCTGAGTAGGTTGGGGCGCGTGAAGTGTCCGAGATCGGAAGGTCACCGCTGTGAATCCTGGGACTAATGTCAGAGTTGGACCCTTGAACAAGGCCCTTAAATCCCAACTACGGCAGAAGCACAGGAAGAGAATCCTGCCTACAAGGATGAGTAAAGTGTCACTATTCTGTCCTATTAACCCTTAACCACCATGGCCACAGTGGTCGTTCAGAGACACAAACCCACCTGGATAAATGCAAGTGATCACCAAGCCACTGTCTCACTAACACAAGCGCAGATCTGACACGCCGCTCTTCTAAGCAAACAGACGGAAGTCTTTCATTCAGCACATTTTTCTGTCCTTGCTCTCTGGCTAATCCCTCTCCTGCCGGTGCGTCGTGGAAGCTTCCTAATCCTTTCCTGCCATTTGCGGAGCTCTCATAAGACCCTGCAGATGAAACATCCTCGTGTGAAAGAGCCAACCGGGGCCCAGAGGAGCAGAGCTCAGCCCGAGCCGTTGCGAATCTCCTCGTTACTCCCGGGGAGCCCGGGGGATATGGCTCCATCGGATGTTCTGGCTCCTGGGAGACGGAAGGCAGAAGGAAATCCATCTGCGGATGTGACGAGTACTGGACTCCCATACTGATGCCACCATTCCAGGATTATAAAATCATGGCTTAAGACAATGTGCCCAGGATCAGAAGGTTGCCGGTTCAAATCCTAAGGTTGCTTTCTCTCTACATGGCATTGGATAAAAGCATAAGGCCACTGGATATATGTATGAAACACAGTGTCCTGGTGACACAAAAACCAGGGCCTATTGAACTCTGGAATAACTGCAATCTGCTTCAGGACACGTAACAGGCCCAATTCTGGTTTTTGGCTGCAGTGGGTTTTGGGAGTTTGTTAGAACAGTAACACCTGCCTGAAATGTTTAATACCAAAGCTCTAATCTACAGAGGATTCAGACACAGTTCACAGGGAGCATGGAGTGGTGAGACGGAGCAGCGTTACTCCGCCGCTACTGCCGATGAACAAAACACACAGCAGCTGGACAAAGCAGCCAGTAACACAGCGAGGACAACACACAAGCTCTGTCCTGTTTGGACACAGACCCAGTCACTTCCGGAACTGCCTCACCTCGCCTACGAACAGCCCATCTGAACGAGAGAGAAACGCAGGCTCCCCTGGGAACCCAATTCGCCGAGAACTAATGCACCCTTTGATCGAGCGGACTCTTCATCTCCTTCACGAGACGGCCATCCTTGAAATCGATCTCGGCGCGTGACGTCTGTGACAGTGGCGAAGACAGCCGGGTGGGGGCGGTGTGTGATGGGAGGTGGCCGTGATTAGCATGCCGCTCACAGATGCTCACAGACACAGCGCAGCGCTACATCCAGCCTCTCCTTCTGACCTCCAGGCTGGCCAGCGGCGACAGTAAGGCCCCCGGCAGAGGAATGATCGCGGGTGCACTGTGGCTGAGTTTCTTGCTTCTGGAAAATACTACTGGTCCATCACGATCAGATCCTACTAGCATTTGAACAGCCCCTTTCCCAGAGCCATCTTCTGGGACAACAAGCAACCCTAAAACGTTGAATACCGCATGTATTTTTACAGTGGTGTACTCTAGTCATTCACTACTAGTCACTGTTTATAGAGCAAGACCACAAGCACATGGATAGTTTGTCATTTTATTCCTTAGTTCATTATCTTGGACCTCAGCCTCCGACAGCGATTCGGACCTCACCATCTACAGGTCCTGCCTATCGGACGCAAGCTTCAGCCTAACGCGCTGTGTTATCTGGAATACATGCACACTCCAATTCTGACAGGCCGCATGTGAAAAGAGAAGCACATATTAACCAGCAACATGGACTCGATTAGCAAACTACAGCTGGTGCTTCACAAATGGAACCGCTTTCAGCGTCTGACTGACTGACTGACTGATTGACTCTCCGCAGAGAGACAAACGCTGCAAATTACATTACTGTGTCTTTGATGTTTTCATTAATCTCAATTTTCTGATTTGGATTCACAATAAACCTAATCATGAAAAATAACCGATTACAGCAAACTTTGGAGTTAATATTTACTTTATTCCGCAGTGCTGAATGGACAAGACTCACTCTGTCTCCATATGTGTGTCATACAGAAAAGCATGATGGGACACCTGCGTAAATCGCAAATAAAACTCCATTCCTTTCATTGAAAGGCCCAAAAAAAACCATGAAAAGTCACTTTCGAGCAGCTGGCGATGCTCTGAGACTCAATCATCCGGTCACGGATCGGTACACAAGCTGAAGATGCCCCGAGTCCTGGAGGAGCTGCGGCAGAATGACAAACGACCCCCCCCACCCCCGTAAGACAGGGCAGACAATGTGCTGTGACATTTAGATAAAAGACTACGGCGCTTGGGGAGACGCTGCGGATTCCAGAATTTATTGATATATGCGAGATGATTCTGTTAGCGCACCTCCTATCTGGATAGTAAGGAAGCTTAATATCCTCATCCCAGTCAGGTACTGATTCACATATCCATCCAAACCCGGCGGGACCTCGGAGATCTGCACTGGAATGACCTTGTAAACCTGCCTGTTCTTCCAGGCCAAGGTCAGAGGTCAGTGACCCCAGAACTTAAAGGCAGCAGGATCTTCACGTACGTGTCGAATTATTCTACTGAACCTAGAACTCCCTGGTTAGACTGACATAAAAGTAACACCACCCCAAAGCAGAGCTCATATTAATCTGGAACATTCCCTCCCAGCGGCAGGAAAGAAATGCTGGAGACATCTCAAATGTCAACGCTAAGTCCACTAGAACCAAAGGGTTTAGCTCCTCCTAAGAATTCAACCACTGGATTGAAGCAGACCAATCCAGACACAGCCAGGAGCAGAAAGTTCTGATCCACAGAATGGAACCCCTGACCTATAAAAGTCACTTGACTTTTGATCAACAGTTAATAGTCATCCTGTAATCCAAACAATCCATGTATTTGTCTTAACCGTTTCTTGGGATCATCTTAAAATAAAAACTCTGCAACAGAGTAAAATGCGACATAAAAACCAAAGCGGCTGGAAAATTCTCGCTTGCAGCGGCTCCCCGGATCGTTTAAGCTCGCATCTGACAGTCCGCTGTTAAAAACGCGAGCGCAGCCAAGCTATTAACACTAAGACTCAGTATTTGCTGACATGGCTCATTAATATTGACGACTGCATCTTGAGCTACAGGCGAGAACGAAGAGTGCTTCTTCCCCCCCCCCCCACCAAGACGACATGAATAAGAAGGGGCAGGTTAACTCGTGTTTGACCTTGTCTTATTTACCTCGCCTCGAACCCGGGTCATAGCACTAATGCTCCTGCCATTTAAAGCAGCACCCTGCACATTACCTCAGCATGCAAGGGGACAGAAATCTCAGCGACACAGAGCTTATAATTTCACTGCTCGGGGCCGCATATTAAACCTCTAGGCTATTACAAGGTGCGGCCTAGAGGAAACAGGCAAGAATCGCACGAGTTGGAGCAGGATACAGATCATTAGGTTTTGCTGCTTCGAAGGGGGAATCAGCTGTTGTACCCTAGAGGGAGGCGTGTGATCGGAAATGCTCCAGTAACTAAGGTGCTGATGGCTCAGTGAGCAACATGGTCTCAGGTCACCTTCTAAGCCGGTGTTAACGTGGTTATCTTAGGGCAATCTTACTAATTTTCCGTTCCAGAGAAATGCTGTTATGAAGAAATGGGCGGCAAAGGGGCAGAACATTTCCGAAAACTTTCCATAAACTTTCCATTCCATGGGATGTTAACCTGGGGAATTTTATAAATTTTCCAAGTTGGAAACTTTCCATGGGAATTAAAGGGAATATATGTGACTTAACAGGAAAATTCTGGAGCCCTGAACTTATACACTGTGCTTAATGGGTGTGCTGTGTTTGACTCTTACATGTAGTTAAGCTAAGTTTGGTGAAAACCCTGTATCACACCCTCAGTTGCTGGGACTGGGTCATCAAGTTCACCAGCTAATGAAAACAGCTACAAGACCCACATGTGACTCTGGGTATAAGCGGATAAATAAACAGCAGGCAATTTACCCCAGAAATGTACAAAGAAAAAGGAGGAGAGAGACATAGTTCACAAACACTAGGGACCAGCAGAAAATTAAAAACATTTCCTTCCAGAATATTCCGGAACGGCGCAGTTGTGCAAAGCCAGAGAGTATGTCGCGATTACACGCCAATTTCGGTCTGGAGGCAGAGGTCATTTCCCAGCCAGCGACAAGGACACAAAATGGAAATATGTGTCACATGGGTCTTGATAATAAAAAGCCTCATTACTGATGAGAACTGTGCACAGCGATAGCGGTGACATTTCTCACAGGGGGCAGAATCACCGAACAAAAACAACAGGTCTGGCTGGCAGCTAGCTGTTAACTAGCTAGATTACTATTGTTAAAACCAACACTCTGAACAACTTGCATTAAAGGAGCCGCTTAAAATTTAATAAAGCTTTTGCTTCTCCTTCCCTGAGTCCACTGCAGCTTAATTATAAGTTTCAGCCGTACAGATCAAATTGCGGAACGGTTTTCCTTTCCTTTAAAAATGCACGAATCTTAAAACAATGAAATGGCTTCGTCTCGGAGGGGATCCTTTACTTTACCAGAATGAGGAGGAATTCCTTTGCTTTTCTGTGCATGATGCGGGAGCCAATTAATCTCTTTGCTAACGCGAGTGTCTTCCTGTAGCTCCCATAGCTACTGCCTTAAGCTATGGCTCAGGTAGGTACAGTAAAGGATCGTCATGTAGCCGGCAGTTTGGAATCGAGGTTCCCAGGAAACATCGGCGTGGGCTGTGAAACGAACACCATTCGGAAAGGGGCCCATCTGACATAAAGAAGCGAAATGTAGCCGGACAGAAGAAGCATCTTCTAAGCAAAGGAGACGCCTGCAGATCTCACTGTACCCCGAGCCCGACACTCCACTGGGGGGGGCGCCAAGGCAACTGGTTAAGCTGCAGCCCTGGAAGAGGAACAACAGGGGCGGCTGATAGGAATGCAAGATGGGGCACTCTGACTCTGACTCGGAATTAAGCAGAGAATTCATGTTTACCTCAGGGGAACATATAGACACAATTTAATATCGATCCATCCATCCATCCTTCTCCTAACAGCCTGTCCTGGTCGGGGCTGCAGGTGGGTGGGCGGGGGCAGAGGCTGTCAGTTCTAAAATTTCTATTTATTCTATAACTGTCTCCTTTTATAACCAATAACTCGCCTACATGGCAAAAGAACAGCTATATGCTATATGCTATGCACCCTACACGTCATTCATACACCCATTTACCTGAACATGCATTCATCATTTTATATAAAGTTACTGCAGATTAAAAAGTGTTATTCTCTGTTCACAAGTTATACTTTATCAACAATCTAAAAAAAAAAAGCGCCAAGTTAAAGGTGCTCAATGTTATGCACTCCAGGGGCTACTGCATTTGCAGTGACCAGGGGCCAGGCCCAACTTTTGCAGTGACCAGAGGCCCGGCCCAGCTTGAGGAGTGACCAGGGGCCCGACTCAGCTTGAGCAGTGACCAGGGGCCCACCCAGCTTTAGTAGTGACCAGGGACCAGGCCCAACCTTAGCAGTGACAAGGGGCCCGCCCAGCATGAGCAGTGACCAGGGGCCCGACCCAGCATGAGCATTGACCAGGGGCTCGACCCAGCATGAGCAGTGACCAGGGGCCTGGCCGGGCTTGAGCAGTGACCAGGGGCCCGGCTCGGCTTGAGCAGTGACCAGGGGCCAGGCCCAACTTTTGCAGGGATCAGGGGCCCGCCCAGCATGAGCAGTGACCAGGGGCCTGGCCCAGTGTGAGTAGTGACCACGGGCCAGGCCCGGCTTGAGCAGTGATCAGAGGCCCAGCCCAGTTTTAGCACTGACTAGGGGCCCGCCCAGCATCGTCTCAAAGTACGTCCATCTGACCCTAGCCCCCACCTTGTTGACTGCAAACGGGACTAACCAGCACATTCTGACACCCAAGTCCAGGCAATTACAGATTTTTTTTTTCCGATCACCTTCCAGGAGGTAAATTTCCCACTGATACAACAAAAGAGGGCATAAGATGAACAGAAGAAGAGAGAACCTGCCTGGTGGTGATGAGGTGTAAATGTAAGCCAGCACTTCCCAGACCTGGAAGGTCAGGGCATAAAGTCATTTAAAAAAAAAATAAAGAAATTCAATTTGAAAACACATGTGACAAAACCCACTAAGCAAAATTAACCCACTAAGCACATTTATTGTGTTACAACAGCAACTGGGTGGTACAATTTACAAAAGAGCCCTAATGACGTCTCTCTGAAAGGACCACGGTGAAGCCTCTCTCCTGGGACACGAACCCGCGTCACTCCTGGGGGGGCACAGAAAGGCAGCTGCAGGAAGCGTGTCGAGCAGCGAGGGCCTATGGAGGGACACCCCCAGCGGGCCGCTATCTCCCCCTAGCCAATAGAATGATAAAACACGACAGGGTTATCACCGGGGCTCCGCGTCTCCGCCAGTCTCGGAGCCTCCGTCTCGCCTTTACAGGGCGTTCAGACACGTCCCACCAGGAATGCCTACAGGCTCACAGCAAAAAGTCCGCACAGTCAGAAGTTCCGATTCGGTTACCAGGGTCGGACTTCCCAACCAGTGACCCGATATGTGGAAGTTCAGCTTACTTCTGTACACGGGTGAGAAAAAAAACAACGTAAAAGGAGAATAGTTGTGATGGTCTGGACTCTACCTTGATGCCTAAATTAAGTATTGATTTATTAATTGAGCGACCCGCTGAATGCTGTGGTGCACATTAGGCAGGCTGACGGCTGGAACGGGGGGGCAGGCTGACGGCTGGAACGGGGGGGCAGGCTGACGGCTGGAACGGGGGGCAGGCTGACGGCTGGAACGGGGGGCAAGCTGACGGCTGGAACGGGGGGGCAGGCTGAGATCAACTATACTATTGCCTTTATAGGTTTTTTTTTTGGACAAAGTACTTAATAATACATAACAACAGAGCTTGACCAGTCTGTCAGATGAACAGCCAAATGAAAACATGTTCAGAAATGATCAATCCCACAAGTACATCTAGAGGGAAAAAAAATTAAATCCTGTTATGAATTCCCCGCAGGGCTCTTAATGTGCTTCGCGATACTGATCCCGGATTTGACGCCCAAGGAGGCAAACACCCCCTACCTCAGCCGGCTGAATACCACCCCCCTGCTCGCATGTCAGTGTTTGCCTTTTCAAACGGTCTTCAATATTTAATCCCCCCCACAGCGTGGCTCTGAATGCAGCGTGATCCTGAGGGCTGGGAGGCATCGCTTGGCGGGGGGTCCCTGTACGCCGCAGGGCCCCCTGCAAAACTACGCGGCTCTCTGGAATCCAGAAACATGGCCGCATTTATAAATTACTCCAATCTCTCCTTACCTCCCCCCCCCACAACCATTCCCCCCCAGCAGCAGATGGGTCTTTACCACAGCATCAGATATCTGCCTTCTCACTGCTATAAAGGGGCCCTTGTTCCATGTTTGTGACCCACCCAGTCCCTCCTGGGCCTTAAATTCGGATCGCACATGCTGGCTAGATTTGGGGGGGGGGAGATGAGAAGGG
>JAODJX010000051.1:935408-949503 GCA_026776945.1 Isichthys henryi
CACTGGTATGCTGTGCGGCAGGAGATTTCTGGCTCCTGGCGGCCATTGGGCACCTCAGCCCCCTCCCCAGCAGTGTCGGGGCCCCTGCTAATCACTGGTATGCTGTGCTGCAGGCGATTGCTGGCTCCTGGCGGCCATCGCCAGCCTGACGCTGAATGACAACCTGCTGCGCCGAGTGGTGCCTCACGGACAGAGCTTCAGCCATGAATATGCCGGAATGTTCCACTTCCAGGTACTGGCCGCTCAGCCGCTGCAGCGCTGCATTCTGTCTGCTTCATCATCACATTTAACCTTTAGTAACCCCGCCCTTTAATGATTACAGATTGACATTTATTGCTTAATGTTTAATTTGACTAAAATAAATCTGCTCTGAAAAATCATCAAGTATTCCCCAGGGGCGATGGGGGGACCGGATTGCTGTAACCTTACGCTGCAGTGATAAAATGCCCATTCCTACACTCTCTTTTCATTCCGACTCCCAGCCCGCAGCCGCTGTGATAGTCGTACCATGGTAATGTCCACCCTTTCTGTCCTGAGAGCATATAACTGAACACAGCTGCTGTGTTTGCATGCATTGAACACGCCACACTATATTTACTGATAGTATTTATAAATGAGGCTGCATTTGGCCTGGGCGCAGAGCCCCACCCAAGTGCCACATTCCTGGTGGGGGGCTCCAGGACTCCTTCGCCAGCAGAGCTTAATGCAGCGGCCCCACCCCCAAGCTAATGAAGCCGGAAGTCTCCGGCAAATGGAGCACAGCTCCCTGTCACACGTGCGAAGGACGGGCGAGTCCCAGAAACCTGGCCGACGCCTTTTATCTCCCTGAGCCCCCAGCCAGTACCCTCCTCCTCCTCATTACCATGATATTATGATATTATTAATGCCGTTTGCATGTCGAACCATTACTGCCGTACTACACGCCATTCTGAATTTGCTGTTTAACATTCTGTAATGCAGCATGGAGCATTAAAACAAATATAATTAAGGTAATTAAGCATAAATGTGACAGGTTAGTGTCCTCGCAGCTTAGACCATTTTGAGTGTTTCTGTCCTGACTCATCGACTATATTAGATTAATAAACAAAAGCAACATTGTTTTCTGCATGAAACACGAATCTGCAGGACCCTGGATGGGTGACGTTTAAGCCATCGTTAAATGTGACGGGAGCGTGCTCCCCCCCCCCCGGCATATTTTCCCTGACACTCACAGCAGCCGGAGGAACGGAAATTAACACCTTTGTCCTAACAGTGACACTAATGTATTGATTCTGTGTGGAAAGCTCTGTGCCTGACTGTCCTCTTTATTTTTCACAAGATGTATATTGCAGAAAAAAAATTATTTGCACTGTTTTGGTCATATTCTTAATTCTTTTTTGCCCTAGTTCAAACACACACATATTTTAAATGCCATGCTTTATAGCCTCTTTTATGTAAGTTAAGTATTTAAAAATTGGAAAAAGAGAAAGAGCCCTTTGATTTTCTCTGCTTTCTCAGTGAAGGAGCTGCCCTTCAGCCTTTGTTACTGGAAGAATGTAAACCGTCGCATGTTTAGCATTTACCGCTGCTTAGCGAGGCAGCAATGTGAGCGACGTTCAGTGTAAAAGCTGCCCTCTGGTGGCCGCTGGACTCACCGCCACCTCCGTTCTCCGCCATCCGGCCCGCGCCGCAGATCTGGCAGTTCGGCGAGTGGGTCAACGTGGTGATTGACGACCGGCTGCCGGTGAAGGACGGGAAGCTGCTGTTCGTGCACTCCGCGGAGGGCGGCGAGTTCTGGAGCGCTCTCCTGGAGAAAGCGTATGCCAAGTAAGAAACAGCAGAGAAACCAGCACGGATCGCCTAACTTTTAACATTAGAAAATGAGATTTTATTTCGGTGCTTTTAATGTACTATCTGTATCGCTTTTCATTCATTTGGATAAAATATTCTGCTAAACAAATAAATGCAAATAAATGTGATTTACATTTTATTTTCACAATTCTAGAATTTGACCATTATGGGGGGGCTCAGTCCCCAGTAGGATTGGGACACCACTTTTTTAGGGAGACTGAGACAGGAAATATGGTCTGGAATCGCTTTTGAGAGGGATAACTTGACCGTGACTGACTGTTCGCCATTTCATGACCTTTGTAAACCGCGTACAAGATTAATTTGTAGACCCGCTTTACAGAAGAGCTACTTTTCAAAGAGCCAGGGAATCGTTTTCCTGATTTTTATTTATTTTTTTTGCTTATTGCCGTTTTTCAGTGACCTCCTGATATGATGCCGTGCTAAGCAGGGTAGCTGTGCTTGTGTCCGGCAGGCTGAATGGCAGCTATGAGGCTCTGTCGGGGGGGAGCACATCGGAGGCCTTTGAGGATTTCACTGGCGGCGTCACGGAGATGTTCGAGCTGAAGAAGCCCCCAGCGGACCTCTACGGCATCATTGGCCGCGCCGTGGAGAGGGGCTCCCTGCTCGGCTGCTCCATAGACGTCAGTACTGACCCCATGTCGTTTCCTCAAAGCAGCCAGCGTCCAACACGGCCGTTTCATTTACACTTTGATTTTATTATTAACGATTTCGCTGCCTTAGTCCCCTTGGAAAAGTCCACAGTACAGACTTTTCATTAAAAGTCAGCTTTCAGTCAAGCAGGCATCTAAAAATCAATGACGGGATTAATATAGGATAGTAATGGACACACAGAGCTTCATGAAACATTTGCTGTATTTTGTTTACCTCACTAAGTGGTTCTCTTAGTTTGTTCTGGGTATGCTTTTCTATGAACAGAGAGCTCCATCTAGTGGTAATACAGTAAATGGTTCGTGAGGCTTAATTTCGCGATCGCTAATATAGGGTATAAGGGGTGAAGTGCACGGCAAAGCAGAATGGTCACATTTTATACATAAAGTACACTAACATAACATGTTTCTGACACGTTAATACAGCTGTTAAATCCAGAGGATCACATGCCAGTGCTGATCTATGCTGCTAATTCAGTATCCCTGCAAAAACGTGTGTAGAGATGGATTCCCCATTTTACCGGAAACCCAATACGGTTTGTGGTGTCTGTGAAAACACACACGGTTTAGCTCCTTCTGACCTGTCTGATGTTGTGTTTTCACACCCTGCACTACTTACAGTGAGCAAAGCCACATTTACTTTGACAGAAGATATCTGCCGCCCTCTACTGGTGACTGTTTGTTTATTTGGGTTTGAAGTCGTTACTAGACAGACAGCCCCAGTTTTAACCACTGACGACACCGATTCTTATGTTATAACGTGCAGTTGCATTTTTGGACAGAAAAGAGTTATATTGACTAGACCGGTGTCCTGTACTCTGAAGCGGGGGTTACCGGCTTATCGGGGTAACTTGTCGGATTTAAGGTGGTCTGGGCAAAATGTAAGTGAACGAATATGAAGTCCATTTAAACTGTGGTACCTTAAATCCGACAAGTTACCCCGATAAGCCAGTGACCCCGCTTTGTATTACAGGCCAGTGCTTTACTTTACTTTGTTCTTGTTCTTATGTATTTCTTCAGCTGCTTCTTTCTGACTCCGCCCTTTTTCTGCCGCTTTGGATTCTCAGATCACGAGCCGGTTTGACATGGAAGCCGTGACATTTAAGAAGCTGGTGAAAGGACACGCCTACTCCGTAACCGGGGTGGACGAGGTGAGTTGTGGCAGCTGGCCAGCTGTCCACACTGTACTCTGACCCACATGACCTGTCTGTGTCTGTCTGTCTGTCTGTCTCTCTGACTGTCTGTCAGGTGGTGTATAAAGGCACACCGACCAAACTGATTCGGATCCGAAACCCCTGGGGGGAGGTGGAGTGGACCGGGGCCTGGAGTGACAAGTGAGTGGCTATGGGGACAGAGCTTCTATCTGGGAAGGTGTGCTAATGTCCAGCGAAACCTACGTTTGGTTCGACTGAGTCTGGTCCACTGCAGTTCTAGGGAATGGAGCGGAATTGACCCATCTGTCAGATCTGGGCTGCACAACCGCAGTGAGGACGGAGAGTTCTGGTGAGTTTTATTTCTAATTGATATAGAATAGAGAGACGTTATTCATCTCCTTGGGGAAATTGTCTTTTCGCTTGTCCCATCTTGCTCTCCATGGTACACATAAGACAGTGAGGTTGGGGGGTCACAGTACAGGGTCAGCCAGCATACAGGGTCCCTGCAGCTGGGCGTTAAGGGCTTTGGTTAGGGGCCCAAATATAGCCATTCCAGCGAAGCGGAGAGGGGTACGGGGTCTTAGGAAGCAGCAAACCCTGTCTCAATCACAAGAACTTCCTGAAGATCTCAGGTAGAAAGTTATTGAGATATATCAGTCGGGAACGGGATACAAAGCTGTGTGTGTGTACGGTACACAAGTGTGCAACCAAGTGATGTATTAATATCGAGAGCACAGTGTGAGTGTAGCTGTGCCGTTATTGTAAATCACCATCCTCAGTTTGTACCTTTGATCCTCTCTCTCTCTCTATCCTTCTTGTCGTCCATATCAGGATGTCCTTCTCAGACTTCATGCGGGAGTTCAGCCGCCTGGAGATCTGCAACTTGACAGCCGATGCCCTAGAAGCAGCACGTGCAAAGAAGTGGAGCACGGTGCTGCACGCGGGCGAGTGGCGGAGGGGCAGCACTGCCGGGGGCTGCAGGAACTACCCCGGTAGGTAGGAGGCAGCAGAGCTCTCCGGCCTGATGTTCCATTCCTAAAATCTTGTGTAACTTCCTGTATCGCTCACCTGTTTTTCAGCAACGTTTTGGCTCAATCCACAGTTCAAGGTGGCACTGCAGCATCCCGACTCAGACGGTCAGCCTGGCTGCAGCTTCGTAGTCGCGCTCATGCAGAAGGACCGGCGCCGACTGCGACGGGAGGGCAAAGACATGGAGACTATCGGATTTGCCATCTACGAGGCAAGCGGGACGATCCACTGCCCATAGCTGGACACATAAGACACTGTAATGGGAGATGTAGTGAGCGCAGTGGGAGATATAGTAAGTGCAGTGGGAGATATAGAGCTGTAGTGCACGCAGTGAGAGATGTAGTGAAAGTGAATAAATGGAGAGCATTATTATAAAGACCTAGGGTGGTGGCACAGTGACGAAGCTGGGTGTGGACTGTGCTCAGATTATTAAGAGCAAGGCATATGGAGACTGAAGAAAGAAACTGATCTGTTTCCTGTTCTCCTCCTCCTCCTCCTCCTCTTCTTCACTCTCATTCTCCCCAGGTTCCAGATGAAGTATGTACATTTCTGTTCTTCTGACACCAAAGAACACCACTGTTCGTATTCCCATGCTGTGATGTTATTCATGCTGTCATGCCGATTTAATTATTTATATTATTCAAAGCGATGTACAGTATCACTTTCTGGGAATCTCAGCACATGTTGATCAGTTGAGCTCAGGTGAAAGACTGATAAAGCATAATTATGGCAAAAAAATCCTAATTGCCCAAAAGAGCAGATCCTGGACACCAACCACCTGAACATTTGGTAACAGGTTCCCATGTTTTAACTTTTTGAGTAAATACTCGAACTATTAATTACTTTGGAACCTGATAGCCTGCTGGAAAAGCACCACCATTCAGACACTTGTGCGAGTTCCTACCATACAGGTATTTTAAGGAGGCTGTGCCAAGTTCCTGCAATACAGGTATTTTACGGAGGCTGTGCCGGGTTCCTGCCGTACAGGTATTTTACGGAGGCTGTGCCCAGTTCCTGCCGTACAGGTATTTTACGGAGGCTGTGCCAAGTTCCTGCCGTACAGGTATGTTACGGAGGCTGTGCAGAGTTCCTGCCGTACAGGTATTTTACAGAGGCTGTGCTGATTTCGTTCCCAGTACATGGGAAAGGCCGGAGTGCACCTGAAGCGGGACTTCTTTCTGACGCATGGCTCAAGCGCCCGCTCCGAGCTCTTCATCAACCTGCGGGAAGTGAGCTCGCGCTTCTGCCTGCCAGCCGGCGAGTACATTGTCGTGCCCTCCACCTTCGAGCCTCACAAGGAGGGCGACTTCGTGCTCAGGGTCTTCTCAGAGAAGCCAGCTGATTCAGAGTGAGTCAGAGCCAGGGTAGAGGAGGCTATGCCTGGGAGGGAGGAGAGTGAAAACAGAGGGGTGGATGGAAGGATGGAAGATGCATGGGTCGGGAGAAGATGGAGGTTAAGGGCAAAGAACTGCTGGGAGAGAATGTTAAATAGAAGATGTAGGATGATGATTTGCTACAGAGCGAAAGACAAAAATTAACTTTAAAGAAAAGAGGAATGCAGAGAAATCAGAAAGGTAGACGCTCAAGCCTGAATGTATGAAAAGCAGAGGTGGATAGCTCAGGTCCAGAAAGAACAAATCCAGACCAAGATTTTATTTCAACCAGCCAGTTCAGTACTTTGTGATTGTGAATCTTTATACTTGTCTGGTTGGCTGAAACAAAATCTTGGTCTGGATTTTTACTTTCTGGAACTGAACTGTCCACCTATGGTGAAAAAGAACTAACATCTGGCCTGCTTCCCTTTGCGATAGGGAACTGGACGATGACGTCACAGCAGATCTTCCCGATGAGGTAAGGGACAGCTGAGTGAGCCTAGACCTCGCCTTTAACTGAGCAGTGTCTCCCCCATGGACATCCAATCAGACCATCAATCACACATCTGTTTCTCTTTATTGAAGGTCCCCCTGGATGAGAGCCAGATAGACGCTGGGTTCAAGAGTCTCTTTAAGCAGCTGGCTGGGCCGGTGAGTGGTGGGACAGGTGTGGAAGGTGGAGACAGACCTGCTGTCGTTCTGACAGCCCATTTCTCCTGCAGGACATGCAGATAGGCACTGCTGAGCTGAGGACCATCCTTAACAGAGTCATCAGCAAGCGTGAGTTAGCTCACCGAGGAAGTTCCATTGTTCTACATTACAAATCAATCAGCCAGTCAAATTTTATTTGATAAGGCATGTTTTTCCCTCTACTTTCCCTCCTGAAAAAATAAAGAGAAATAAAGAAAAATAAATAATTCCAGTTCCGAAAATCCTGCTTGTGAGGAGACAGGTGATTCAGGAGCGGGTGTCTTAAGGAAGAGACTATTGTCATGCGACACTTTCCTTTAACAGATAAAGATCTGAAAACGGATGGTTTCGGAAAAGAGGCGTGTCGCAGCATGGTGAACCTCATGGACGTATCCTGACCCTCGTACGAGCACCAGCGCCTCACTTTCCTTAAATGCCAGCTTCCGTCTTCCTAACCCTGCTTTTATTCCCCTTAACCCCAAATCCCAGACGGACGGCAGCGGCAAACTCGGGCTTATGGAGTTTCACGTGCTGTGGGAGAAGGTCAAGAAATACCTGGTCAGAGGTCCCCCCTGATGCTGCTCGCCGTTTTGGCATCTTCCACACGTGCCTGATGCGTTTTACGCACGCGGTTCTCCGGGTTCCCTTTCATCTGTTTATTTTTTTGCGGTCTGTCCAGTATCCATGTTCTGCTCTCCATTTTCCCTGTTCTATCTAACCAACAGACTGTGTTCAGGAAGTTTGATCTGGACAAATCAGGCACCATGGGCTCGTACGAAATGCGGATGGCACTGGAGTCTGCAGGTACGCCTTAAAATCGCAAACTCTTACTTAGAAAACATTACAATAGTATGAAGATTCAGGAAAGAGGACACAGGTCCATGAACGTAGAGGAGATGCTGTCGGGGAATTTCTGAGATCAATATTAAAATTCTCAAACCCTAGGGGGCTCTTTAGCTGAAGTAGGGGGACACTTGGGTTTTTTTATAGACAAATGAAGAGAAAAAATAGTTAACCGTAAAACTTGTTGATGGCTGGGGCCTGTATGCCGATATGAAGAATCATCAGTCGTGCTGGTAAAATTTTGCTTGCTGCCGGTTATTTTTATTGCCACTGATTAGTGGAATGATGTTACATTGACTTCTTTATTTTCTCTGAAAAATGATTAAAAACACATTGTAATCTGACACCATGAGACATTCGCAGACTGTTTTCGTAATTTTGTAGAATAGTTCAAATAAATGTGCCAGCCCCACCCCCAATAATTCCAGCAGCTTCCTACCTCCTGCCCTCACACGTCTGTTTATGTGTGAATGTCAGGGTTCAAGATCACAAACCACCTGTTCCAGCTGATCATCCTGCGCTACGCGAAGCCCGACCTCAACGTTGACTTCGACGGCTTCATCACTTGTCTTATCCGGCTGGAGACCATGTTCAGTGAGTGTCTGAATGCCCACAGACCCAGATCCCCCTATGGACTCACATTACAGCTCGTAAAATGGATGCGCTGGCGCCAGATAGGGTGTCAAAGGATGAGGGAGGAGACGTGGAATAATGGCTTTGGGACAGAGCAGGGTAGTGGGCGGAGGCACGGCAGGAAAACAGGAAGCGACTCACACATAAAGCGAGACTAACCGAAGTTCCGTGGTTTCCTACAGAAACTTTCAGAATGATGGACACAGACGCAGACGGAGTCGTTTCTCTCAACTTCTTCCAGGTTTGTCAGCGATTTCGTGAGTGAAATGACCTTTAATAGCACTGAACTTCACTGACTTTCATTATCAAAAGCAGCAGAAGGGGAAGCTGCGCTTATTGACTATGTCTGCACTAATAAGCAATTGAATCACATGCAGTGGCATAACGATTGTGTAAAATTACAGATCCTGTGACTGGTCACATACGTAGAATACCTGCATGCTTCCCACGATTATTAGTTTAGACTTTTTTTTATTTTCATTTGAATCCAGTTTAGTTTTCAGTGTGGTTTTTATTTTAAAGATGTTTTGAAACTAAATAGAAATGCATTTTAGTTTTAGTTTACGTTTTATTAATTGAATTTCTAGAGGTCTCAAAGTATCTGCGACAAATGAGACGGAGCAATCTTTTGTTTTCCACAGAATAGAAAAAAGACAATCTAGTGTAATTCTGCTAATCGGTCGGTAAACCCACCCCCACGCAGAGGTGACCGGCGATATTCGGTATCGGCAACATTACACGAAAACATATGTTCCATCTATTACTAACAGCAGTTAAACAAATCATTGCTTTAGCTAGATATTGTTTTAAAAATGGTATCGAAAGTATTTGACTTCTGCTTTTATTTTGTTCGCTTCGGAAGCTGTACTTGTAGTTTTGGTGCAGCCGTAGATCTTTACTTTATTGTATCTGTTGTTACGTTGCCTGAAACGTTATTTCTGTCTCCCTTCCAGTGGATCTCGCTGACCATGTTTGCCTGAAGCAGCGGACACTGCCCGCTGTGCTTTTATTACAAAGTGCCTGTCTTTATTTCATTGCTCTCTTTTGCCCAGGTCCTTGGACATTTGTAGCCTTACTTGTGTGCATCTACCAGCATGTTTACCAGCTATTAGTGCATGTGCCAAAAAGCCTGTAATTGACAGAGCGCAGTCCACACCTCTGTTCTGCCACTTCTTTAGCTATGGGAAAAAAACCACTCGAATCCAGAATGGCGTCTCTGATCAAACTGACCACTGATTGCCATCTTTCACCTGAGCAAACTGCCGTCTTGTGGCATTTATGCTTCATAACACCTGTAAGAATGGGACGTCACTATGTTCCATATTCTGCTATCAAAGTTGGCCTAATCCAATGAGCTGTATTTTGTTTACATTTTGATACATGGAGGCTTGGGTGTTTCTGCATTTTTTGTTATGGATAATAGTAAATAAACCAAAGATTTTTAAGCATTTCTCCACACCGAGTCCATAGTTTCCACTGTCCTCCGAGTCCATTTTGTCTCTTCAGATGATTGTAGCATAGAGCTTCAGTCCACCATTTTATTACTGACAGGTACATGTAGATAAAAATAGTGTTTTACATAACTGACATTCATATATAAACTATTTATATACATACACATTACACTATATATAGTCGTCACAGTAACCGAGTCCATAAAACAATCGACTTGCTTGCTCAGTCAACTTGCTCAGTTACAGTGCACTCTCTATTCCATGGGACAACGACAGCTGTGCAGAGGTGGGATGAAGCCACACCTCTCCATGCAGACCTACTGTTGGCTCACAGTTGTCCTTAGAAGCCTCTCAGTTGAGAGCGAGTCCCTCGCTGACGGGCATGTTGATATGGGCGGTCAGGAGCGGAGCGTTGATTCCTTCTCGCAGTATAAACACCTGAAAATATAAAAAATAAAGATGAACGTACAGCGCCAACATGTCCAGCCATATTAATTGTGTTCTTCGTAACAGTTCCAAGTACTTGAATTAAATCCAATTTGTGCATTGAATCTGTAGAAGGGCTTCTGGTGTGACTGGTGTGAATCTTTATTGCCGGTGGAAATTGTTACTGGAGACATCGAGATAATGGACTGCAGTTGTGGAATGTTGCGGTGATGTGTGGTGAAAGCGGGCCGGGGGGCTTACTTTGATGATGTCAGAAATACCTCGATCACTCAGACACTCCACAAAGGTTTCGAAAGGGTAGTTCAGGCCCGGGACAAGCAGGGGGATCTGGGGGGGGGGGGGGGAAAGGAAATGGCCATCAAACCAAAGGCCTGCATCTGCAGACGAGCAGCCAGCTAGCAGCAGGGCTTCTGCTGACCTTAAAGAAGGTGGTCTTCATGCTGTAGAGAGTCTGGTCATACAAGAAGCAGACAGCGAGGTCCATGGCGGGCCTGCAGGCAGCCGTGTTCTGGATGTACAGCGTCAGCTTGAACGTCGGACCGAGCCCCTGAACCTGCGGATGCAAAGGCACGGTGAGTCAGCCTGACGGACCGGAGAGCGCGGGTCCCATGGGGCCGGCCCAGTCGGCGCCCTTACCACGGCGTTCATCTTAAGCGGCTCGGTGAGGCTGGCGGACATGGGGGGCAGGCTGGACTCCAGGGCCTTAACGTAGGCCCGTGCGGCCGTGAGTCGCAGCCGGATCAGGTCCATCTGGAAGGCTCTGTGCATGGCTGCCAGAACAGTAACGCTGCTCTTACTGCTGTACCACAACTACACCCGTGATGTATAGGAAATGTGCCCTAAACCGGCTCTCCCCCAGTCATGGGGCGCTATGCCGGCGTTCCCCAATTATTACGGGGGGGGCTCCGTACCTACGCCGTTCTCGCGTTCCCTCAGGGTCTGGTCCACATACAGCTTAGTCTTCTTGGGGACATTGAGGCGGACGCTCTGAGCCAAGGGGGGGCCGGGGACCGCGTCTCTGTCGTCAAACACTGCAGTCCTCTTCAGGATCTTCACGATGAGACCTCCCCCTGGATGGGGAGGGAGACAGCGTGGTGTTGCTTTGGAGACGGACTGCGGCTGCCTGATTGGCTGTGTGGTTATCATGCCGCTAATGTCCCCTCGTGCTGCCCTGCTAACTGTCAAGGAACCAGCCCCACAAACTTCAGCATGTAGTTTCAGTGCCACGCTTACATATATGCAATTCACCCCAACACTGGGATTCAATCTGCTTCCCAAAATTAATATGGGATGTCCTTTTGCATTACATAATTAATCCTTTAGGGCTATCTGAAGATTACTTAGACTGGAGTAAATAGCAGACAGAAAGCAGGTAGACTTGCTGAGCTCCGGAACCTTTAGTGGTCATGATGAGAGTGCCGTCTTCTCTGCCATACCTCCCGAAGCACATGCTGGTCACCACATCCTACAGATACAGGAAATGACCGTCTTTGTTGATGACTAAAAACATGACCGCCCTCCTACCAGCGGCCATGTCTCCCTCGGGTCCTACCGGAGTCTTGATGGTGCTGACGAGGTTCTTGTCCCGGTACAGCTGCACCTGGCAGTTGGCGAGTCCCACCAGAACAGCCTGGAAGCCTCGCGTGTGGTGGTCCATCGTAGCCATGGTGACCACAGGGGCGGGAAGATTCACCGTCCACAGTTTCTTCCCCTTGACACAAGATGGCAGTATTGGGTCAAATAATGAGTTTGTGTTTCAACTTCTCAAATACATCACATCACTTAGTTATGCTTTAATATTCATGACAAATCAGTTTATTACAAATGATTAGGTAGAATGTAAGTGTAAGACTGGTAGATCAAGGACACCGATACTGAATAAAATAACATACAGTACGGTGCAAAAGCCTTAGGCAGTAAAAATAAATGTTTAAACCTATTTCTCTGGGTAGTTAGACTACTTTTGCTCGGAATAAACAATGCAATTTATCATTAAAACACGTGCAAATTAAGAACAACACAATAAGAGCTAATAAGAGTTTCTGCTGTAATCCAAAAAGTCACCGAAATCTTGCTGGATGGCTACAGTAGATGAACACCGCTTCAGTTCCCAAAGCTCTCCTCAGGGCCACCTCAGCCATCCTGTTACATTTCACCACCAGCTCCCTTAATTAATTTAATTAGTCTAAATAAGTAATTTTTATTGTGCTAGTGGTCGAGTCCAAAAATACTTTATTGGACAGTACTGAGGTGACTTTAGCCGAAGCATAGAAACTGCTAAGCACACACACTGTGACAGGCATAAGAACAGTTTTACACCAGCATGAAGGTCATATAAAGATCATTTTCTTTGGCTGCAAAGTTCGGTAAATAAAACGACTGTTAGTAAGAACAGAAGCCCGGGCGGCATCGAAACGGAAGGGATGCAGAGAAAACTCCTGTGTACCTTCTGCGTGTAGCTGAGCAGCGTTTGCTGAGCGGTGCCCACCACCACGTTCTTGCCGATTCGCACCAGTCCCACAGGGTGGGATGTCAGCTCGATGCAGTACCGGGGCCTGGAGGAATCCCTGCAAGCAGCTGAAATGTGTTACAGCACGAAATACGAGGGTAAACAGGGCACAACATCAGCGCAGCCACGGCCTAATACAGCGTTTCTCAAACGTATGTGTCCTGGGGACCAGTCATGTCAGGCTTTGGGGCTGCAGGGTCCTGCAAAAACAACTGCCCCGATCGATAGATCGATCGATAGAATTACTATCATTATTAATGTTATTATTAAGGGTCCAAAGCACAAAGTGCTATGGAACCTTATTGTTTTTGTTAGAATTATTATTATTATTATTATTATTATTATTATAATTATACCTGACCTGATCTGACTGAATTTTGACTGATGCAGAAGCGAGGCTCTGCGGATCGGTAGGAACCCTCTCACGGACCGGCACCGGTCCGCAGCCCATAGTTTCAGAAACGCTGGCCTAATATACTCCCCTTGAATTG
The DNA here is from genome assembly GCA_026776945.1 of Isichthys henryi. Taxonomy (NCBI): domain Eukaryota; kingdom Metazoa; phylum Chordata; class Actinopteri; order Osteoglossiformes; family Mormyridae; genus Isichthys; species Isichthys henryi. The sequence goes on from JAODJX010000051.1 coordinate 948,530, forward strand.
ATGCCATTAGAAGTGCTTGACCATTGACATGTTCCAATGCAAACAAACAAATGGACAACACAAAAAAATCTGATATCATTCCACACAGAACTCCAGAAAATGACTAGACAAAAGTCCCGGCACCCACAGCTTAATATTTGGTAGCACAACCTTTGGAAAAAAACAACTGAAATCAGTTGCTTCCGGTAACCATGACTGAGTCGATTACACCTCTCTACTGAAATTTTGGTACAAATAAAAATTAGAAAAACCAGGACAATTAACTAGAAGGTACAATGTCACCAGTAACACTTTCTGGAAGCAAAGGACGGTGAATGTGGCAAAATGCTTTTGTTTGAAAGCTAACAGACGAATGACAGTAGACTGTCACCTCGGCATATTCCGCAGAACACACACCTGCGAAGGACGTAGATGTTACCGTTCCGACAAGCTACCGTAATGCGAAACTCCACGTCAAACTGGCCTGTGACATCCATCAAGGTGGGAACACTGGGCAGGGACATCTGAGACACCAGGGAAAAGTACAGGAATACAGAAACAATGTTTCTGAAATGGTGCGTATGGAAGTAGATTTACATGTAAAATAATCATACAGAAATCACATTAAATTACAATACTGCCGTAACATTTAAGTGTAACTAAATGTAAATTTATCTCCACAGGTGTGCGCAATTTTAAACGATGACCAACAGGTGAAGGGGGCATGTTCAAAGACAACCGGGTGCGACTTACCTTGGACAGGATGGTGAAGGCCTCAGGGTCGAGCACGTACACGTCCCCGCTCTCTGTACCAATCACCAGGCAGCTGACGGCATCCTCTTCCGCCATGTTCTTCTTCAGAGTACTGATGCACGTGATGACCGTCTGGGTGCACAGCGTGGCCGTCTCAGTAAGCGGGCGTGGCCGTCTCAGTAAGCGGGCGTGGCCGTCTCAGTAAGCGGGCGTGGCCGTCTCAGTAAGCGGGCGTGGCCGTC
>JAODJX010000051.1:1046243-1059791 GCA_026776945.1 Isichthys henryi
CCCCCCCCCCCCCCCCCCCCCCACCCCCCCCCCCCCCCCCCACCCACCCCCCCCCCCCCCCCCCCGGGGGGCGGCCCCCCGGCACTCACCGCAGATCTTCAGTGGGGCTTCCAGCTCCAGCAGGATGGGCTGGCTCAGGAAGATCTCCCTAGACTTGATGCACAGACCCCGCACCTCTGCCTCCGTCATCTGCACGATCTTCCCAGGACGGCATCCCCGCACTGGATGGAGTGGGGTGGGGGGGGGGGATAAGGTAGGATGTGGTCAGAAGGTCCTGCTGTGCTGTCCCCGGTGCATGTCATGGGCAGGATGTTGAATTCCTTTGTCCAGTATTAAGACAAGCTTTAGCACTGCACCCCAGATTACCAGTCCCCCAAAAAGCAAAATTAATCAGTAAACCTTCCAGAAGTTCCAGTCTTTCATATCACTGCTGTAGTGTTGACCAAAAGCATTTGAGCAACAAGAGCTCAGAACTTCTACCTGGCCAACAGAATCGAATCTAACATCCGAATGGTCTCCAAATCGCCTTCAGACAATTTTACTCAATGTGACCCTGAAGTTGCTCACAATTCTTACATTGACAATCACCAAAGGGAGCAGCGAAACCAGGTTCTCAACATTCATTAGCCAAAATCCTTTCACACGAGCAGATTTATACTCCCGTAGTAATATGGCATGGGTCAAGAATGTAGCTCGACAGGTTTCAAACTTCTGGTCTTTAAGTGTGAACTCAACGCCAAATATGGTCACCTCTATTAGCAATGGACTTGGTTTCATCCTGCGCCACCAAGCAGACAGAATCTACCCGAGATCGGCAATACGCATAGACTCCATGCTCAAAGAGATCGTCACTGATGAATTACAGGGGTCCGTATTCCTTCAGTGCTTTGCAGTTATAACAGGTTTCTGAAATCCTATTTGAACAATTTAACATGAAGCTAAATCCAGCAGGCTTTGCTTAGCTTTTGATGTACTCACCTGCATACTGCCAGAAGAGACCAAGGAAACTAAACTAACCGTTTCAGAACAATTTACTATTAATGCAATTCCATTAGAATGAAGCAAATGAGCTAATGGAGAGTCTAAGAGTGCAACTCACCACTGTTCCCGCCCACTGACCATCGTGCATGTTTAATATGTTAAACCTCCTCCCTTCCATTTGGGTCACTGAGAACAATCCTACAGATTATCCCTTTTATGCTTTCATGTTTGTTTCTCTTATCTCTCCATTGTGTCCCTAAAACTCTCTGTTCTGTTCCCCAATTGCAGTGTCAGGTCACTTTAACATTTTCTCCAGCACATCACTATTTTTTTTTTAATACCTTCACCCAAGTCACTAACATACTTGTGTTGTTATTGGCCTGTGCTGGTCAGCTGAGCAAAACAGCTGATTATAGGAGTGTGTCAGCGGCACTGAGGACGGAACGTCTTGAGATCAAATCAGCTTCCACTGAAAAGGGCACTGGCTGTACACCAGCCCAGTCCAATAAGGGTGCGGGTCACTGGAGTACAGGAGACAAGACGGCAGCCAACTGGCTGATGGGTCAGTACCACACAGAATCTCTCTCTCACACACACACACACAGCATTAGTGTCTCTCCCTGCATTTGTCAATCTCAGCTGGCATGATCTCGCCCTCGCTTCCCGACCACGTTCCCAAATATGTCCAACGGGGAGTTGAAACTGGGAAAGATCAGTGAGAGAATTAAGCGAAGAGAGTTCAGCTCAGGATTACAAAAAGGGCTTTAGTCTATGCAGCCCGTGCTGGTCCAGGCCCATCAGAGGGACAGCAGGTCTCAGCAAGGGAAGGAACGGTTAGCGGGACCCGCAGCTGGGTGATGGAGCTACCGCCTAGGCCTCTCTGCCACTGGTCCCAGCTTGGCCTTTACAAGCACCATCCACCACATTACGTTTTGTGCTGTGATATAAACGACTGTAAAGTAAGCCAGTTCCTCCATTCAGACAGCAGGAAGTCAGCTAAGATCCATCTCACCAAATCTCCACACCATTTTGCCGTCCTGGGATAAATAATTCAACGCTAGAGTTTGTCATCATGTTTCACACCCATGTGAAGAATATGGGAGCCCTTCAGTGTAAAAGCATTCTCAGATATACTGGTAGGAGAATTCAGTGGGAATTCACATAAATGCTTAACAGTATCACTCTCTTGCCAGGAGGAAGTACCCAGTAAACAGAACTGGCAGTTTCTCTATGATGACGTAAAAAGGTCATGGGTGTAATAATGAGGGAAAAAAAAGAAAAACAGAACTTCATTCTGGGAAAATGCACCTCAAGTCATATGGGAGGGATGCGTGGCATGACCGAGCAGGCAGTAAGACGAGTGCTACCCAAACTGACCTAAAGCTACATACACAGCAGGGGAGGCTCCCTTCCAGCCGGACGCTACTGGTGAGCATGCAATGCAAGTGGCCAGCATAACTGCTTTTGTTTGTAGAGTCCCTGTAATAGGCCTCTAATAACCCTAACCCCGAGTATTAGGACATCCCAACGTCCCTTTATGTCACATTAAGCTAGCAGCCTCTCAGTCCTAAGGCCGTCCCCCACGTCCTACATCTCCATACATACCTAAACCTGCAAGAGACATTCAGCAAGGCATGAAGGTGATGAAATCTGACATCAGATGTCTCTTCCTACATTTGGGGAAATGTGCTCTTTGAGAATTTCTGTACAGCCGACCCACCTTGGCGAAACACGTCAAGAGGCTCATAAGGTCTATGTCCAAGCACTTGTCTTCCCTACCATCCTAAGAGTTTGGAATTCATGAGATTCCTAAACAAGCCCTTTAGCTAAAAGGACCAAACGTATATAGACACTGCAAGACAGGAAACACCTATAGATAGATGTATACAAACTCAGTGCAGCACTTCTGAAGTAATTCTGAGACATAATTATCTTAGCGTTCCTGAAATAAAAGACCTTACCAGTGGAGCTTTTCCACTGGCATTCAGCCATACCCAAGCCGGACCGCAAAGAAAGCCTTGCTATGGCACAGTCCTGGCTTGCTTTGGTTTTCCACTGCAGATGGGTCGGCTCGTAAACCATAAACCAAAGACAAAAAACCGCAGAAACACTCACTGAATGCTACATGGGGCACAACGAGTTCCTATGTGCTAATTGTCTAGCACATCTGTGAGAATCGCCACGTTGTTAGCATTAAACGCTAGCGGAATTAGTATTCGGTCACGATGTGTGATAATACAAAAAATGAATAATATGCCGAATATGCCTTTCAAATGATGAACACATACTGACACAACACTGGAACTTCTCTGCATTTTGACCAATCAGATGATGGTGATGCAACCGTGGCCGTGCTAGTAAGCAATGAAAAGCCTTCAGTTCGCGGCACGGCTCGGTTGTAGATGGCAGTGGAGAAGCGTCATAGGAAATGTTCACCGTGTGGCCCACTGATCAAAGCTTGTGATTCTAGAGGCAGAAAAGGTACAAAGTCAGTACAGTAACCTGGCAGAAGCAGAAAGAAATGCTGCTGTACCAGGTGTCTGTAGACAGACTGGTTTGACTGCTCTACGGCCTTCTAGGCGGGATGAGGTCCAAATAGGCCATTTCACTGAGAACATCTAGTGCTGGGTGTTAGGGGCAGGGTAACTGCATGTGTCTCATACGAACCTGTAATAATTAAAATTATATTTAAAAAAAATCTGATTCATAGTTTAAAAGTCACATACTTTAAATTTAAAGTATCTGTCAAATTAATAATTAAACACATTTGGGTTTAATTCACAAATTAATTCATTCAGAAAATGTTCTTTACATGTAACAGGGTGCTCTACTAAAGCACCGGGTGCCACTGTGAGTTAGAAGCCTCAAAATGATGGCTGCCAGGGTCACATGACCACCTTGTTCCCAGGGCAGAACCTCGAAATGGCCCCACACGGCAGCCTGTGGCGGTGCTCTGCTCGCGTTCAGCAGAAAGCGCGGCCTCGGTACACAAAGCTGCAGGAAGGGGTGAGAGCTGGCAGAGGCCGGCCCAGGCAGCGGGACATCCACACACTGTTGCCAGGCGACAAAACCACCACTTCCATCTGATTGGCTGCCCTCGAACCGTGCTGCAAAGCGGTGCGGCAAAGTTTTCAACTTCAGTGCCGTGTCCAAGCCCTGCCTGCCACGTCACTAGGCAGCCGGTGCATTTCCACCCTTCGGATTTACCCGCGATGCCCAGATCAACCTGGTGCGGCCTTTCAGACGCGAGCTAAAGGCAGGAGCAGAGGAAGTGGAGGAAGGATCTCTGAGCAGCTCGTGGGCTCACCGACTGCCTGCTGACATCACAATGCCAGAAAACAGCCTAGTGCATCCAAAGCTTTCCAGGCACTTAAGCCTGGGGAACTAAGACTTACCAGCGATTTCCCCTCCAATTAAAGCTGGTGGCCATTTAATTACTTATACATGTTTTTTAGTCTATTTTTCTAAGTGAAACTTTTCCCAAACACCCCCAAGAGGGAACACTATCCCAAATTAAATTAGAAACTCATGTACTCCTTGGACGAGCAGAGAGGGGTGGAGCCAAGCACCCGGGAAAATGTGGTGAAATAGGAGGATAATTCTGCCTCACCTTTTGCCAGTTTGTCAGCCAGTACAGCAAATTTTTTGGGGGTAGGTACAAACCAGGCTTTCTTCAAAACAGGGTCTAAGGACGCCCCCCACACACACACACACAGGAGCATGCTGAATGGTCAGATACTCAATCCAAATAATGACTGGCCAACCAAAAAATAAATAAAAAATGCAGGGCAGCGACCATCTCGCAGGCTGGCAGAGGCAAACAAAGGAGCCTTTCTGGAGCGGCGAGAGAAGTCAGAGAGGGCTGGGGAATTTACAAGCGTCATACTGGAAACACTGTTCAGTAATATTTTCAGCTTTTCACTGCAAGTAAGTGACCCAGAGCAGCAGCCTGAATTAGATGGACGACAAGTAGAATGTATATATATGTATGTGTGTGTATGTGTGTGTGTGTGCGCCTTGCCTTGACAGTATAATACCAGACATTATTAAAGTAATCACAAGCAAATAAGATGCCCGAGTCCCAGCTAGTCCAGCGTAAATCCTCTTCCCTGAGGCTGTGTTTAATTTTCAGGGCTCGGTGCACAAAAGTACTGGAGTTATCCTTTCCTGACAGCAAGGGGGGGCTGGGGAGAGTCACTGGTATGGAACTTTGCCGCCTGAAGGATGACCATATATGGTCATTGTTTTAGGGCTCTGGAGGCAGAAGGAAGAAGGGAACTGAGCAAAAATGGGTATGGACTAGCACTGGACACCAACAGTGCTTTTCCACTGTCATGCAGGGACCGACCTGTACCCGCGCTGTGCCACGGGTACAGCACGGATCCCAGTCGCTCAGGTTTTCCACTGCAGTTCGCGGTACAGGCCGGCTAAAGTTAAGCTCTTAGTGGTAGAGGAAATGCGTCACAAGGCCTCAAGCCGAACACAGTTGCCTACAGGTTGAGCGAGCAGCCATACCAGTTGCCTTCATACTCACGAGAGCCTGACAGTATCTGGAAACTACAAACCAACAGCCTAGAAATATTAAGAAAACCAAGACGCTAAAATGTCTCACTGAAGTAAAGTGAAACCGATGGATTTTCCAGGTTCACAGGATGCAGGGCTGTACCGAGCCAACACGTGTCGCCGTTGACGCTCATCCTTCCTCTTCCACTGGGATTTGCACAGAAGATGCAAGCTGCTTCAAGCACCTGGAAACTAAATAGACTTCAAAGCACATCAAGATGTAACAACAAGTAGTAAAAAAAATAAAGAAATCTGTCCCCTTGTTTTTCCAAGAGATTTCCATACAAGCTGCCAAAGCTCTGTGGAAACCTTCCCCAGAGTGTTTGGCAAAGAGCATGCCACAGGTCTAACACCCTCCCCCCCCCCACCCCAGCTAGCTGGCGACTTGCCAGTTAATGCAGCTGGAGCAGAGCTGAGCAAAAAACAGGCCTGGACTCTACAAGACTATGCGCAATGCCACCTTGCCTCAGAAAGTCACTGAGGGCCCTTTCAGGATACAGATATGGGACTATGGTGAATTTCCGTCATGGCAGAGAAAGGCTGGGGCAGGAAAGGTCATAATAAATAGACAAATCACACACCCGCCCGCCCCTGTCCCTTTCACAATCGAGCGGTGCCATGTGGGGATGGAGCGACACGAGCACGCGCGAGTGCACACGCACATAGTGTCACAAGAAGGGCCTTTGTTTTCTAAATTGTGCCACTCTCCTACAGAGACAGCTATCAGCTGCAAGAATTCCCAAAGGACATGGCGGGGCAGCAGTGCTGATCCGTCCTGCTCCAAGGCACTTTAACCTCCGCAATGGAGACCCCAAGACCCACTCCCATGCATCTCGCTGCTCGTCTCCTTCCTGCCATAACCGGACACATTAGTACTCAAAGAAACCGTCAGGAGCCATTTTGTTTTCCTCCAAGGGGACACAGACAATAAATCCTTCAGCAGCTATAGTAAAAATACAAAAATAAATTCCATAGGCATGGCACAGTGTCACAGAGTAAACAGCCTAACAAACCCTGCACAGAATTACACCTGATCTGCATTTTCCATTCTTCTTTGGTCTGGGTCCAGTCCTCCTCCTGGACCGTACAATGCCAGTGTTGTTTCTTAAACGGGGAGGCATTCGGGAGCAGTGCAGGCAACCTATACGGTTAGTTTTCCCCATATAAGGTGGGCCTGTACTGTCATTTAATGCTACGCAGCTGAATCCTAACACAAATATATCCTGCTTATTTTATACATGCAGGTTGAGGTCAGCTGAAGGACACTAAAACAAACAAAGAAAAAGAAACAACACTATTAACACAGCATCTGCACAGCCTCCCTGCAACCCTGGCCTCACAAAGTCTCCACAAACTGCCGATCTGTGCTGACTTCTGCCGATCTCGAAATCGACATCTTCCTCGATCTGTCACCATCATTTTATTTTTAAAACACCGCTTCCACTCAGGAGCATTATGCAAATATCATTGATGTCAATGTAAAACATACTGCCATGCATTTTTCTTTTAAAGTCGATTTCTCCATTATGGGTTTTATCTGCTTAGTAATCATGATGTTTAAATAATAATGGACCTTCTTGCAATGATAGATGCTTTAGAAACACCTTACGATGCATTTCTTCCAGGAACACTTTCTGTCCCTCACTGCCTTCGTTGACTACTCCGTTGAAATGGTTTTACTTGGCACTAATGGATGCTCTGTTCTCGTACCAGTTCCTGCTAGATCTCTCTGGGTGATGTAGATATTTGCATAGCTTTTCTGATGTTAGGTTCTAAGCAGTGTGTTTCCACAACTATACCACACTTAAGTATTATCTGCCTCACTTGTAAGCTGCTTACACAAAATGTAAATAAACGGAAATAATGAATATAAGCCATCACCCTAAGATTTAATCCTAAAGCCATTTGAGTAAAAAAAAAATAAAAAATCTTTAATCATTAGGCCGCTTACTGCTGTAAACACAGATAACTAGTTGGTCACAAACTACTTATCAAGAACCAGAACATTTCTCCTTTGGTAATGACTGTATGGACATTAGGGAACATCTAAACTCAGCCGACACATTTCATAACATTCAGTAACACAGATACAGATCTCTGGCCCTAATAAGGAGTAGTTTCAGAACATTATCAACACACCAATCAAAGGATACCCCAATTCTTGTGGTACCATCAGCACTGTGGGCCAAAGGCACAGAGACAGAATACTAGCTAACAAAGGCAGTGCTGCACTCTGGAGACAGTTCAAGTATCACAAAATGGTTTCCTTCAGTTCACATGCTGGCCAGGCTTACCTGTCGCTTAAATGACAGATTATACAGAAGGGAAGAACGTGATTCTACTGTTAAAGTGACATCAGGTTGTGTTTGGCCCAGGACACTCTGTCAGCCTTCAGTACAGCACCTACCATACAACTTAATGATGGAAATAGTCCCTGGCCAATAAATTAATCATGAAACCTACAGCGACATTAAGCATTACGTAAGTATGAGGTTACGGTCATATACAATTAACAGTAACGTTATTGACGTTCACTTGGCTTCTGAAGGCTAAATTTAATTTTCCAGAGTTCATTCCATAACAGCAGAGGACAAACCTAATTTGGAAACCAAGGTTAAATCTACATGGCAACATCACAACATTATCTCCAAACTCAAATTTAGTCTGCAGGATAAGGGCTTGTTTTGAAAGTCTAGATACTCAACAGGGCAATAAATAAATAATAATAATATTATTATTATTATTATTATTAATATAATAAAAACACGGCCTTCGAGGAGCGCGGATGAGCAGCGGAGGGTAAACTGGTGAGCAGCTCGAAAAGCGGGCTCTGCCGAGGCGTGGGAGGGGCTGCGGACCACCAAACCCAGAGCCGGTTATTTATAACAGGACAGAGCAGTGCAGCTGCAGGTCCCCTAACATTCAGACAGTGCCTGTGATGGGACACCGAGCAGAGCAGCAAACCCCCGAGAGGTCACCCTCAGTGACGGCCTCCATGACATTTTATACTCCATCAGAAACAAACCGAAACTTTCTCCAGCAGAACTATTTCAGCACATTTTCCTGAACTTGATGAAAGAGCAGCGTGGTGACAGTTCAATCGACCCGTAGTGTTTTTAGATTAACAAATAAACAAGCGAATGCACCATCCTGGCCCATGTGACAGACCCATATCAGAAAATTAGATTACTTAGAGTTCTGATGTCATCCTCCCCAATCAACAACAAGGACAGCAGCAACAAAGTCCGGACCACAAACAACGCCTTCAAATAGTCTCCACTCGCCCACGACCATTAGCAATAAACCAAGAATGGGGGGTGGGCCTTTGGGGTCACTGCTGAAAAGACGGTAAACATCTCCCCCCGCACTGCTTGACTCTCCAAAGCGCTCACCACAGAAAATCAGCAGTACGGCTGTTCCAAAGGCCATACCAAGGAACAACCAAACTGCCAGAATCTGCGTCGGTATGAAATACAGGTAGCAGTGACCGCAGTGATCGCACAAGTCTCACACAAAGAAAATATTCAGCTGCTTATTTATTTTTGTTTGTTTTTTTGCCTGACACTGTAAACCAGCCTTTCCCCAACCCTAACCCAACCAATCCACACAACATGCCCTTTCGCCCTCCATCAATCGGGAATGACAATCACTGAACTAATCACAAGATTTAAACCAGTATTGATGGTGTGGTGAGTTAGTGGGTGACACTGTAGCCAAGAATTTTACTCTTGCCCTCTCTCTGTCATTTTTTTTCTGGGTGGGTTCTCTTTAATATGTGCACCAGTGTCCCTAAGCCGGACTGGGACCCGACCAGTGTGTGGCCTGTACTTCCTGGGAGAGCAATCAAGGTCACTGGTGCCCTGCACTGGATATTATTGACATAATAATATTTCATACATAAAGTTACTCAAGGACTGCAAAAAATACTGACGGAAAACTGATAAAATAAAAATCCACATAAAACACATTGTTCCTTAACTTGCCAAGACCTCTGTGAGGAACCCAACTTAGCAATTAAATCAAGAAACAAAGAAAAACTATAACTTTAGTTCACAAACACACAACTGACCTAAAGCTTTAAAGCACGAGCATAATGGGCTGCTTGTCAAACAATACAATGTTTACCCTCCTTACAGGCACACTGCCATACGTCACTATACAGTCATACAGTGTGACTACTGCAGTGTCACAATCACATCAGAGTTTCTCCTAAAGCCCATCAAAATACAACATCAAATATGACAGATCAAAGCTAGGAGAAGCTAGTACTGGATTGCAATGCGCATTAAGAGATGCTTTCCCACTGCAGGAACCTTTTTTAGGAACCAGAAAATTCTGTTGTGTTCCCACCACAGGAACCTCGACTGTATTTCCTGAAATTTTTTTTTTTTTTTTTTTTTTTTAATTCCTGTTCCAGAGTAGGTACTTTTTGTGTGACCAGGAACTACTAAGTGGGGCTTATAGCAATAAACTTGCTGACTGGTCAACCACAAGCACTGGTGATAACTTGAGTCATGCGAAAGAGCAGAGGAAAGTAATGTAGCAAAAACTGAGTGGATGGAATTATTTCTTGTATCTGAATTACATTAGCAGAATTATTAGCAGAATAATGCTACATTGTTTTTTATCCTCTGGAAAATGAAAAGAATCTGCTGGCCAGATTTAATAATGAATTATAAACATCTCACAGGCAATATAAATAAAATGCATTTTGTCCTGTATTTTCAGACAGGGGATCAAATAAATCGGCTTATTTATCCTTCACTGTTTTGGGCTGGAGATGTAGTTTCATGTGAAATTACGTGTGAAGTTTAACCTGCGAGCTTTTGGGGTCACCTGTGCTCATTTAGCACACAATTCATGTTATGTGTTGGGAAAGTGACACACAAAAGTGGCCAAGAACTACAAAAGTTCCTGGTCATGACAGACCAGGAGCTTGAAAAGTGTTGCATGGTGGGAGAGCCTATTGACCAGACAAGCTAATCCGGGTAAATGTACATGACGAATAGCCATCTTTGATTTGCCACGAAGGAGGAGGGAGCACATTCGCAATTTGTTGCAAAGGGGGCGGCCAAAAATGCATGTCAGTGATAGGAAAAAGGAGAAGAGCAATTAGGCCTATAAGCAGACAGCTGTAGCTGCTGACATTTAGGGAGAAAGCAAGCAGAGGTTCACGAAGGCGGAGCAAAACTCTGACGAGGTCAAACCTTGAGTGTCCAGAACAAACATCTCACCTCAACTACATATACAATAACCCACAAGCACACGCTGCAATTTCTTCCAAGGGAAGAATATGAACTACACAGACATGCAAAGCATCTCCGACTTCTTACTTCAAATTATTCAGAATGAAGTCTATCGCCACAGAGTAATGCTTTAGGCAGAATATTCCATCACGCAATAGTACATGTTCATTCTGCGGGCTTTTATTTCATCCATGACGCCGTCAATATCCAGACATCCCAGTGGTCTTGAGTGGCAAACCATGAACCCAGAGACAAACAATCGAGATAAAAGGCAAGCAAAAATAGTAATTTAAAAAAAGTCTCTGTTCTTAAAAGATCTGGCTGTCCCCCTCGCTTCTTATGCCATTTTCTTTGTCTAAAACAGTATTCCAGGGTGACACAAACAGAGCTGGATGTGGGATCTCCGTGGGGCTGTCATTCCCCGCATCTCCAGGACCGACCCTGGGAACGTGCCGGACGGCCACGTAAACTGACCGTTTAATCATTTAAAACGTAGCAGCTGCCTCCCAAACCTCTTCTTCACGCAAACTTCGCGGCAGCACTCAGTATGGGTGACTCGTTCTAAAGTTACATTGTTGTGTCACAATATATGCAGCCTAATCACATTTAGTCAACGGAAGAGCAGAATCAGCTGAACACTACGAGTATACTACACCCATGTAATTTAACATAATATTACTTTGTAGTACGGAAAGTATTGAGTGAGATAAATATCTACATTTCCCTGGGGAAAGGCGTAGCTAATGAGTTGACTATACACTTGCCTAACTAAGGTAAATAAATAAACAGATGTCCGGTGCACTTTTTTACCATCTACTGGTTTAATTTAATGAAGTGCCGTCCGGACTGTCTTCGTGTTACGACTTCCAGACTAACGTGACTAAAGCTCGCCGTATTGGGGTTTGGCTGTCAACTAATCGGTTAGCGATCAAATTCCTGAACATTCACGGAGCTCGAGAGCAGTGGGAGCGGCCGGCCCACTCGGGCACCGAAGGACGCCGCCGCGACACCCAGCGGGCTTCGCGTCGCCTCACACGGCACGGTTAGTGCGATCAGGCCAGCCAAAAGCCCGCTTTTCCGTAAACGTCCCAGGGACGCCGCCTTTATTAAGGCTGAAAGGGAGATGGGCGCGCTGAAGGCGGGAGGCGCGGCCAGGAAAGGCCGGCACCAAGCCCCCCCGAAACCGGGCTGTTCCGACACAGTCCCCGGGTATAGCGTGAGCCACCTGCGGTGTCATACATACAAGTCGAGTCACCCACCTTCCAAAAGCCTGGAAATAAGCGAATCGACGTCCAGCTCCCCCTCCGCCATTATCCGTCGGCGAGTTGCGCGGTCTCTCGCTCAGTGCCGCCTCGCGCAGCTCCGCCGCTGACTCAGCCTGGCCGCCCGCCCGCCGCCGACTCCCGGGTCCCGCTGCCCGCCGGGCTGCTCTTTCGACCAAGGCCGAAGGGCTTTGCTACGTGCAACGTAAAGTATGCAAAATAACGATTCTGAGTCAGCAGCAAGAGTTCTAACTTTTCTAAAAATGTCTTTTGGGAGTTTTAATTATTGTTGGTTTTCTGTGCAATATCATCTCCTTCGTGGCGTTTCTAAGGTTAATTGTGACTGTGCATCAAAGGTAATTATTTGTGACAAACACTTTTGGCAAAACCATACATTGGATTAAATAAGGACTAAAGAGAAAATCCCGTAACCACTCTTGAGTGAGAATGTCACTTCCCGGATTCCTTCTTAATTATTTTTTGCCGTTGCCTCGTTTGAACTGCAATTATCTTTAAAATTCTTCTAGTTTGTGAATCGCACAAAATCAAGAAAATTGCACTTTTATTTCCATATAGGTTTTTATCAATTGACGTAAACGTAATAGCCTGTATAAAGAGACGATTTCCCATTGCATTAAGACTGGTGTCTTTGCAGTGTCAAGTGATAATGGCAAAAAAGTCGAATTCAAAAATTTCATTCAGCAACCTCCCCATATCCTGGTCAGGATCACGAATAAGCGAGAAATTAATTTCACGCTATATTTTCCGAACCTACACTAGAAGGTAGTAAGGACGATTCTAAGGGCCCCTGGTTGACTGAGGGTCTAAAAGGTTTGGAAAGTAACTGGATTGGGAGGGCCCAATATAATATGCCTTCATCTATAGCAGCTCCCCTGTATTTATGTAGTATGGGGTAAGCATGTATTACAGGAGTGCAGTTGCTGTATGACGGATACACCGTCACCCCTCGCTAAAAAAAACGTCTAGTCATAGCGCGCTCGCGAAACCTGACGGCAGCTCAGCTTCTACGCAAAACATCGACGAAGTAAAAGCGCTGCATAATGCCATCTAGTGGCTTGTTCCTCGTCCTATGGGCTTCACTACAGGGTGCTGGATGAAATAGTAGACAATATTAAACGATCAGTCCGCAACACAGTTTGCAGATTTCCCTGCTCAAACACACCTTATTCAGCTCACCAGCCAATTACCAGGTTTAGGAGGTAAGTCTGAGCAGGGACAACTGCAAACTTCGATGAAGACTAAGTCTCCAGGACCAGAATTTGGGAACCCTGTTGTACATGAATGTGTTGACAATAAATAACTCATGAATTTATTATGCCCAAAAAGAAGTTAAGTCACACTTTGCTCTCTTAACTTTTTCAGTTATACTTGAAATACTGTAACACAAGTCCTGAACTCTTTCCTCCGGGTACTCCAGTTTCCCCCCACAGTCCAAAAACATGCTGAGGCTAACTGGAGTTGCTAAATTGCCCATA
>JAODJX010000051.1:1081097-1091207 GCA_026776945.1 Isichthys henryi
CGCGGCGCCCCCGGGGCCGGCCCGGCCCGCCCCCCCCGCGCCCCCCCCCCCCCCCCCCCCCCCCCCCCCCCCCCCGCCCCCCCCCCCCCCCCCGCAGCCATGACCACAGACTTGTTTTGATTCTGTAGAGTTCACACAAAGAGACTGGGGGAGCGGAGAGTTTTAATTGTAAAAATGCTTTGTATTGCTGTCGCAAAGATTCCCTTTCATTTAATTATTACTTGTGATCTTTCACAATTTTCCCTAGTTTGTATTTTATGCTGCAGCTGACTGCAGTGAGAATATGAGAGCTTGTCATCCACGCAGTGTGATGCGTATGCAACATCTCCAGTGTTTTTCTCACCCCTTGCAAGCATGGAATCACGCATCTTTAACTGAGGTCCGCAAATCGCGCACTGGGTATGTCTGCAAATGTCCTGTTTAATCACCCACTCTCCCCTCCTCCTCAGTGGTCTGTTTTTGTTATAAGGATGGTAGTCGCTACGTCACTCTCCCTGTCCTAAGGGGAAACGCCAGTATTGATGTCGGGATATTTAAGCTCGGGTTGATGTGTAATCATTCATCATGCTCATTGAAGTGGACACCTTCTCCCTTACAGCTCTGCGCTGGACATGTTCGCTCGTCTGTCTCCGTTCTGGCTTCTCTCGTGTACGAAATGCCAGTGTGACATTAAATAACCTCATGCTCTGCACGTCTGCAGTAACCGCGTCCAAGTTTTGGAGTCGTAGCTACTCTAACGGGGAAAAAGGGAATTTAATGCTAGCATTCAGTTTTATTCTATTTTTTTGTTTGTTTTTTTTTTTTTTTTTAAGTTTTTGTGTCTTGATTTCGATTAAAAACGGCCAAAATCAGGATGGCTCTTTGTTTTCGTAATATTTAATACATCAGGATCATAGGTCGCTTCCCCCCTCCCTCCAACTTTGACCCCTGATAGAAAAAGCTTTTCTTTTAAACTGTTTTAATGTATTCAGTGAGAAAATGTGGATCAGAAATGAGGGCCAATGTTGGGAAAAAAACTCATTTTTGTGTCACATCTCAATGTTTAGAAAGGCAACAAAATGCTGTATTGTAAACTTTTAACATTTTTTTTTTATTTTGTATGAGTGAAATAAACTTCAGATTTCCGTATATAAGCACCGTCTATCCTTTTTTTTTTATCCTTAATTTGAGTGTGTGGATATGTAGGTTTTAGTGCCTGAACAGTGTAGGCTGTTTTTCTGTAAGTGCAAGCAAGGCAGAAATGGCCACTTTTGTTTGATCGAACTCAGCTCCGACAGGAAAGGTTGTATTTTTAACACTGCTTTGGAGTGGTCTGTTCTGACCTGTGACGCACGTCAGCTCCAGATGTGAGATGTACCCCACGGTCGGCTGTTGGCTGCCGCCCTCCTTGTCCTGGTGAACTCCTGCTTGACTTCGCTCACTAGCGCCAGTGTTGAGGCGATAAGGTCCCTACTTTTGCCCTGTGGCTGAACGGCACAATCTGGAAGGTGCTGCAGGAATGTAGCTGTTCCCCGCTGGCTTGGGATCAACTGGAGATTGTAGCCATGGAAACGGAGGGGATCTGCCCTGCTCAGAATGGTGCCACCGCAACCCTCACCAGGAAAGGTGTGCATTGGAACGAGAGAAGGGATTTATCACAATAAGGTCACCAATAGAGAACTGGGAGTATTAAAACTGTCACCAGAATGAAAATATTCATTGTGAAATAAAGCATTAAAGGGATGTGTTTCACTCCAAATAAGGCAGCCGGGTTTCAGTCACCCCATGCAAGTGACTCACTTCCAGGGTCACTTTGACGTACAGGCTAACTCGAGCTCCAGTAAGAAGGGCCCCAACTAACCTTGTTGTTTTTTTGCGATCCAACTTTTATTAAAGAGAAATCACAGGAATGACACAAGCAAAAATTGCATACAACAGCAAACACCCCCCCACTCAGCTCCACCCTGAGGCAGCCCAAGCGAAGCAGACTTGCACACCCCACCCAAGGGCAGATGCTAGATTAAAAAACAAACCCTCACCTAGCAATATCTGGCCAACTATTACTAACCTGCCACATGGCGAGAAGCCATTTAATTAACCTTGTTTAATAAAGTGTGAATCCTCCACAACCAGACCGACAACCATACCTTCGCAGGATAAAGTAGGAAGGCCCCTGACTATGCTGAAGTGTCTCTGCACACGTATGGTTATGTAACAAATGGATTTCGCATGTGCATTTTCAAAAGACTGTAGAAGAGATGAAGGGAGAGTGAGAATTGAGAGAGAGAGAGAGAGAGAGAGAGAGAGAAATGGACAAGAGAACAGACATTCCTGCTTGGGTGACTGAATAGCTTAATTATGTCTGTCCAGTCAATATCTGAGCATTTGTGAGGTTGAGAGAGGAGCGGGCTGCTGACCTAGCTTGGGGCTCGGACGGAATACTTTTGGCTTTGCAATGGGACTGTGGCTCCTCCGGGCCGCCGGTTTGGTCACTTCTCTCCTTCAATGCGGTGAGTCAGGCCCTCAAGCAATAGAAATAACATTCTACTGCACTTTTTCTAGCCAGTTAATTAGAATACGCTACATAACAAATTCAAAGAAAGCTGCAAGTGAAAATCTAAAATGACTTCGAATTGGAAACCGATTGAGTATCAAGTGCAGAAGTACTAATGATCAGACTTAATAAGAAAAGCGTTTTTGTCTGAAAGTCGAAGTGTGACTAGACTCTTCAATTTATAGGTTACTGGGTTGTTTAACATAAGAATTTAGTTACTGCTGTGAAAGTTTTGTGGTTTGAAAAAGGTCGCTCCGTGTGGTTTACCTGCTACACATATGAGAAGGCGTCTTGTTCCCATCTGAAGTATTCTGCAGAGTAATTAAAGAAAGAAAAAACACAACACTACAGCAACCACAAGGTCAGATGCGAGATGGTTAGTCTTATATGTTGACTTCAGGCTATCAAACAGGTCACTCCGGCCCCACCCGCAAGTCTGTAACCTACATCTACGTAGTATCTTGCCTTGACTGGTATGTTGGAAGTTAAGTTTCCATGGGAACATACTTCATGCAAAGTATTCAGCTTTAGCCAACCAGAACGCTCTGTGTGCAGCTCTATTTGTGGATCCGGTGCTGCTGTCATATGTAATTAAACAGGAGCAGGGCTCTTCTTTTCACACAGACAACCGGAGAGGCAGATGGTGGGGTGGGGCAACATTGACGTAGAGAGCAGAAGTAGATGGGCGACGGGAGTCACACAATGGTCGTTGTTTTCAGAGGGTTGAACACTTATCTAAGAGGAAACCTTCTTCAACTCTTCATACTTCTGAATTTATTTTACGCAACTAAACACGTAAAAGAGGCTGAGCTTACTGCAGCCTTCTCAGGAAGTTCCAAAGTAGGCTGTGTGCCTCTGGTAGGGAACATAAAGGGATGGTTACCACCTTACTCTTTTATGATTGTCACAGCTTCACACGTCGACATTATTTAGCTGGTGAGCTGACATTTTGATCTGAAGTAGCTTAATTGAACTGGAGTAAATCAAACTAAGTGACTCGCTCAAGGGTCCAACAGCAGGACACTTGCTGGGATAAATGGCAACAGCCCTTGTGATTCAGGGCCCCTCACCAGCCCGACCCTCACATGAGTGATTTCTTGGTTTTGTAGCCCAATCTTGAGCATGACCCAAAATGAGCAGGGGCATGCGAATGTGCGGGGGGAACCAGGCCGAGGTGGGTTCCAGCCCTTCTGTACCGGTCTCTGGTCTTCAGCAGGGACCGTGCAAGTGACCATGAGGCAGCGCGGCCTGGACGTTGTCCAGGGTGACTCCGTCATACTGCCGTGCTCCTTCTTCACCAGGAGTCCGCTCTCCCGCCTCAGCATAGTTTGGACCAGGACTCCTCTCTCTGAGCCCCAGTCCCCATCGCAGGTAAGAGCTGGGCTGGGGCACTTAAACGCTGTTACATTGTACATAGCGTTCAGTAGGTGGCGTACGACTCATGAAAGATTTCGTCACCTGAACTGGGAATGAGCTCTATTATATGTCGCCCTCTGGTGGTAGAACTACAAATGACCAAAGGGGTCTCAGCTTCGATCTGTGGCAGCTGGTAATTTAACATGGATAAACGCAGAATGAGGAGCCACGTCAGCTGCCAGCTGCTGCCTGATCATATCCCGCGTTTATTACAAAAACCGCAGTCACGCAGAGGAAAGAATTGCAACCAAAGGAAGTATTACGGTGGCCGAGAAAGCCCAAAGCAATTCAAAATAAAATCCAATGAAATTCAAAATAAAAAACGAAGATAGCCCAACGAACTTCAAAATAAAAAACGCACGTCTAGTAGAATAACGCGCTGGAAAGAAAAAAGGATATTATTCGTCATAAGAAGTTCATAAGGCATGTGCAAACACACAATGAAAATTCATAGACGCTACACAAATTCAGAACACACTCCCATCAAAGTGAAAACACACGTTTTACATACGCGCTGCAAACAGCCACAACACAACGGAGGAGTTTCGGATGTCACGTTTTCGGCGAACTTTCATCAGGTGAATTTACAGGTGAAAAGTTAAGAAACAGTGGAAACCGCTAAAATCATTCCTGTACAAATACTGTTTAAATAATCCGTGTATAGTAGTCAAGTAGTCCGCTTGCAGAGGACATTTTGGATCTTTGTAAATATTGTAAACATTGTAAATGTACACAAAATACATAAACTAGGTTTTTTTTGTTGTTTTTTATTTTGCATTGCATTGGCGTTCTCATTATAGGATGGAATACTTCGTAAAGACAATCTGGTTAGTGTCTATAAGTCATTGGCAGAGACTTTATCCGGGGCAAGTAACAAAACTAAAGACAAGAAGGTCACGCAGAACCAAAGTCCGTTATTGTTCATCGAATTATACGATGCTGCTTATTTTTCATCAAGCCATCGACTTAGTGCTCCCGTACTGAAGACTTCAGGATACGATATCAGCCTAAGCTTTGTCTCCTAGGTAATCGTGTACGATCACGGGCAGGCGATCGAGAGCCCTGCCCTGATGGGCCGCGTCGCTTTCCTGGACGTGCCCTGGAGGGCTGACATCATGCTGAACGCCACGCACACCTCCGACGCCGGGATGTACCGCTGCGTGGTCAGCAACCCCCCCGAGGCGGGGGGGCCCGGTGTCGGCGAAGTCACGCTCAGCGTGTTCGGTAACTCGCCGGCAGATATGGCCTTTCTCAGCCATATCACCACGCCACCGGTCACATGGGCGCATGAAGAACTTTGCCTGACAGAATAGACTAAGAAACCTTTGTTAAAAGACAGAATATTTAGCCGTTTTCATATTCAAGAGAAATATTAACCTAATGAAAACCTGCACTAATTCGTGTTTGTCCTCTGTAGAGGACATAATTTTTGCTCATATCTCTCATACTGTACATGACTCCGTTAAGGCCTGTTGGTCCTTAAAAAAATAAGGTTAGGACTTTTAGATGACATCACGAGATATCACAATTCCCTTGGCATATTTAATCAAGTTCAAAATGTTTTTTATGTGTAGCTTTTGTCCCTTCAGATATGGGACAATTTTCTGACACCTTGTGGTTAATCCTTCAGACCCTGAGTCACTGTTTTTTCTCTGCTCTTCCAGCACCCCCTTCTCTCCCTCTGTGCCTCTGGGAGGGGGACGCCAGTGTGGGGGGAAGCGTCACGCTCTCCTGTGCGGTGCAGGAGGCCGTCCCTGTACCCGAGATGCAATGGGATAAGCTGGAGCCAGAAGAGATGTCGCTGCCTATTAACATGAATGGTAAACACCGGGACAGGCCCTGTTCGGTAGCCTCAGCCCTGATGCCATCAGGGGAATCTTACTCCTGTCAGACATGTAGAGAGAGAGAGACACCCTGACAGACGTGCAGAGAGAGGGACACGCTGACAGACGTGCAGAGAGAGAGACACCCTGACAGACGTGCAGAGAGAGGGACACGCTGACAGACGTGCAGAGAGGGACACCCTGACAGACGTGCAGAGAGAGAGACACCCTGACAGACATGCAGAGAGAGAGAGACACCCTGACAGACGTGCAGAGAGAGAGAAACCCTACCAGACATGTAGAGAGAGAGACATCCTGCCATTAATAATAAAGCACCTTTTCAGCGTTGGGCTAATGGGGAGCATGCTTGTAATTAAAAGGCTACTGGTTTGAATCCCTGGCCTACAAGGTACCACACTGCTCCCCAGGTGCTAAATAACTGCCCACTATATCAGGATGCACCATATGGGTTAAATGCAGAGGAGATTTCTTTGTAGCCTATAAACAATGATGACCAATCACTTTCCTTTAAGGCCCAGGGCCCTGTTTATCCACCCTCCCTCTGACCTGTACACTGCAGGCACCCTTCAAGGGACACTGTCAATCGAGAACGTTTCTTCTCAGAATTCAGGACTCTACCGCTGCACTGTGTCCAACTTCCTGGGGACTCAGTGCTGCTACATCAGGCTGCATGTGTACAGCTGTAAGTATTACTGATAAACGCAAGTCTTAGTATCCAGTTTTATGGCCGCACATGTACATTTCGCAACCACGTCCTGCTACAATGATTACTGAGTTACTGAAAAACCTTGCATTCGCTAAAATCATATAATACGGAAAAATAAGATTAGGAGGATGCGATTTAATAAATTACGCCAAATGAATTAAAACATATTTGATACCAGTGGTCAATAAATCAACGGCAGTGTGTGGTGCAGTGGGCTAAGCCTGTTCCCTGTAATCAGAAGGTTGCTGGTTCAAACTCAGCAGGTGAGTGTTCTTCACAAACAGCTGACTCTACAAAGAGCAAGTTGAGGGAGGTGTGAAAAGGACAATCTCCCCATGGGCATCAGTTATCATTATATCATGAACATCTGCTATGAGCACAGTACAGTAACCGTCAGTTAGAGGAAAATGACTCCCAAACTTTACTTGTATGTTACGCACAACAATAAAAATTAAAAGCGATGACAGCAGACAATAAAAATAGGCTATAATAAATATGCAAAAACACAGCTAGTTTATTGAATATTTTTAGATCAAGTATTTGACCTGTGCAATGAGTGAATGTACAAAAAGATTGATTCTTTTAGATTTGAAAATCGATTCCACTGAAAGAAACCAGTTCAAAACATTCCGTTCCTGAATTGGACATCGCTCACATGGGTAGCTGTTTTTGCGCATAAGTAGTGTTTCTCGCTAAGAGCATGTTGTAGTTAGCAGGGTGCTTTTCTCTCTTAATTAAAATCATGCAAATACAAATACGATTCCGCGTTGTATTGGACTTGGGTACGAACTTATCAATCGTTATGTGATGTCACACAGCGTACTAATGCATCAATCACTGTGTGATGTCACACAGCGTACTAATGTATCAATCGTTATGTGATGTCACACAGCGTACTAATGTATCAATCACTGTGTGATGTCACACAGCGTACTAATGTATCAATCACTGTGTGATGTCACACAGCGTACTAATGTATCAATCACTGTGTGATGTCACACATTGAAGCAGGACTGATTGTACCATGATATTTCATATGTATCAGTTTTCATTAAAACTATAACAAGAAAGATGACAAGATGACAGGAAACACACAATTACCTGAATGTTGCCATTAAGCAGTCACTAATCACTTCAGCTAGAATTTTAAAGAACATTTCCAAAGAACTGGACGATACATTTTTGTTTGTTTTGTGCACAGCTAGTATGGGATAAAGATACTTTCCCATCTCTCTACCCAACGTTAGCTCCAGAAGCTTCTCCCGGTGTCCTGCAGGGGGCACTGCTCTCCCTGACTATGACCCTGGTGCTACTAGCTCTCTCAGCACTGCTCTTGTGGCTCCGTCAGTCTGCAAGCATGAGGCGGTGGCAGGGGGAGGAAGATGGGTGTTATAAGATCAGGTACACCCCCAGTCTCATCCGCCGCACCTTCGTGTGACCAGCTGCAGGTGGCGCCTTTGCCAAGGAGCTCTGTAGGCGCACCTGTCACTTCTGGTCACTTCATTCTCACTGGGCACGGGCTGGACTGCCGCTGCTGAATTATACGAGACTTCTATGCACAGATGCTTTTTTCCCCACCTGCTTCAGCAATGAAATGTGTCCTGCTAGACAAACTTGGCGCCTCCCGATTCCCTGCCGCAGAATTATTGCGGCACAACTGAAAGGGAGGTTTTACATGCGTCTACCTGTCTACAACCACCCGTTCACACTGTTGTCACCTTTAGGGAACAAATCCATGAGATGAATAAAATATACTGACCACTGACGGCTTCCTGGTTCGTTTTGTCATGGTCTAAATCTAGCAGGAATGACAAAAACGTCCGAAAGAATGAAACGTGTACAATAAAACTGCAAATAACACAAAAAGCTTTAATTTAAATAGGGGAAATCTCACATAAAAAACTGTACATGACTTTATATTGAATTACAATCTTTAAATAAAACAAATGACCGAAAGAACAAAAGAATGTGTCCTATTTTACAAGGTTTGTGCAAAAGCAGTATCCCCAGACTGCGGGAGTAAGGTCAGTGTACACGCCCTTGCGGTTAAACTCCAGATGGGCCTTTCCAGCCACGGTGCTTCCCCCCAAAAAAACGCAGTAGTGTCCTTGAAAAATACCCATTGGATCATTAATAATAAAATATTTATATACTTATATACATTTACAAACATGCTGTACATAAATGGCATTGACTTCATCCCTTTAAATGATATTCAGGTCTGCTCAGAAACTTGTGCTTCCTTTCGGCCAATAAGAAAATGACAGTTCTGGTTTTGATGGGGGGAGGGGGTTAAGACTAAGAAGCGCGTGTCATAGGGATATGGGCTGAATCATACTGGCTGAACACTGAACCAGAGAAAACGCAAATCGAGGGAATGGTCGACAGTCCAGTCCTACACGCCTGAAAGGGAAGGACTATTTTACGCTCTCAGGGCCCACTAATTGGAAACAACTGCAGCGTATTACCTGTGAAGGCAGGGATAAATGGGCAGGAATGGGCACCTCTCGCATGGTCAGTGCATAGACAGCGCCCCCCCCATCTGAGGCAGCGTCCCCCGCCCCCCCCATCTGAGGCAGCCATCATCACCCACTGAGAATCATCCAGGTCGAGGATTTATTGTGAATAGTCCAGGCTCGGGCTGACAAAACGAATGTCAGTTAGAGAAATTAGATGCTTCCTTAATCAAACGAGGAGCTGATGACAGAAGAGATTTCAAAATCCAAGTCAAATCCATTTCAATGTAAGAGTTACTTAAAGATGCCTCTAAACGGAGTGATTTTATCATATGTGCTATAACCCCATAACCTACCCCGTCACAGCCGGGTTTCCTTCACCTTACGTGATCCAGGCCCACCGGCCATGAGTCCATCTCCACACGGGTCTGCTTTCTGCAGCACAGTCTACAACGCAAAGGACCGTGTGCAATCTCCTACACAAGACACGCACATCCCTCAACACGCTACACCCCAAAGGACAAACAAGCACTTTCCAAAAGACCCCACTGAAATCCTAAAACGTGGTTAACTTAGTTACCGTCAAGGGAAGTGTGAGGCTAGATTGAGATCAGAACACCGGTAATTACCTGAAGCACCAGAACAACAGTGACTTACCTATGCCACAGTTCCAGTTATACCGAGGCCCGAGGAAACTACAGTTAACACTTGTGATATGCGAAGGTAAAGTTACTTTAACAACACTGCTGTGCGGCTGATATGCAGACAGTCCTCTTCCCACAAACACGTCGACAACACGAGTGAACCAACCCTTAGCTTGCCCCCCTAAGCCAGACCAATCACCAAATAAATACGTCATACCTTCTCAACCCCCCCCCCACACCTTTATTCTCATGTGCTTCCAGCTAAAACACTGGAGGTAAAAGTACTTGAAACAGTAGTTATATGAGTAGTTGCAAAAGATCTAGTAGCATTAATTAGCCGTAGGATAGGTGTCTGCTTCTCCAGAGCAAAAGTGAAGCAAAGCTCTGGACCAGCTATTGCACTCTACAGCCACCAGGAGCATGTCTGGGTCCCGCCCACAAAAAGAGGTGAACCAATCAGAGGACAGGATGATCCCTCTGCCACACCTCAGCCTCAAAACCTAGAAGTAAA
>JAODJX010000051.1:1099339-1115844 GCA_026776945.1 Isichthys henryi
CCCCCCCCCCCCCCCCCCCCCCCCCCCCCCCCCCCCCCCCCCCCCCCCCCCCCCCCCCCCCCCCCCCCCCCGAAATTCAAAGAAGAGTTCAACCATTACCAAAACAGCTTAACCCACAATATTATTTGGGACAGACATGGCTGCAGATGGACAGCGCTCAGGGGCCCTACCACAGACGCACGCAGCTTCTCCGGGAGGGGGTCCTTAATCTCCTGGGGGGGCTCCTCCGGACTCCGGCTCTCCAGCTCAGGAAAAAACCGGGAGCGGATGAGGGACCTGCAGAAATAGCAGGGGGGAGTGAGACGTCCAGGTCCAGAACGTGGGGCAGAGGGGCAGTGGGCCGGCTGAGGCGAGACAGACTGACCAGAGCACGGTGGGGTCACTACTCTGCCGGCTCAGGTGGTAGGACAGGGCCACGATCAGGCCACAGAAGACGGAGAACAGCACCGGCACGTGTGGCTCCTCCCAGGGCGCCTGGAAGAGGACAGGAGAACAGTGGGAAGGAGGGAACCCATAAACACGATGACAAAGGCCGCAGAACATCACTGCTCACGTTTATGGCGCCCAGGCAGAATCCGTAGAGGAGAGCAGCCACCAGCAGGCTGCGGGACAGGCTGTACACGGACGACAGGGGGCTAGTCGTGGCTGCGGGGGAGGGCAGATAGACACGGAGCGGTCAGCCCCTCCTCCAGGGGTCTGTGAGGGCGGGGCCTAACCCAAACCCAAACACTGAGCCTTACCGGTGCCCCCGAAGACGTGCATGTCTGTCTGCTCCAGCAGACACATCAGGAATGTGTTCACCTGAGGTAGGAGCCCGAACAGGAATACCACGGGGAAGCAGAGGGTGAACACTGCAGGGAAGAGGGGACAGGTCAGCGCATCGGGGACGCCTTAGAACAGCCCAAAGGTACCGAAACGGCAAGATTCCTATCAGGAAACACCTGTGACAAAGCATGGTTCCCCATTTCAGGTCCTGAAGGGTCAGAATCCAACACAGTTTGCAGATTTCCCAGCTTCTAAACCTGGTAACTAGCGGATTAAGACTATGATGGATATTGGCCCTGCAGACCGGAAATGGGGAACCCTGCGATAATGGGTCAGGGCTGTGAAATGGGGGTGGGCGGGGCCTTCCGGACTGACCTATGAGCACGTCCCGGGCACAGAGCAGGAAGGGGCCCGAGAAGAAGGTGACGCCATAGAGGGTGAAGGATTGCAGGGGCCCGGAGTTGCCCCCCAGGTCGAAGAGCCAGATGAGGATGCAGCAGAAGCAGAAATACACCGGGCGGCTGTACACGATGATCCAGTTATGTCCCTGACAGAAAGAGAGGCGGTCAGAAGGGGCGGGGGGCCGGGGTCCCTGAAGGAATGTACCGGCGTGTCAGGGAAGGGGGCTGGGTCGGGCACTCACATGCATAGGCGAGGCTGCGTCGGGCTGCACACTCTGGGGGGGGGATAGAACAAGAGGCTGAAGCTGAGAGCCACCTCCAAGGAGCCCAGAAACTTCCCCAAGCACTCAGATACATCACACATGAGCCGCTGCTCACTCCGAAATGAACAACAGGGCTGGACGGTGCTTGTAAGCACCGGAAAATCAGTGCGAGGTCACAATGGGCCTGGAGCCCAGCCCATACCGGTTCTGGTGACTTAAAACGATTATCATTTATCACTATATCTATTCCACACCGTCACGCTGCTGCCGTATTACTACTTTCCATACATACACTATGCATACAACCCTGGTGTCCAGTCCCCCTGATTCACGCTGTCCGGAGTTTTGCGCTTCACTTCCTATTAGTGTGGCGCACTGCAGTCCTGACGGAACGTCATTCCATGCTACTGTACATCGCCGACTGACATGGCAAAAAAAATCCACTTGACTTCACTTGACCTGCCTGTTATTTGAAAACGTGTCGCCTCAAAGGATACTGCGGACGGCTAACGGCGAAGGCATAGAGCCGCTACCCACCTTCAGCAAGGAGTACTGGCAGCTGGCGATGACCAAGCAGAACTGGAAGACCCAGATGTCCCTGAAAAAGCCCTGCAGAAGCAGGAGGAAACCCAGGAAGGCCACCAGGCTGGACAGCACCACGGCGAACACGTTCTCCGCCACGCGGCGGTTCCTGAGGGGAGACACGGGGGTGGCGGGGGGCGTTAACAGAAAGGCTATACGGTAGCAGCAACCTCTGATCTCTGAAAGCATGTGCCTGGAAGGAGCCGCAGGCCTCTGTCTGTGCCACGTCTCTCTCCCAGAATTAACACCAACTGGCTGGGGGTCGGTAATGCCGATTAGCGGGGGCTTCTCATGCTCAGAGCTCTGCGTGCAGTGAGCCCTGTCAGTCCTCATGGATCATCACCGGCCGGCCGACCGACAGGCGCTCGCTGGACCTGAAGCAGCTTCAATCCGATCTGCGGCACCAGCAGAGGAGCTCAGGTTCGAGCAAAAGGCAACACTGATGAAGACCTGGTGCTGTGCCACACCAGCGGCGGATCACTGATCTGAGTTCAGACATAATCATGAGACATGACTGTCCTACTGAGTACAGTAGGGCTGATAAGTACCCATGGACACAGCAGCTGTATCAGTAAAACTGATCAATTTACAATATCCAATCTTGCTCTCCATCCGATACACAGTATAAACAAGAGCTAAAAAGGGTCCGAGAGCATGATCAGCCAACGTCCAGCGTACAGGGGTTAAGGGCCCAGCGGTGGCTCATGGGATATAAACCGGAAGCCTTCAGGGCACATATCCTTAACCCACAGAGCGACGCACCGGCTCATAAAGGATTAACTCAGCCGGCCCGAGCATGACCTCTGGACTTTTGATGCTTGGGTACTGGGGGCTGTTCAGACTGTCAAGTTTGACATATTGTTTCAATAAAGATATTTCAGCTGCAAACTCCCAAGAATCAATCTTGATTTTATCGCCAAAACATAACCTCAAACCCCAACACAAGTTTAGAAAACCACGTTTCGCCGATCATATTACCGTCCCTTTAACTCTGTGGTAAACAGTCACCCGATTGGCTCGCAGCGCGTTTTGGCCAGCCCCCCCTCTGCCCTACCTGTCCAATAGCGCGAGGAGGGCCAGGCGGTCATAGCGAACCCGCAGCCACTTCCCCGGCAGCACCCAGAAGCGGTAGTACTGTTTGGGCTTGGCCTTCTCCTCGATCATGAGTGTGTTCTCCTGAGACTCGTGCAGTGACTCGTGGTCCAGGTCAAACTGTGGAGAAGCAGTAACTCAGTACAACAAGCAACAGGGTCGAAGGTCACCTGGGCTCTGAGGTTGGACCTGGGCTCTGTCTCACCTCTGGGATTTCCAGCGGCACCCTGCGGACCTGCATCCCTTGCAGGACGACAGGTCGCGGCTGCAGCATGGAGAGCACTGGCGCCCCCTCCTGGACATCTGTGGAAGTGAAGCTTGAGGACTGGGACTGTCTGTCCCGCTCCCTGAGAAAAAGAGGGAGAAAAAAAAAAACCAGGGAATGGTAAGGTGTAGGTGGTTCTATGCAATATCCAACACCCAGCGACTATGGTCTGGCAGAACTTACTGTACTGGGTCCTCATATCCGCCTCCAGCAGGGCCAAAAGTGTAAGACCTCTTCACTCCTATATGGCAAAGCGATAAAATTACAGACCAAAGGATTCAAACCAGCAACCTACTAGGTAGGATCGCAGATTCGGATGCAGAGCTGCACACCAGCATTCATGCAATACTGATGCACTGAATCGCTCATGCAGCTTTTATGGTCTGCATGTTCGCCCCTTCCCCATGCATCCCTCCGGCCCCGCCCTCACCGCTCTCATCATAGAAGTAATGCACAGCCCCCTCGGATGTATCGTCGAAGGTGGAGGCCTCGTGGACCCCCCCACGCGGCAGGAGGAGGGAGGAGGCGAACTGGAGTGCGGAGGGCAGGGTGAGCGTCCGGGAGCGGGAGGAGGTGCGAGCCCGCCGGAGGTCCTGCAGGCTGGGAAGGGGGGGCCAGCAGCAGCCGGCTCGTTATGGGGGCTTACCGCCACATGGGAAACTAAGCTACGCTCACGGCAGGAGAACTAAAACGGATTAACAACCAGAAAAGTAACAACTTCAAAAATAACTATGACGTTCTACAAATAGATAAAACAACACAACTTGTACATGAGATGCTTCAGATTAGCTTCTGATAAAAAGTTTCATTTAAAAACCCCTTTTACAGATTCAGCAAAATGGTAACTCTGCCTAAGGGAGTTAAAAGAACAATCAAATGATAAAATGTGTTTAACAGATAAAGGATTTTTGCATGCAAGACATACAGGTAGACCGTCACCTGTAAGTACAAACTTGCGAGTCAGTCTGCTCTGCCCTGTAAGTGTTGCCCGACCCAATCCGCCGGGGCTCCCAGACAGACCACATTTCTGCTCTCTCCCTGCCAATCTTAAACACCGAATACCTCGATTGGATGCATTGACAGTTTGGACGGAGAAGAAACGTGGACAGAAGTTTAGTTAGACCCGTGGCTAATGATTTTACATTACTAAAGGATTCAGGAATGGCTGAAGGAGGGGTTTAGGGCACCATAATGTGCTTAAATAGGTTTATATGGAAATGTTTATGGAAAAAACATTGTACAGTAAGAGTACGTGCGGAGCACCATACTGTACACGTGTAAGGTTTTAGTAACAACTACTGTACTATTTTTACATAGAATTAACATTTTACACAGTTCTGTAATCTAGGCATGATTTAAAGTATATGACAAGCTGGGAACAGGAGTATGCAAAGTAAACAGGCAATTTATACAAAAGGTCTTGAACGTAAGATTTGGGTTGGGGATCCAACTGAGCCAGCAAGATGAGGGGGCACCGTAAATAAAAAGGCTAAACGGAACCTCTGTGTGGACAGTGACAGCCTGACCGAGGTGAGCGGAGAGTCACTCAGGGCGCCTGCCAGCAACAACATCTCACCTTGGGGGGGAGCCCATGGCGGAGGGCGGGGGCGTGGGGTTGCTGCCCGCATTGTGTCGTCTGCGGATGGCTTGCGCCCTCTTCATGCTGCTGACAGAGTCCCGCTTGCCGTCATCCTCGGGAGCCAGGGCTGGGGGAGGGTAGGCGGAGACTAAGGCCGTTATATCAGTGGGAACACAGCATGTAAAAAATAAGCCGGAATAATGGAGTGCGGGAAGAGAGTGTGAGCAGGGAGGAGGCGTCAGGTTACAGCCAAGGACGTGTCTGCGGGAAGGCCGGCCACCACGGGCCGTGAGGCGAGGGTGTCTCAGGCCAGGAATGATCAGTTTGATCAAGTCCCCTCTCTAAGAGGAGCTCAATTTTGACAAAAAGGCTAAGGGAGATTCTCTGGTCTCCATAAGCAACTTTCATTTTCTCCACAGAAAGGGCTGGAAAAGCCGTAAGCACAGGTAATTTGATAAGTCACCACACGAGCGATGACAGGTGACCATGGGAGACAGAGGCAGCTGCTGACTCACCTCCTCCGATGGCTCCTTCTTCCAGCAGGTCGGCCGCCCGCCAGCCAGTCTGATTACCAGCCCAGGAACCTTCGATGGCTTCCAGGCGATGATGGGCCCCAGGGAACCCGTCCAAGTGGACCGTGCGTGCCTCCAGGTCGGACTTGGAAAGGGTGAGCGGACGCTGGGCGGGGGGGACGGAAGGAGGCAGAGGCAGAGCGGTTGGGGGAAGGACTCCGGAGCTGGAGTGACCCCCACCAGCACCATCCATGCTGAGCACCCTGGCGTGCGTCTTCGCACTCGCCGTGCTGGCCGACCTCTGGGCCGCCCGGGAGTGGGAGGAGCCAATCAAATCGGCGACCTCCCCTTCACCGGGACTGGACAGCTGAGTGCAAAGGGTGGGCGGGGCTGGGAGGCCCGCGGCAGCGGAGTCTGGCGAGTAGCAGGAGGTGGAGGAGCTGGAGTCGTCGTCAGAGCTGTAGCGGCGCTGTGAGCCCAGGCTGGAGCCGGCACTCAGGTCGCTGCCCTCGCTGCCGTCGTCGTCCTCGTCGGTGGAGTCCTCGAACAGGCTCTCGCTGTACGCCTTGGGGCCCAGACGGCTGCGCACAGGGATGTAGTCCCTGTGCTGCCCCCGGCCGTGCTGCCGGCGGTAGGAACCTGAATCGAAGCTGCCGCTGCCCGCTCCGCCCCGCTTGCGTGGCGCTTTCCGACGGCCAGGCCGGTGCAGCGCGCCGCCCCCACCGCCCACCCCGGCTGCCCGTAACTGCTTCAGGTCTTTGGGGCGAACCACTTGCTGTGCCTGCAGGGGTACTTGGGTGGACAGCAGGAAGGGAGGGGGAGTTATGGGCAGGGTGGGCTCCGAGCAGCCCAGTCCCAGAGCCAGGCCCGCTGGCACCGAGCTAGCCTGCCGGGGCGGCGGCAGGGGGGGCAGGGAAACTCCCCGCTCCAGGTCGCAGGCGTCGGAGCGCCCGCTGCTGGAGGGGGAGGAGTCCTGCAGGGGCGCGGACTGCGTGAGCTCCTGGGGCAGGCAGGGCAGGTCGTCCCCTTCCACCAGCGTGCGGTCCAGGCCCTGCCCCAGCGAGAGCTCTTTGGAAGGGGAGCGCAATAGTTCGCTGTCGGAGAGGTCGTCAGTGTCGCTGCCGCCATGCAGCGCCGGGCCCTCCATGCCCACCGGGGCGCCGGAGCCTGGCAGGGGGCCCTCAACGGCCAAAGCAGCGCCCAGCGGTGCCGACCGGCTCAGACTCAGGGACGGGCTCTCCAGCTGCGTGGAATCGGTCTTCTCGCTGCGGTAGCTGCTTACCGTGCTCAGGGTCTCCCGGTCAGGGGCGAAAGGGCCCGGGTGGAGCCCCAAGCCCAGAAGGTTCTCACTCAGCTCCTCACTCAGGCTGCTCTTCAGGAGGGGACTGAGCGGGGCGTCGCCCAGGCTCCCAGACTCTGCTGAGGGCCCCAGCGGTGAGTAACCTCCCACCCCCTCCTCTTCAGGACTCCTTTTGGTCATGCGATCCACCAACTGCTCCGCTTCGTCCTCCTCCCGCTCCTTGTCCTCTCCCTCCTCTTGGCTGGAGGGTGATGGGGGGATGGAGGGACATTCTCCGGACAGGGGACCGACGAAGCTGCCCGGCACCGCCCCATTCGGGCCCATTAGGCCGGGGAACTCGCCCCCCAGGGTGGCGACCAGGCAGGACTGGACCACTCCAGCAGCACCTGCGGAGAAGCCAGAGAGTGCAGTGAGAGTGTGAATTCAGGCCCCCCTAGCAGGCCGTCATCCGTCATCATGGCGATGCTTACGGACTGTGTCCTGCGACCCATGTCGGAGCAGGTCTCTATGCGCCGCGGTGACAATGGCGCTATGGCCATGCTCTCGCACCAACTCCTTCACATCTGGGGGGAAGAGCGATCGCGCACTCACTTCTCAGTGGGCTATTGTCTCAGAAGAGCACCCGGTAATTATAGCTATGCTCCAGCTACACATATGGCACGACTTCATTTCCTGCCACGATTTCCCTTTTCCGCTGGAACTGTAGTAAGGCGCGACAAAAAAGACTCTTGATCGAGATGGAGCTCTTGGTTTCACTTTCGATCCCTCAGGAAACTAGAAGCGAAGTTAAGGCAGTTGCGTGTAATACGGTCATTTTTAATATTCACCTTTGGAGCCTCCCGTGTCATCAAGCTGCGGCAGAAATTCCTTAAAAAGCAAAAGAAAAAACAAACAAAAAAAAAAAAACAGGGTTATTCATGGAGCAAATAAAGAAAACCTATAAGCCTTCGGATTACAAGGCAATTACAAGCAGTTTCATTCTTTCCTCGTATCATAATTCGCGGTTCTGGCAGACAGACAAGCTTTAGCGCTTCTTTGTAGTCACGCGGACTATCGGGATCAGTCAGGAAACTTCCAAGAAGAGATGCACTTCTAAGCACCAGATTTTAAACTTCAGGTGGACCTGAATGAGACCACTGCCTACGGCTGCCTCATGTTGGGTCTGCTGGTGCACTGGGAGAACCCAAGGGACACTCCTGGGGGAATGAAGTGGCAGAGGACTGACCGAAACTTGGTTTAACCCAAAAAGAGAGTGCTGTGAGCTGCATCGGACAGGAGGGGTCGAGTTGACCTTCCGGAACACCGTCATCTCAACGCCAGCCGCACTGTCCCTGACAGGGAGACAGGTTAAAAGGATGACGTCAACTTAAGTGGCATTCCACACAGCCATATTAACAGCCTGCAGTTAGATTTGCCTTAAGGTTATCCCAAGAGCTAGTAGGCCATCAGCTAGGGCAGTGAGACAAGATTGAGTCGTGTTTCGGAAATAAATAACCTTCTGCAATGTTAGCATAGCAGTAAGCATATAAGAATGCCTCAGTATGGTTCTTGCACAGATCATCCGTTTTCCCAACATTCCCCTCACCAGGACATGTACCTGTGCTGGTTCCTGTCGGGGGCAGCAGTGCCCTCGTCTCCATCATCCACTCTGGCACCCTCTGCTGTCAGGGAAGCCTGTCGCTTCTCTACTATCTCCCCCAGGTCGAACATGGCATGGAGACGGAAGTTCACTGTCTTGATGGCTGTGAAGAAGGCGGCCACAACCAGGCAATAGACCCCGGCCACAACTAGACTGGGTGGCAGTGCCTGTAATGTGAATGGAATGGAGTGGGTTAAGGTGGAGGAACAGGAATGGAGGAAGTGTCCTCATCACCTCGAGTTCTTCGCTTAAACATCCTCTCCAAAGGCATTACTGAGTCTAGGTTTGGCTATTAAGCACGATCTACATCACTTAATTTTCATAAAACTGTACTTAAGAGCATTGTATTATTTACTATGACAATTATGGATGCCTTATAGTTAAAATAAAAACGGCACAATCCATTCAGACAAAGCCTTGCGTTGTATAATAAGAAATTTACTGTCATACTCTTCACCTAAATCAAGGATGGACAACTTTATCCGCAAAGGGCCGCTGTGTAAGCGGGTTTTCGATGCAACTCTCAAATTAGATTACTGATTAGAGTAATGATTGGCTGAAGAGTCCTCACACCAGGGTGTGAACAGCTGACCCAAAGGTTATCCCAAAAACCTGCGTACACACCGGCCCCTTGCGGATAAGACTGGCCACCCCTGAGCTAAACAGAGAGCTGTGGTAAAATCAGCAAAAGAAAACCACCTGTTTGGTTTGGCGACGAGTTACACTGGAGTAAAGCTCAGACAAGCCCAACAAGAATGGCAAACGCTTACTCTACTGTCAGACAAAACATGTTTAAAGCATTTGCAAACACTTCTCTTGAATTCATACAGCTATCTAAACACTATTGTCTCCTTACATAAAACCTACACACTGCTAGTGGGTTGGCAGCCTCAAATGAAAATACATTTAAGACAGACTTCATCAAACCCAGCATATTGAATGAATACGGTGCGATATATTTCCAAGCGTCTATAAGCAAAACATCTGTGAAAGAAAGAAAATCATCCCAGCAGAATTTGGGCCGTCCTCCCAAACACCAAGATATGAAAACAATCTACCATACCTTTCGGTAATAGGCTACGTACTCAGGGCAATATTTGTTCATAGCTTTCTGCTTCAATGACTCCTAGCGAAAGCAGCTTACTTTTAACACAGACATGAAAGTCAATCGAGATGAGAGACTATTTCTAACAAAGTACGTGGATAGAACAAAAAAATTCACTGAATCTCAATACCTGGCATTACGACACCTGAAATCTCATTTACACCAAACCTATTCAAACTACGAGAGGTCACGTTACTTGTGAAACGCAAGTGGAAGCATTTACTAGATTGTTAATCAAAAATCAATTTGGTGCCTTGTAAACACCACGCAATGTCACCCAAAACAGGATGGCCATGTAACCATGGCAAAATGGAGGAACGACAAGCCATAAATAAGACAAAAAGGAACTTTCCAGATCTGTGTAGAGGTACACTTACCATGTAGAGCAGGAAAGGGAACGTCAAGAGAAATATCCAGAGGTAGAGGTGAAAGCAGTTGGAGAAGGTACTCTGATGTGGGTCCACGTACCAGCCCCCAGTGAGTGAAGCCCAAACCCCCTGACGCAGTATCTGAAGCGCTTGAGAGCCCATCGTTCCTTCTAGAAAGCGAGCGAGGGTCCAGACCCCTCACTCCTGAAAGGCCACCTCTTGCTGGTCAGTGTTACCCCTTCCTGTGGCCCGACAGTGCCTGGTGCTCCATGAAAACCACTGGCAGGCTTTTGAGGGGGGTGGGGCAGGCTCATCCAAGAAAAACACTCCACGGGTTTCCTGCAGTTGTCACGCAGGGAGAACTCGCATGTCCTTTTCCAGCAGGTATGGCAATCCCACTGGGCTATTCTTCAAAACACAAAGCCTCTCACTTATTATCTGGGCAATAATTTGGCACACTGGTGACTCAAGGAGAAAATAAAAACATTCATCGGCAAAGGGGGGAAAAAAAAAAGTTTGGTTTCTTCTACTTCCCAGCACGTTAAGATAATACACCTCAATAAATAATAATAAAGAATAATACCTATCCTTCAACCTATCAATGTACAACTGCTGTAGATCATATTGTGGCCTTAATAATGAGAGTAGAGGATCTCTGATCCTTCCAGAATCACTTTATCTTTATATAAATATTAATGCATCAATAATGGCTTTTTAATTTATTGCTTGGAATAACTAAACATGTAATCAGCCAAATACCATTGCACGTCCTGACAGAAAGCAGCAATGATAGATTATAACACCCAGTAGAACTTTTAGCCCTCTAACTCACCGTGCCAGTTAACTAGTCAAACTTTGTTTACCAAAATACAAACGTCCATTAAAAATCAAGCATAAACAACGAACGTTAAACGAACATGAACTATCAACGGGTCTGCGACTTTATAACCCTGAGAAACAGCCACAAAAATACTGATCTAATGGGAAAAAATGTAAACCTTCGCTTGTGTTTTTGAACCAGATATGTTAGCTACTATCAATGAAGTATCAAAAGTTAACGCTGGGCGATATTTACCTGATTAATTATGGATACCCTTTAGGGGACACGAGGATTTCGGTTCCTCATACTTACAAGCTAAATCTTTGATAATCTCTACTGCCATGGGTCTTCTCAACTCAACATGCCCTTATTATTGGTGCTACCAAGACAGAAATCCGGATTTTTGAGAGGCGGTGGGCTTGTTTTATTGTTGCTTTGGCTAGCTGCATTTAACACAGACCCTCCTAGGGATGTATCCTACACCAGCAGTCAGCCTTGGGCACCCACGCATCCGATAACAAACCAGGGGGTTGCCAGTAGCCCCGCCGCCTTGATAAGGGTATTCAGCTATCCGGCCGGGCAGCTCGGTCAGCGGACTCAGGCAGCTACATGCAGTTTTCCGCTTCCTAAACGCAGCTCCCAACCTAATTCCCGACGGCTCGCTGACACTCCGACATGGTCTTACCAGCCGTTTGGGTGGGGAAAGCCCAGGCACAGTGCTGGATACGCCGACTAGTCGGTGGAGCGGACGCCTAAGCACCGGCCGAAGGCTATCCGAGCTTCGGCTACCAAATAAAAACAAAACCAAACGAAACCACCGACT
The DNA here is from genome assembly GCA_026776945.1 of Isichthys henryi. Lineage (NCBI taxonomy): Eukaryota > Metazoa > Chordata > Actinopteri > Osteoglossiformes > Mormyridae > Isichthys > Isichthys henryi. The sequence goes on from JAODJX010000051.1 coordinate 1,110,854, forward strand.
ACTGTCTCTGGCTTAGCCGCCAGGCAGGCAGCTAGGCCCCGCGCAGGAGCGCCTTAACTTAGGCGACGCGGCCGGAGCGCGGCGGCGCGTCCCGTACCGACCGGAGCCCGCGCGGCTCTCCTTCCGCGTCAGGCGCTCGGCGGCGGCCCCTTCTCCGCTTTTTCCGCCGCTTCTCCTCGGACCGCCAGCGGCGCCTAGCTCTCAGTCATCCTGTTCTCCGTCGGCCTTTTCCATGCAAAAACGGGGGCACCGGCGCAGGCGTTTCGGTCTCCGTAAAGAGAGAGGCGTAAGAAACACGCATCGAAGCGTCATTGCCCTTTAACTACATGCTACTCGGCTCTTTTTTCTCTTAAGAAAAACATGTTTGTTTTAATTCCTGGGGAAAAATACAGTTTCTCTCTCACCCCACAAACTCCTCCTTTCGAACTCGCCCATTCACACAGGTAGCAAATGCACCCCTACAGGAAGAAAACCTGATATCACAATCCGATTGGACAAAGCTTACCTCTATCAGGAATTTAGCGAATTTGATTGGCTGCATCGTAACAGACTGAGACCCTGACCCCAAAGTTAAACGCTACGAAATTCCTTTCGCGATTGGTGCTTGTGGCCATCGCTCGTGGCATTTTCGCGCATGCGCAGAGTGAATGAAATGTGCATTGCTTAACCATTGGATTGGACGCTGGGCACATTTTTTTTTATTACTTGATTGACAAGGCTTAGTATGAATATTGAAAAGCATATTTCACAATTTAAAGTTATATACCTACATACGACACATTTATATAATACATATATATAATATATATAGGCGTGTTTAAAATTTTATACTGACTCATATTAACAAGTTAATTTAACCTGAGTATTAGATGACAGGTGCGCCGTATATTCACAGATGTTATCTAGCTGTGATTTATTTCCAACAACAGTAACATGCCTAATAATAATAACATCATTTGTGTAAATGTCTGGATACATAAGAAAATCACCTTGTTACTGATACTTTGACACTAGACTGCTTCCAGATATAAGTATATTTATACGCCGACAACCTATATTTGGGTTTATGTATTTACTCATCTGTAAAGTATATTTGTCAGAAAGTGAGAACTGCATTGATTTGGTTGGTTCTATACGAGAAAGAGTCGTGATATTGTTGTCATCTGATTCTTTTCCTGTCGGAAAAAAGTTACGAAACCCCACCCTTTCGACTACAAGCGGATACGTGGAGCGGCTGGACGTGCCGAAGGGGGGATGCAGTCGCTGCGGCAGAAGATACGGCTGTTAGCGCGCTGTCTCTCCATCTGCAGGGACCGGCAAAACGTGTAACTATCCCCGTGGAGGAGAAGCCGTTGACGCGCGATGCATCAAAGGAGCTATTATTGCGGTTGCTTCAGGAAAAAAACATGACCGAGAAACTTTGTATAGTTCTTCCTGTTTAAAATTAAATTGAAATAAAAAAATAAGTGCTCAGCAACGTCTGTGTCGCTCGTAGGAACGAAGTCAACATGAGATAGAAATGCAGAATTGTGGATTTGGATGTGCCAGAGGATATTGGGAAAGCCCGCAGCAAGTCTGCGCAGGTACAGTTAACTCATCTGTGGCTTTAAAGTGCGCATTTGGCAGCTCGAACTTTTTGCAAGCTTGCTCCGAGCTGAATGCCTCTTTCCTGCTATTCTTCTCCACCTCTCTGAGTTTCCTGCTAAGCTGTATAACTAGTCACAAAACTGGCAATAAACAGGCGAATCAAAGCCAAGGTGGAAAAACTAAAATCTTCTTGTTTTTACAATTTATATCACTGGGTTTCGTTTATGATCCTTTACAGCGGACTGAAACACTCACTTTTGTAACATCGATTATCTGGCAGATTATTTGATTGTGAACGTTAATTTTGTGCAGTGCAATCGCAAATGAACTTTTCATTTCGAATTATGGCTCGGAAAGTTGGATTAAAACGCGTGTAAATACGCGCTTCTGTGAGACAGACACTCGTATGGGAGCAAAATGAAAGCAACCCAGCAACTAACCTTACTTAGATTTATTTACGCGGACTGGGTGCGCGTTTGACTGACGTCTGTCACCTAAACTGAGGTTTGGCATGTGGGGACCAGAGTCTTAATGCATCTTAACTCAAATCTCTGTGTTATACCTTAATGTGCGATTTAATGTTCGAACAGGTCCTCGATGAGATCAATAGGCAGACGCGAAAGGGAAATAGGTGTTTGGAAGTTCTGTATTTTCCGCGTAATATCCAACAGAGAGCAAATCCTGAGCGAGCAGTTTAATGGAGCCCCTGAAAAGCATCTTTTCTGGCTGGAAAGGTGTAGAACAGCCCGCGATGGGTAATTTCACCAACCCTTTATGGACCGCTTTATTCGACTACGAAGCGAGCGGGAAGGATGAGCTGACGCTCCGCAAGGGCGACCTGGTGGAGGTCCTGTCACTGGACTCGGAAATATCCGGGGATGAGGGCTGGTGGGCAGGCAAGGTCAACAACAAAGTGGGCATCTTCCCGTCTAATTATGTTTCCTACAAGCCGAGCTGTAACGGGACACTTCAGGGACCGGCGGCCGCGAAGGACTTGGAGCCCGAGGAGGTGGACTTCGCTGAGCTGAGCTTGGAAGAGGTGATCGGAGTGGGGGGGTTCGGCAAGGTCTACCGCGGCACATGGCGAGGGGAGCTGGTGGCGGTGAAGGCGGCGCGCCAGGACCCCGACGAGGACATCAGCGTGACATCCCACAATGTGCGGCGGGAGGCCCGGCTCTTTGCCATGCTCACGCACCCGAACATCATCACCCTCAAGGGTGTTTGTTTGCAGGAGCCGAACATGTGCCTGATCATGGAGTACGCGGCCGGTGGTCCCCTAAGCCGGGCGCTGGCCGGCCGCCGCATTCCTCCGCACATCCTCGTCAACTGGGCTGTGCAGATCGCCAGGGGGATGCTGTACCTCCATAGCGGGGCGATCGTTCCCCTCATCCACCGGGACCTGAAGTCCAACAACGGTAAGCCCCTCGTACTATAGGCTCCGCAATTAAACTTTGCTCAGCACATACACAGCCGTAAATTACCACCAAGCCGAGTTCTTAAAAATCAAGCTCATTAGGAGTTATATACCCGTAGAAGGGACTGTAAATGAACTCGGTTCAGATGAATAAGTATTGGACCAACCTAAATGAGTCATTTCTTTGCACAGGTATGGTTAACAAAAATGGTTTGAAAAGCCCAGCACATTATTACAGCTTTCATTAAATCTTAGCTGGCATAGACAATAATCCTGTCTGCATTAGTTTTTTTGGAGGTATTTATCTGACTAAATAATCTTAATTATTTAGTTATGCTTGTTGCACCGAATCCACTATTTTTTGTTTGCTATCATAACTATAATTATTGCTAAGATATTTCTAGGTTTTATATAGGAGAAATATTGCTAAAAACAGTTCAGAGAAACAGCTCAGAAAAGCCTGCAAGAATGACTAAGCAACTCAATACGTGGAATAACATATTTCTCTGAATGAAAAACTAATCCTTAATCTCATGAGAGACTGGTTTAAGTACACTGACACGGTGCTTTGAATCAGACACTGAAGGTCCACAGGCATGCTACAGGGCCCAGGCGTCGAGGACCTGCTGTGGACGTCCCACAGTTCCAGGACATTGCAGCAGCCGCCGCGTCTTTCAAGCAGCACTGTTATGCTTGCGTGAGCTTTGTAATTAAGGCATCGCTTGAATGGACACTGCCGTAATCATAGCTTAGCTGAATTCCTCCCAAGTCTACAAGATTTGGACTTTCATTTTTTACACACTCATGTATTTTACAAGAGAACAGAAGATACCAAGATGCAGTAAAACCCACTGAATCCACCCATCCATCCATTTTCTGAAAAAGCTTATTCTATTCAGGGTCACGGGGGGTCCGGAGCCTATCCCGGAGGCTATGGGCTCAAGGCAGGGAACAACCCAGGATGGGGCACCAACCCATTTCAGGGCACACTCACACACACCATTCAGTCACCCACTCACACTCACACACCATTCACTTACCCATGCACACTCACACTCACTCACGCACACACACACCATTCACTCACACACGCATACTCACACACCATTCACTCACACACGCATACTCACACATGCACGCTCACACACACCTATGGGCAATTTGGTTACTCCCCACTGAATCCAAACATCTTTAGGCGAACGTTCACAAACCCTAACCAAGGTCTGATGTTTTCATCCTTCAGAAGCAGCATATCGGACATATGAAACCACATCCATCACCATCACGTGTACACAGTCAGCTCTAAGCCTGTGTCAGTACAGTATTTTTTATCTAGCTGGTGGACGTGTGACACTGATTCATCTAAACATCAAACCTCTTAAGGTTTATAAAGATGAGATGCCTTTAAAATACTTACATTTAAGTTATGATTCTACAAACCTGCACCATAATCTGTATGCATAAAATGATGGGTGATGCCGGGTGTCAATCTGGACAGTGAAATTTTAATTTTTAGAATGTGTGTTAACTTACAATTAAATAGAATATTTACTCGTATAGCTGCGATGGGCTGGCCCCCCATCCTGGGTTGTTCCCTGCCTCGTGCCCATTGCTTCTGGACCCCCCGCGACCCAGGAGGATAAGCAGTTTGGAAAATGGATGGATGGATGGATGTACTCGTATAGAAGTATTATTTTATCACTGGTCCCAGGATATAACTGAGGTATATTTCTCAGTATGTGTGCGCACTGTGTGTGTATGCACTGTGTGTGTGTGTGCATTGTGTGTATATGCACTGTGTGTGTGTGTGCACTGTGCGTGTAGTGTGTGTGTGCACTGTGTGTGTCTGTGCACTATGTGTGTGCGCACTGTGTATGTGCACACTGTATGTGTGTGTTCTGCGTATGTGCGCACTGTGTGTGTGTGCACTGTGTATATGCGCACTGTGTGTGTGTGCACTGTGTATATGCGCACTGTATGTGTGTGTGCT
>JAODJX010000051.1:1136627-1149532 GCA_026776945.1 Isichthys henryi
TAAACAGTCTGATGACAATCTGCATTCAAGGTCTAGGGTAGAAAATTGCGAAACGTCGCCGCAGACAGTCGTCCTTCAGTATTACCGCCATTCTCTCCGATAATTTCGGCTCAGGAATGGGAAGGTCCGGTCCCTGCTTTTCAGTAGCTTTCCGTGGCTCAGCTGTCATTTCTTGGCCAGGAAGTAAAGACACGTCACCAGTCTGAGCTTCTAAAATTAGCTGCTTATTGGTAGAAAGCTGGGTAGGTCAGCTTTGGCCGGCTTCCTCAGACGCAGGCGCCGTTCGCTGGGTCCTGGGTAAGTTTATGGGGGAGCTGTGTGGTCTGCAGAGCTTCTGTTCCCATCCCAAGAAGCACCAGCCCTCCCGAGTAGAGCGGGACCCCCAACTCCAACAATGTGGCCTTTTCACAATACATCTCATGCTTAATTGTTACACACTTGTTCTCAGGGGGGCTGATCCTCTGTTTACAAAGGAATTATCTACATATAATCACCTATTTTTTGCCCCTCCCCCCTATTATGCTTTGTTTTTGTAAAATAGCCTTCGGTCTCTTTGTCTGGCCCCTTGCTTTGTGCCAAAGACGCCGCCCCTCCTGCTCGTCGCTGCCGGGCTCTGCCACGCCCAGGGGGGCGCCACCTATCTGCAGGAGGGTGCAGCACTTCTCATATTTATTTATTTATCTGAGATATTTTCCAGTGACCGTTAATGTTCAGAGAAGCTTTAACCATGCCCCCCCCCCAGGTCACTACAGTGATGCCCACGCCATGGGGGGAAAGTGAAATGGTTGCACAGAACTGACGTGAGTGCCACATATTGAGGATCTCAGATTTGCATTCCTATTAATATATATATCCATCCATCCATCCATCCATCATCTTCCGCTTGGTCCGGGATCGGGTCGCGGGGGCAGTAGCCTCAGCAGGGAGGCCCAGACTTCCCTCTCCCCGGCCACTTCATCCAGCTCTTCTGGGGGGACCCAGACTTAATAATATATATATTAAAAAAAACTATTTATACTGTCAGTGCTTATATGCATTTTTATTTACATGACTGACTTGTATAACAACGTACTTGAATTTGTTTTTTTCCCCTTAGGGGGCCTGGAATTGGGATCATTTAAATTCTGAATGTTTGCCAGTGGCTCCAGTTCTTAAGAAACCTCTTATTTGCTCGCGTCTACATAAAAGCGATGTCAGCCACCACGACATCACTGCATCCACCACCAGGCAGTTGACCTCGCTATGATTCTAAAACTTCCACTCCGGGCTTGTTGGATTTTTTTTATTCTGCCTGTTTTCCATCCAAATCCGCTCTGTTCCTTTTTCACGAAGTTCGGCCTGGTTCGCGTTCAAGAAATACTTAGCTGGGGGTTTGACACAAGTCAGTGTTCTTAGTGAATGGGACCGTGGACCCTCGGTTTTCACCAGCTGCTTCCACGGCTAATCTCGCATTTGTGCAGTGATGTAGGCCGGCCGGTCGTGGTGGATGGCTTTTAAATCCGCCTTTGGTGCGGTTTGCTTGACTCCAGTTCATACAGTTGTGCAGTTACCCTGTCAGCAAAAGACTGAAGTGATAGCAGCTCAGAATAACACAGAGGAACACAGTCACATTTACACAGCTCTTTACTTCCTGCACCATGCAGTGTTATCGAGAGATTTCGTCAGCTGCACAAGACATGCAGCAGATTTAGCAAATACAGTAATTTACTTTGAAATCCACTTCTGCTGCGCCCCCTAGAGGTGTTCCAGTAGTAAAGAGCAATGTCTAGACCCGCTTGTAAACAGTTAAAAACATTCTCTACTTCTGAAATGTTTATATGTAGATTGTGGAGCCACTGTTTAATGGTTTTTGTACAAAAGTACATGGGTGGCAGTGTTACGTGATTAATGTGACGACGAGGGGAAGATTCTGACATTTTATTCTCTTAGATGCGAATCAGTATGAATTATTTTGAACCACTCTCCAGTACTGTGCTGACAGTAAGTGGAAATAAAAATTCAAGGTAACTGGGGTAAATGAATAATTGAAACTCTGTGCAATGCGAAGATGGATTGTAAGCCTAGTAATACAGTTAAAGCATTAACTATTCAAGAGATACGTTTTTCTAATGGCACAGATTTTCTTTGACTATCAGGCAAGAACAAAAATTCTTCATAAACCATTAATCAAATCTCATTTCATTACTCTAGATTTCACTGTGTTGTATTAATGTTGACTGTGATTACTATTAACTGATAGGTTGGTGGCTCCCATGTTTCATTAACCTGGTATATGTGTAATACAACTACTAGGAAAGTTTGTGTATTATATCTGCCTGCCCCCAAATTACTGATAATTATTATAATTCATCATTACCATCACCCACCAGCAGGTGGCGCTGTAGAGCCACTGGTGTTTCTTTAAATTACTAAACAAAAGTCTTTCACAAAATATGTTAGATGATGTAGGGTACAGTGTAAAATGCTAAGATTTTTTCTCCTTTTTAAGTAGCCCAAATTTAAGTCTGATTAGAATTAAAATTTGACTCACATACTGTTAGCGCTGGATTCACTGCAGGATGTGGCAGGGTAGCAGGTAGTGGCAGGATATACATCATCCATCCATCCATCCATCCATCCATCCAGGATCAATGTGAGCCTGAAGCCTATCTTAGGAAACATGTGACAGAAGGAGAAGGACCTCTTAGATGGGATGTAATGAAATATCCATGCATCCATCCATCTATCTGTTTTGCCTGGATGGGATACAAAACAGACTGTGATAGTTCTGTATATAAAATATGCATCTGTCATACATACACCAAAAAACATCTGGAGTGTTTAGTCAACATGGGTAGAGGCGAATGAAGTCAGGTATGAACATTAATCAATCAAAATTCAATCAAAATTATTGACACTCTAACCCATAGCAAGATGGCTGAATCTCAGTGGAGAGGTACAGGTGCCGGTCTGGATAAGTAGGCAGTTTATAATCTGGAGAGTCGTTTTTCATTCATTTGCATTTCATTCATATTAACTTGTGTCCCCAAACTAATGGGAAGAGGCCTGACAGCAGGAGACCGTGTGCCGGGTTGGTGATGTTCACTTTGGCGTGGCGAGAATTGGGAAACAAAGGCAGGCCTCCGTCCATTAGCATGAGCGCTGTTAGCATGTTAGCATGAGCGCTGTTAGCATGTTAGCATGAGCGCTGTTAGCATGTTAGCATGCTCAGGTGGGCAGTAACGTGGGACCCGGATTTTATTAGAATTTTTTGGACCTGATGTGGGGGGAGGCAGCATGTGGCTTGATGGCTTTGTGTCCTTTGTGTGGTGCCATTAATTAAATGATTAAAATGTATATTAGCGAGCTTTTAAGATAACATGTTTATCCCAACATAATTGTATGTATTTGTATGTTTTCAAAGTGCTGCACTGGGCTGGACCTGAACATTTCTCTGTAAAGGACCTTTTAGGAGGTTTAACCTGTGGATTATTCAAACAAAAAAATATGTAAATTCAAACAGAGAAAATATCCAATAAAATGAACGACTGAGACCTCCTCTTCATTTTGCACAAATTGTGTTGATGTTTCTTGTAGACAGAACATCTCCTTTAATCCCAGGAAAGATATTTGATTTAATCAGAATGCTGGGGGTTTTTAATCATTTGAAATGATTTTTTTGGGCATTTGTTAGAAAATTTGAAGTGCCAGTGGTGCCTGGGATTGGAGTTTGCTGCTGAGGCCATTAAAAGCGGAACCTTCCAGAAAACCTACAGTAGTTGATAAGATTGAGTCTCTGCATCACTACATCACCTGGAGGCCAACTAGCAAATGCAGGGATGTGCAGACGGCCACTGAGATGAAAGCTGACAGTATCTTAGCGCACAGTCAGGCCCCCCCCGCCTCCGCATATCAGCTCTGCTCATACGCAGACCCGCTGTTAACCACTGCCGTCGTTTCGAGCTGGGGGGTCACAGGATTTTTTCTGGAGGAAGCAGAACTGAAGTTTCTGACATGCAGCTGGCCACCGTGACGCAGCCGTCTAAAATAAAACAGCAAGAGGAGAATGAGGGATGGTGGCAGAACAGACTGGCTAGAAGAACGAGGGCCAGCTGCCATGAATGACGGATCTCCTTTGCCAGAGCACAGCCAGCAATGGCTGCTACTAAAGTGAATCTGCCCCCACTAAACAGCATAACATTGCCTGTTAACTTTCTTTTCAATTTAGGCCTGAAATGAAAATTGTTTTCTGTATAATAAATGCATTTGTTAAATTCTGGAAATAAATATTTTTTTACTTGCGGCAGACGTTAAAGCCATCATTCTGTATCGCGGACTGTGAGGCTTGACCAGCAGACCAGGGCACTGGGTGCTGTCTGTGTCCTTTACTGGACTTGTGAGTCCCATCTTCACCTTGTGTGGTGATGACTGATCCTCTTCTGTGACTTTCACATACTCATCATTTCTGACACTCCCACAATTTATATTACATTCAGGATTTCCATTGCCCTCATCATTAACATTACATCTATGACATCATCACACTCACGATTCCCATTACATTCACGATAAAATCACACTCACAATTTCCAGCCCCTACCTGTCACTATCCCCCCTGGGTTTTTGCATTCCTGTCCTCTGTGCCCCAGTTTATCGCTGCCTTCGGTCTATCGGTGTCCCTAAATTCACTCTTTTGACTGTGTGCTCTGTCTTGTTCCTTGAACTTCCCAGCATTGACCTCTTTCTCATCGAGACCCTGCACTAGATAAGCGGCTTCAGAAGATCAATGGATGGGACCTTTACTTTTCCTTTTCCTTCTTCTTGGGTTTTTGACATTAACATTTACATTGTTCAGATTCTTCTTTGCTTTGTATCGACTATGTTGGGTCATAAAAATGAACAGAATTCAATGGACGGAGTATCTGAGCTCGTCTGGTCATGGGGGAGACCTCGGTGCGGTTCTTTCATTTGACCAGTTATTTATAAGTATTGTTCAGATCCCGTCCTCAACAATCACCCATCATTTGTGTTGTGTGGCTGTAGCCAGGAAAAGACGTCTGTGTAGGAAGACACTCTTCGGCCTTTTTGGAAACGTCACGGTGTGTGTTTGCTGGCAGGCTTTGGACAGGCAAGGCCGGTCGCTCGCACTGGAACTTATTAGGGGGAAGAGCAAAGTGATGGATGGTGGGAGCCACCGGGCCGATACGTAAACAACCGGCAAAAGATTCAAAGGTTCACCTCTGTTAAACAACAGCCGCTCGCAGTCTCTCACCCTGGGGCATACGTATCAATCTTCACAGCCAGTCATTCTGGAGGGGATTCAAGCCTCTTCACTTATTTTATTATGTCCATGATGTCACAAAAGCAATTGGGTAACACTTTACTGAAGGCCTTGTTTTTAGTATTTTTCAAAAGCCATAACACATTATACCCACATCTATTATGCATTATGAATACTATATGAAGCTCTCATCTATAATGCACTGCAGATACCTTTATAATGCAGCACAAAGCATCCTTAATTGCTTATACCGATCATTATAGTGCATTATGAAGGTATTTATAGTGCTTTATAGATGAGAGCTTCATACGGCATTCATAACGCATTATAAACATGGCTATAATGTATCTTTCATAAAAATGTATAGCCATGTTTATAATGCTTTATGAATGCATTATTAATTGTTATGAAGTTGTTTGTAAATTACTAAAAACACAGGGCCTTAAGTAAAGTATTACCAAAAATTGTTTTAAAAATAAAAAATCAGCAGGATTCCTCGGGTCCGTTAACTAGACCCTGCAGTTCCTCTCTGCAGAGGTTTGCCCTGAGTTTAAGAGCGATACGTTTGCCTTGAGTTTAAGAGCGATACGTTTGCCCTGAGTTTAAGAGTGATACGTTTGCCTTGAGTTTAAGAGCGATACGTTTGCCTTGAGTTTAAGAGCGACGTTTGCCTTGAGTTTAAGAGCGACACGTTTGCCTTGAGTTTAAGAGCAACACGTTTGCCTTGAGTATAAGAGCGATACTTTTGCCTTGAGTTTAAGAGCAATATGTTTGCCTTGAACTTAAAAGCGACATGTTTGCCTTGAGTTTAAGAGTGATACGTTTGCCTTGAATTTAAGAGCGATATGTTTGCCTTGAGTTTAAGAGCGACACGTTTGCCTTGAGTTTAAGAGCGACACATTTGCCTTGAGTATAAGAGCAATACGTTTGCCTTGAGTATAAGAGCGATACGTTTGCCTTGAGTATAAGAGCGATACATTTGCCTTGAACTTAAAAGCGACATGTTTGCCTTGAGTTTAAGAGCGATACGTTTGCCTTGAGTATAAGAGCGATACGGGCCTTTCCTGACTACGCACAGCATAGCAGAAGCAGACTTCAGGCATTCTGATTGATGCTGATTGACGGCCTCAGCCAAAGCCTTTTTCAAGTCTCATTCTTCTCTGCACTTTGTAATTTTTTATTTATATATTTTAGGCAAATGTCCTTTCTATCATTCTGGATCTAAATCCCGTATTCTGGAGCAGGCTCCCGATCGATGGCAGGCCAAATGAAGAGCTAGGGGTGTGAGTGAAGGATTACAGGACCCAGGACAGGAGAGACGTGTGTCTGCAGCTCAGAGAGACAGCAAAATGGCACCTCATCTGTACAAAGCAGAGTATAGCAATCAGATTTACAACAGCCTGTATATACAGTATCTGCTGCAAATTTAATTATATATCTGGTACACATTAAATTATATACAATTACAGGGGGTGGATAAATTTCAGAAAAAGGACTTTGAAGAAGATAATCGCAATTACAAAAACAGCTATAAGACTGAATCCTATTATGTTGGCGTGTGCTTAGCAGTATGTGGAGACTATAACAGCCTGACCGGCTGCACCTTGATGTGTGAATTTCCAAAGCAACAGGCGTTCAGAAAGGGCCAAAGAATTGGTGCCTGAATTGTAAGTGAACTGGTCACAGAAAAACAGCACGATGGAGGACAGGCCTCTAAGATCTTGACATCATATGCCACACGTGGACCAATAGGAACAGGCAGATACTTAAAAGGATTTATGATTTGGTTGGGGCAGCATGTGGCTCAGCTGCTTAAGCCTGTGATCGGAAGATTGCCAGTTTGAGCCCAACTTTATGATAATAGTCACATGTTTGTGTGCTCTTGAGAAAGGCCCTTAGCCCCCAGCTCCATGGGCACCCTGCAGGTGGTTGCCCATTGGTGGGCACCCTGCAGGTGGTTGACAATTGATGCCAAGCTTACTCTCACCTACGCATGTTTTATGGAGAGCAAGATAGGGAAAAAACAGAATTTTCCCATTGGGGTCAATGAAATATCATTAATTTTAAAACTTATTGATGATAGATAGATGGATCGAGCCGGCTATTTAAATCACAGTCCTTAAAGTCCGAGCACTGCTGATTTTCCAGCCTTCTTTTAACCCTGACTCAGGTGTGAAGCCTCTGTGGTCAATCAGAATCAGTAATTATTAAACTAAGTACGTGGGAGTAGCAGGCAACAAGGCCTGGATTTGGAATGGAGGTGCAGATATATTAGATGAGTGGAAAGAAAGAAAGAAATGTATCGATCCCAGAGGAAACTGTGGACAGCACATAGCTGCTAAATACCACAAATGTCTTGCCTTCAATCCAATATTACCGCAGACCGTCATGAACACTGGGGTGAAGTCAGACACCTTTGATGTCGTCCCCAATCAGCAGATCGAAACAAACCATTATGGGAAGTTCTGGAACACAAAGTGCAAACTATATTTTCAGGTCTGTCATCCATCAAAGAACTGGAGGCTTTTCTTCTTAAAGAATTGTCCAGTATCCCAAAACACAAAGCTCTGAACTCAGCTGTCTTCCAAGCAGGAACGCCAGAGATTCTGTCCCGATGGGGTCTCTGATATCAATACACTGTTCTTGTTCTTTTTGTCACATACATGTTAAAAATATTAAAAATCCAACATCAGCAGCAATAAACAACTTTAAAAATAATATAATCACAGCAAATCAATAGAAATTTTCATTAGATTCAGACTTTAAACACCAAAAAAAAAAAAAACCCCAGCTGTTCTGGTAAGAAAAGCTTGGTAATATAATGAGACAGTTGTTAAGGGTTCTGGCTGCGGCCCATTTACACGCAGCATGGCAAACACCGCCAGGATGAGCCGGAAGACCGAGAGACTTTTTGTGTGTGCCAGAGGGACGAAATTCAGCTCTTCCACGTTAAAGTACCCTGCAAGGTACAGCTAAAGAAATCCTTTATTAAATCACGGCAATAACAAGGCTAAATATTTATGAGTCTCGCAGATAATAAAGCATTGTAGCTGTCTGGCCTCTAATCCAGCACGTGGACGCATGTACGCGGAGGGAGACGCCGATCCAGACAAAGCAAAGGATTGTGGGATTACGTTCGATGTACGGGTCACTCTGACTAAAATGCGTTGTGTTTATCGAAAAATTCACAAACAATGTTATAATCGTGTCCTTACAGCAGACTGCCTCTCCTCTACCTTTGCTTATTATATATTAATAATACAATATTATGCCTTAAAGGTAAATACGTTATCTGGGTGCTAGAATTATTCAGCTAACCCGATTAGCGCTCTGCTGGAAAGGAGAACAGAGAGGTCTAGGGCTTTGCATCTGCAGTTAAAAACAAAAAAGTGAGCAGCAACATTAACGTACTTAATGTTTGTTATACTTTGTACATGTTTGCACTTTGCTTTTAAAGCGATGTTTGGGAAAAGCTTATTTTCTAAGAATTGTAGCAGAAAGCATGTGTATTTATTGTCTTGGATGCGTAAAATCTGTATCTGTGAGGAAACAGTCATCTCCGGTAACTGTAATTAATCACTGTATTGAAGCGTGCAGTGTGTAGGCAGGAAGCTGTGCTCTCTAAGAGCTGTTTGCTATTTTGTATTAGCGATGATATGCGTTGAAGGATGAAGTGACCTGTGGCGTGTGGCGCTGTGCTCCTATTGGTGTATTCCTGGGTGGCCGAGCTCTGGTGACTAAACATATTGAAGACGGGGGAGCCAGTCGAATCACAGAGGCTTACGACCAAAATGGCTGCCATGGGGCCGCTTATCTAACGTGATTTATTGTGCTGAAATACGCGGCGGCACCAGGAAACGCCTCATGCACCTAAGCTGGTTTTTAAAATATGAACGTTGCAATTTATATTCCGCAAACCCATATAACATAGAGGTAGGTGCTTAAACATCTGGTAATGGAGGTGTCTAAAAATGTATTACGGCCTGTATTTTTTAATTAATTGATCGTATTCCACAAATGACGGTGTTCTCGCGTTTCCTGTTCCAGGGTCCAGTTCTCCCCAGGAAGTGGGGATCCTGGACCCATTTATCACCAGTAAGGCCTTATTACTCGCAGTTTTCATAGTCTGCGGTGCCATCTGTGGAAGTCTTGTCATTGTAACGGAGCGAAAATACTCTGTTGCCTCGGAGCCCTGGAAATATTCTACTGACTAATAGCTTGAAAATATCAGCCTGGGAAAAAGAATTGACCTGAAAACATCAAAATGAAAATATCAGTAGGGGGAAAAAAATCTAAAGTTAAAAAAAAAGTGGAATCATCTTTGGGAAAAAAAGATCAGTCTGAAAATACCAAGCTGAAAGCTGGTAGCGTATCCACAGACGCAACGAGCAGGAAAATCAGCGTGAGGCATCCGCCTGGAAACAAAAGCCTTGGAAAATCAGCCTGGAAACATCGGTGTGAAAACAGCATCCAGGAAACGACAGCTGGAAAAGAATAACAATCGGCCTGGAAGCGTCAGGCTCAAATAATCAGCTCAGTATCGTCAACCTAGCAACACAGGCCTGGAAACAGTGTGAAAACATCTGGTCAGAAACATCATTGTGAAAACATCAGCATGGAAATACTAGCCTGAAAAAATATATATTACAAAACCATCATCCTGGCAACAATGTGAAAAAAGCAGATCCGGAAACATCATCCTGAAAATATCTGCATGAAAATGTGGGAAATGTGTCGCCTATTTCTGGGCTGGCTGTCAGGCAGGTGTTATGTGCCGTGCGTGTTGTGAGGGCTCTGAGCTTCAGGGAGGAGTGCTGTGACCTTTGGTGTGGAAGAGGTGTCCTGCATCGCAGTGAATTTACACTCAAGGCTGTCCGGCTTATGGAAGGGCTTCCCTAAGCACCAGGGAGCAGCAAACAGCATTTCCCTTCGGGGAGGGGGAGAGGGGTTAGGGGATGGGGCTTTCCAATTTAATCTGGCTCTCGAATCCTTATCGCCTGTGTGGTTTCATCAGGGTACCAGGGGAGCCTGCAGTTAGTCTTGTGCATAGGAAGAGGAAAGAGGAACCTGAAAGGATAATAATTTCCGGATGAAATTTTAGGTGGGCAAAAAGTGGCGATAAAGGAGAGGAGATCAGATATCGGCACTGATGGAGCAGATAAAGAGAGGAAGGTGTGATCTGTGTGAATCAGAGTAGAGCTGCAATGGGCGATAAGCTCTCTGGGACAGATATTGTATCACTTTTCCATCTAATGTGTCTACAGGCAGATAAAATCACTCCATGGTTTTCAGAATGACAGCAAGCCTAAGACGCGTCCGGATGTGCATAGCCCATTACAGACCCCCATGACATCTTTGGCTCCTAACCCTCCATAAATTCCTGCTGTGCTCCTCTCCATTCACGAGCAGCCAAGCAGAGTTAAATGTTTCATTTAAGCTTGCTGGTTAACATGTGGCAAGCTGAAATCCTGAACGTGTAATATTGAGAGTGGAATGTGATGTGTGAAAAGCGTAAAGTTGGATATGGTATGGGAACTGTTCAATGTGTAAAGGGGGATGCGTAAAGTAGCAATTGGAATGTGTAAAATGATGTGGCATGTAAACGGACAAATCTGTATAGCAGGATGGGGAATGTGACCTGTTGAATGTGTACAGTGGGAAATGGAATGTGACAGGTGGAATGTGTACAGTGGGATGTGGAATGCGATCTGTTGAATGATAAAGTGGGATGTGAAATGCGGTCTGTTGAATGTCTGTAGTTGGATCTGGAATGTGATGTGCTGAATGTGTAAAGTGGGATTACAATGTGACCTGTTGAATGTGTACAGTGTGATGTGGAAGGGACCTGTTGAATGTATAAAGTGGGATGTGGAATGCCGTTGAGAACCTCCATGCTCTAGCTGATAATGTTTCATGCTTTCATGGCCTAGAACAGCCTGGTCCATCTTTCTGGATAAAGCACAGAGTCTGAACATGGATTTTGCTATGACAGTGAAGCAGAAGAGTGAATTTTGTGCAAGACAAACCTCTATGCTTATGCCACAGCTTTGTTCCTCATCTAAATATCATGTGTCCTCCTGGCAGTTTCTCTCCAGCTGATTTCAGTGGGACACTGGGATTTTGTTTTTTGTCCTTTTCTCCATGTGTAAACCCACCCGTGTGTGTTAGTGTGTGTGCATCTGTGTGAGTGTGTGTGCGTCTGTGTGATATATAGAATTGTCACAGCTGTCTGTTACTATGTCTGTCTACAAATCCAATTACAGCATCTCACAAAAGGGGGGTGACGTGAAAAACTGACTGCTGTAACCGAGACACCGATTAAACATGGTCAAAGAAGAACTTTGGGCCACTGTGGGGCCAGGGATGAAGGGTTGGGGTAAGATGCAAAGCATGAACACCAATAGACGAGTAGCACTGCCAGCATGGTGGGGGGCTGGCGGGGTATATGGAGCCCGCAGCAGCTTACTGAGGAAGGACAGTTTGATGAATGTCTTAGTTCTGGCTCAGAGGGACATATATCCCCCACTGCCAGCTGTCTGCTGGGGCAATTAACGCAGTCAGTGGTAGCTGAACACAGTGCCAAATCCCAGACATACTCACAACACATCTGCTAAGGGCTGCGGTGTCGGCCATTGCTGAAATTCAAAAAGACGCTTGAAGCACGTCCCTTTGGCAGCTCGGCATTATGGGAATGAGGAGGCGTGGCGATCAGCACGTCCATTGATTATTTATGCTGGATGAAAACAAAATGAAACATAGCAGGACCTGCTGCCGAATGCGGGCTTGGTGCCGTTTCAGACTGAACAGTAATCCTGCATGAGCAACATTTCAGTCACGGCCCTGTACAGGTACACAGTCCTCCGGGATGCCCCTTCATGCTGCTTTCACGTGTAAGTATTTTTAAAGAGCTCCAGTGGGATCCAATTACGAGCCTGGTTTCAACCAATAGCGCGAGGGGAAAATGATCTGGGTGAAACCACGACAGGGGTCCAATGTTTAAATCATTCATGGATATGGAAATTCAACAATCTTTCATGCATAAAATTAAAATAATGAATATGTTACAGTTTCAGGGTGTTTCCGTAGCACTCTGATATATTTACCTTTACTTACCCACTCATTCATATGCATTTTCGTTATGCTTTAGTGATTGCGGCTGCCTGATGTTAGCCGAGGCAGAGCTGAGGGCCTCCTGACGGAGGCGTCTTCGTCATTCAAAGAAGCAAGAAATGGAATAACTCCTAGCTGTGAGTGGAGGCCCTTTGTGCACACATTGTAGTTCTTGTGAGAGAAAAGTTGATTGCAAGGTGCAATTAAAATGCCACCTTTTAAAATAAGCCGGTATGGTCCTTTTCTCTGGAGAACATTTGCACACGGGCGCAGAGGAAATCACAGGTCTGTTTGGTGTGAGTGTAACACTCCAAAAAAGCACGTGGCCGCAGGTGTGTGCGTGAGGAAACGACACGCACACGGGAGCCAGGAGCTTAGTGCTGGGGGGGGTTGGAAGAGAGGTTTCGCGCGAGGCATGAAAAATGAAATCTCGCCGCTAAATCCAATCCTGGGAGCTGCATTGTGGGGGGGGGGGGGGGGGGGGGGGGGGGGGGGGGGGGGGGGGGGGGGGGGGGGGGGGGGGGGGGGGGGGGGG
>JAODJX010000051.1:1157009-1168816 GCA_026776945.1 Isichthys henryi
CCCCCCCCCCCCCCCCCCCCCCCCCCCCCCCCCCCCCCCCCCCCCCCGCCCCCCCCCCCCCCCCCCGCCGCGCCCCCCGCCCCGCGCGCCCGGGGGCAGGAGGACCTGGTCGCGGGTGTTCATTTTGCCAGCGGGGATGTGGCCCCCGCTGGCAGCTGGCTTGTGGCGGGGCAGGTGGTCGGGGTTGGCGGTGGGGCTAGAGGGGGGCGGGGGGCGGTGGGAGTTGGGGGTGTTGAAGTGGCGGTCGCGGGGGTTCTGGACCCCGCCCTCTGCCGCCGGCGGGGGCGGAAGGACCGTCCTGTCGGTGACGAGGGGGGAGTTCTTATAATAGTCCTCGTCATCGGACTCGGTCATCTCCCCCGAACCGTAGGCCGACACCTCAATGGGGTCCTCGCAGTCCTCCTGGTCCAAGGGGCAGGGGGGGCGGGCGTTGGCCAGCGTCAGGGACTCTTTGGTGGTGTCGATCAGGGTGACAAAGGGGCGGTAGGTGGGGGGTGGGGGGATGACTGGGTAACGGGTGGCGATAGACGGGGGGTCTAGGGAATCCACCGTAATTATTGGCAAGACTAATTCCCCTCCTAGGACAGGAAAGAGAGAAGGTGGGAGAAAAGGTGTCAGTGGGGCACTAGGAGCTTGGGGGGCCAACAGAGAATCAGCCACAGTCAAAACAACAACAACAGCACAAGAATAAACCTCCAGTAGAACAACACTAAGACTAAGAGGTTAGTTATACAGTTAGAGTCTATTTAGATGTTAGTCTTCTATTTAAAACGTTGTTCTGACTACTCTATATTCATACATATACATAAATATTAAAAATATATACAGTACAGGAAATAAAAAGTAACAGAGATCCAGAGTAATGGCTACTCTTAATGTATTTCCTGAATTCCCTTAACTACATTACTAAACTAGGTCAGTACTACAATATAATGTTACAATAAGACTAAACAACAGTTAAATGTCTCTCTCTCTCTCTCATTCTACCTTACACATCTGATTTCCCTTTTAGACTTGCTTTGTCTCTTTGCCTTTGTTTAAATAAGATAGCAAACCACAGAGTTTAGGTCACTTACATCAACAAATTGGCCGCATGATTTTAGCATGAAAAAAAAATTACAAAAAAAGAAAGCTGTGTAAGATTGTCCTGGTAGAAGCACAACTTTACCCCCTTTTAACTTGCGTTAATTATTCCTGCAAACGTGTGTTTTAGAAATATGTTTTAATATCTTGCCTTGTCCTTAGAGAGGTGCAAGATGGTCGGCTAATTGTAAAGGGGAGGCCAGCAGAAAAAGGGGAGCAATCCCAGAATCCTCTACCCTCAACCAATCCAATCCCTCCCCAACCACCCATTACCCATAATGCATCTCCCACCCCCAAAAACCAAATAAAAACACACTAACAAGAATGATATTCCCATGTTTCAGACCTGGTTATACACTAAAACGTTATTATTGGTAATAAAGCTGTTTTAAATCATCTAGTGTTATCATCACAGCCTGCTTTTGAAGTTTCAAGTGGCTTCATTAACGCATGTTTATGAAAATCCTGACCCCCTCCCCACCCCCGAGAAAAGAAAAACAAAGCATCTCAGAATATATGCATTTTGTTTAAAATGAACAGTGGAGGAACAGGAACATGGTAAATTAGAAGGTACAGGTAAAGAATGACATTGAACAGTGCATATGACTAAGACAGTGGGTCTCATCTTTGGGCTGAATTACAAGGCCCCGTTCTTTAAAGCAGAAAGTTGGAGGAAGCAGAAATGAAAACACCTTACACTCATACAACCGCGGACATCTCTGTAAAAACATCAGCATTTGGCCGCTCGCAGCATTCCGGAAACTACAACTCTTACATCAGTCAGATTAGGACGTGCTTCAATTTAGAACCTTTTTAAGATAGGGAAGCCATGTTTAAGCGAATGATTAATTATAGTGCAAGTTTTTTGGTTATAGCCTTTGTTTTTCAGGTGTGTGGAGCACTGATTGGAGTTGCGGGGGGGGGGGGGGAATTGGATGGATTGTTTTAAGGGTGGGGGGACATTTGATATCTACAGGGTGAGGTGGCCCGGGCAGACAGGTTGGTGTTTAAGGGACAGTGTGTGGGGGTTGCACTAAAATGTCTGACAGGGGTGCTTTTGGTGGTGTGTGTGGGGGGGGGGCAGGGTGTTTATGAGTCATAGAGCTTGGAACCTTCCCCTTTAACTGTTTACGTAGCATGGACATAGAGAAAAGGTTACACTTTCTCCCAAATGTACATCGAAATAAATAAGAGTAAGACCGCAGATGCAAAGAAAATCATATCAGAAACAGGAAAGAGCAGTTCAGAAGCGCCCAGATCTGTATAAGTATGCTGTGGTGAAAGCCCCCCCCGCACACAATTCACGGAGCTGTGTTTGTGTCTGAAGGAAGAGTACATCAACTACACTGTCCCTGGAAAAAGGTACAGAAAATGTTCACCTCGGCGGTTTCGTTGGCCTCAACTCCCTCACTGCGCGTCTATAAGCCCAAGAGCGTGTTGTTATTCTCTAATGAGCAGTTTGTTTAAATGATTGGATACCTTGCTAAGTGAATTCATCACCACGTAAACATACAAATTATGGAACAAACAAATAGATGACTGACTGGCCGAGAAACCCGACAAAATTGAGAACGTTCGGCGACACATTAATCAAGCGATTAAGTAAACTACGGCGGGCTCTGCCCGCGTTTCTCCCCATTTATACATGCGGAAAATAATTATCTCCTGACAGCCTGTCCACATATCCCATGGGCGAAATTGTCGGCCACGTTTGATGGATGCAAACAAGGGACACAGCTGGGAACGAGAGCGACTGCTCCGCTATGAACTCAGTGGTTATAATTAAGGCATATGAGTGAGGATATCGTGTAAAATCTCAGCCTTACTCTGTACTCTACCCTCAGAAACAACACACAGACTTGGAAACAGTGCTGGCATCTGCTCTGGGTGAAGCTCGGGTGTTTCCAGAACATTCGGAAGTTTTTCAGGTTGGCATATTTTCAGACCCCTTTTTGTCACGCAGCTGTGATTGGTCAAATGGAAGGTTTGCTGGCTATGTGTAATTTAATTTTGTAGTTTTAGCAATTATAGTGTACTGTATCATAAGGCGAAACATGATAAGAGCTGCCAAGAATTGCACAGGTGAGAATAAATCCTCTGCCTTCATTTCCTTCGTGATAAACGTGCCGATTTGATATTAAAGCGCTTCCTCTTTAGAGTGCTGGTGATCTTGTTTTCACTGTATCCAGGTAAAAACAGACTTTCCTGCTCGTGGCAACAAAACATTCTCAACAAAAGGTGAAACAAAAATGTCTGGTACGTTTGCATCCTTCAGGTACTCTGAAACAAACAATCATGCTATGCCCTGTGATGCCACCTCAAAGGATTCTGGGATTGAAATATGGGAGGGGCCTGGTTCTGAGCTCTTGCTTATGCTACCACACCACCAGAGAATCTCACAGAATCACCCGGAAATCAAAGTGTGCTCCTGCCACGGAATATTCTGGAAATCAAAGCTGTCCTGAGCTGACATCGCCTGCTGAGAGATGGCTGCCATTAAGTACAAAGGATATTCCCTGCATAAAACATGCATGTGTTATGAGGCACAGGGTCAAAGGTTAAAATACTGTCAGTTACACCAACTCAGGCGGCACAGGGCAGGAGGCAAGGGATCAGCCTGGACCGGATGCCAATCCATCAGAATTATAATAATACTGAAATTAATGACGTGGTTCATTTTGCCTCTAGGTAAAAGAAAATACCATATATAGGACAAATAAATATTTATGACAATTAAGAATAAAAATACAGCACATGTATAATATTTTCATTCAGCGTCACACGTGTCCAGAGTCTGTTTCTAGAAATAAGATGAAATATCAGGTCATCGCCGATACTAAGGCAGTACGGGTCTTCGGACCCCACACAGGGTAGGAATCGAACCCGCTACCCAGAAGGTGCCAGGCTACACTGATGTCATCCAAGGCGATGCCCAAAAATCCTTCTGTGCCCTAAAAGGCAAGAGATCAAAGTGAAATTACTTGGAAAAAATTGAATGAAATTTTCCAAATACATTTATCTGTGCTGATAGCTTTTCGGAAGCTTCTGAAACCCAGTCATGAAACCTCCCTCATTTCAAAAGGCAAGTGTATCATTTACACTGCAGTGAGGGTGATGAAGATGGAAAGCAGGCTGAGTGGTGAAGCTGCCGTACATACAGTCCACGGGAAGCGGTGATGTACAGTGAAGATCTCTGATATGGAACATTTTACCAGCCCAAAGCAGGTCTCATTTAGGTCATTTCCAGAAGACTCTACTGCTCATAGTGTCTTGTAGAATCTCACTACAATGCCTTAAAGAGGTGGAATGGCACCGGTCAACAGCATTAAACTTTTGCATGTTATCGTTAAATGACACTCTCTTTTGTGTTCCGTGGTTTGTCAGCAAATCTCTTCGCCTCTGAGCGGCAGAATCAAACTGAGACAGAAGGAATAATGCATCGATTTTTTCATAATCGCTTTTGCGGTGTTGGGTTACGATGACCCGACTTCAGGGAAGCAGGGGGCAGGAGGCGCCCGGGGATGACACGGCAGGGGATTTGCTCACACGGTCACATACTGCGAGCTCCCATGTGTTTAGGGTCTACGGAAGGATACTGGACACGCAAAAAAAACAGTGGATGGGGGGCACAGTGTTGCTCAGATGTGCTTCCTCTGGTCAGTACGTTGTTGGGTCAAATCCCAGGGACAGGAGAGACACGAGGGGGCATTGTGGTTCTGAAAAAGGCACGATCGGGTCATTTCACCAAAATGTTATTTTTAAATCGATGAAATGGACCTGGCAGGTTCCTGGCTAGCATTTGCATTGCGTGAAATATCCTAGCGATACATCAATCTGATGACAACAAGCTGACTGCGGCTGCCGTGTGATTTGTGCCCTTCAATGGCGTGCTGAGAGTTACAACCGCAATTTTGTACACCGAAGTCCCAAATCCGTGCTCCTCACAGAGTGGACATGGATCCTACCGGAACACGTTCCCAGAAGAGACAATGCATGCTTTTCTTTAATTGTAATCGCAGACAGCAGTCACTAATCACGATGGTTTCTTCATATCATCCTACCTGGGGAGTTTGTGTGGTGTATGGGGGTTTGCATGGGGGTCTCCGCCAGGTACCCCTGCCATCCTGCGGCAGCCCAAAGGCACGTCATCGGCCAGAAAGCCCTCATTCCTGGCATGTATTTGTGCACGTCCTGCCGTGGAGATGTCGATAGGCGGTTGTGGAAGATGAATGGAAGGGCTGACTTCTCCTGACCACATCTGTTTTGCTTTTGCATCGATTTCCTCTCCAGATACTGAGCTCTTCATTCCAGCGTGGCTCTTGATTAATTAATTAATTGCTTATCCTGGAGGCAAGCGCAGGTACACCCTGGGGCAGACTAGTCCATCCCGCTAAACTCAACCAACCTAAACTGTCTTGGTCTCCTCCCTGTTTATGACGGACTGTGCTTTGCCCTAAAATGACTGAATTCTTTATCCACACAAGTTTATTCTGCCGACGGTCCTGATGTTTAATCGTTATGGAGACTGATGGGTGTTGGGACTTGGGCCTCGTTCTGCTTTAATAAGGGCACGAGACCCAGACAGGGAGGCCGTCTGTTGTGAAATCTTGCTTGTTGTTTACTATATAAAAAAAACGGAGCCTCTCTCTTCATTTCATGGAGACCAGTTCCTATCACAAGATCATATTCAGCGTCACTGAAGCCCGTCGTCCTTAAGTACATGTGCCCTAAGCGTCAAAAAGATCCCACTTAATTCCTTACAAAATTACCAGTTGCATAATAACACAAGACAACGGCTGAAATTAAATGTGTCTTGAAGATTAATTTAGCAAAACCGTAAGTTAATGATATTAAAAGACTGATTATTTTATCCGTGGGGTGGTTCCGAGTCCCTTTATGTTAACAGGAACCCAGTAAAGTTAATAAAATATAGTATATAATTAAACCAACCGTAAGTTTTTATATATATATTTTATATATTTTTTATAATGGCTGGGAAATAATTGAGAACTTGCTTCCTACGTCCTTCATCAGAAATGAACGTCTTGAAGAAAAGCTCTTCCTTAGACCTTCGGGTCTGACCAGCACCATTATTAATTCAGGTAGAACTGTTCCAGAAAAACAATTCTAAAAAATCTGAAAATGGTCATTTTTTTCTAGGATAATCTTATAGTTCAGATCAAGTGCATCTTGAGGAACCCAACAAGAGCGTCTCTCTCGTAAGCAATGAAGCAGTGATTGGTAAACATAGGTCGGTTGTTTGCAACAATTGTGCAGGTACTTGAACAATCCAGGTAACCAATAAACAGACAAAGTGTATATCAAGAAGAAAGACGCAGGACCATGACACAACAGCCATAAGGATCTTCAAAGGTCATATCCAGCTCCTTAAATCCCTTAGTGTGTTACATGAGAACTGTGAAAGTCTCGAAAAGACACTACCATCCATCCATTCATCCATCCATCCATCCATCTAACTGAATTTCCAATACAGGAACAGGGGGGTCCTGGAGCCCCTGAATGGGATGACAGTCCATAAGAGAGTATTTAAGATATTTACAACTATAATCATAATGTGAAGACCTTAACCCCCACGCAGCTCTAAGTAACCAAACGAAATATGAGACTTTTGGCATTTTTACTTTTTTGATTCACAGATCTTTGTGGGGACCTGAAAAGTGATCCCACAATGTAATATAAACCTGATTATACACACACACAGACAAACACACACACAGACAAACACACACAGACAAACACACACACAGAAACACACAGACAAACAGACACACACAGACACATACACACACAGACAAACAGACACACACAGACACATACACACACAGACAGACACACACACAGACAGACACATACACACACAGACAGACACATACACACACAGACAAACAGACACACACACAGACAAACAGACACACACACACACACAGACAGACACACAGACAGACAGACACACACACAGACAGACAGACACGCGCAAACTTCTGATGCATCTTGTAGCAAATATGTCCTTCATTCTAATACAACCCTGCCGATCTACTTCAGGCAGGATTAAAAATATGTCAGTTCATTTACCACAGCACCTAAAAACTAGGTGTTTATACACAAGTGCTATATTTCATATGCATAGAAAAAGTGCTTTTAATGACACAATAAACAAAGGCTGGTACTGAAAACCATGTTTATCTCCAAAAAACACTCAATAAAATGGATCATAAGAACAAGAACATTAAGAAGCTAATTTTCGCCTGTTTAACAGCGATCATGTACGGGAAATATGGCGGTCACTTACAGTGTTTCGATTATCCAATTCGGAATGGTAAAGTATGGAAATGCACATGGACAGTGAGTGGGGGTGGGGTTGGGGCATTTAAAGCCCTGGGCATTGATCTACACCAGTGGCTCTCAAACTCGGTCCTCGGGCCCCACTGCCCTGCTTGTTTTCCAGCTATCCATTTACATTTTCAGCATTTGGCAGACGCCCTTAGCCAAAGCGACTTACATACTGTAAGTGCTTTAAGACTCCGCAATGAATTCTTCAGATACTAGCTCAGTAAAGACCCATGAATACCATCTATCTGAATACTCTGTTGAAATACCCCTCCTCAAGTCCCAGCTGTCTTTCAGCTTCTGATTGACTGAACACACCTGATCCAGGTAACCAGCAGTGTGTAGGGCAGGAAAACAAGCAGGGCAGTGGGTCCTGAGGACCACTGATCTACACCCACACGCAGTGAGGACTACGTACTCACAGCAGAGGGGCGTGGCCTACTGACTGGCATAGCATCCGCCAATGGCATGTTAGTATCCAAAATGCACAACAACCACAAAGCAGGAGGCACAACTACAAGGAGTGTAATTGGATTCAAGATTTAACCGGTGGCAAACGATAAACTTCATTTGCGGTAATTCAGCCAAGCATAAGAGCATCCTTTCAAAATGATGAAAACCGATAGATAAATCACATTAAAAAAACGCAATAACACATTAACTAATTATAAATTGCCATGAGGAGGAACTCCGAAACAGCTACGCTAAATGCTAAATCTGAACAAAAAAGCACCGTCTGCCAGTGACTGCGAACAAAAGGTGCTTGTTTAAAAAAAAAACTGTAGATTTTTAGGCACAACTAACTGACATGATAAATCGGTCTGATACTGCAATACAAAAGAGGACTGTAGACAACGTTATAATCTGTCTGGCTTTCTTCCCCTCTCCTGTAAAGAATAATTTTCTTTACTAATGCTTTCCTCTGCTGACGGCTGCTTCTCTGCTCGCGTCTTGCCTGAGTTTTCACCTTTAGCTGACTTACGGCCATGTTTAATTGGCACCAGTGCGAGTAGCTTGTCGGGTACTGTAAGCGCAGTGCGCGGCAGGGACGCAGATGGCGCCCAGATCGCAGCACTCACCCGGGAGACACCCATCTCAGTGACCAAAGCCAATCCCAGGGCGAGGGGTGGTTTCCCGACCCCGATGATGAAATCTACTGCAAGTGCTGATGGCTTTGTTCAGTTCAAAGGCTTTCGCTTTTTTTAATCTAAAAAGCTCCGTGTTGCCGCTTCATGTTACCAGTAGTGTTCACTTAATCTTCTATTGTTATTCTGATTAAATTATTTGCTGAAAAGATTAAAAAAAAAAAAAAACCCGGATAAAATTAGATATTGTTTCTGAAGCACATCACTACGGAAGGAAGGCGTCTGTGGGGAAAGCGACATTTCGGTTTTATGAGGAACACTTTCGTTCCTTCAGGAACCAGAAGAACAAAGTTTCTGGGGCTACAGGTAGTTTGTGTTCCAGTTTTTTGTTTTTATTAAAGTACTTAATCAGTTCGCCTGCACAGTCAGCTGCAGCCACTGCTGACATCAGACACATTGCTCATTTATTTCACAGTATCAAAGTTTACAAGTAAAGTGATCAGGAATGGCTCACTGGCAAGTGGTACTGTACTTCCCTATGCCCACAAGACTGGGGTGGGGGGTAAATTCCTGCCCACTCCATGTGGGCAGCTTGCATTCTGTCCCTCTGGTGCATGGATTTCCTCTTGTAGTCCAAAGACTTGCAGTTGGGTGAATTATTATCTACAAACCGCCCAGTGTTTGCATGTTGTGACGAGCTGGCATGTCATGCAAAGTGTCCGCAGCCCACTGCTGCTTGGTGCGTTTCTACACCCGTGAGCACCTGACCCTGCATCCCCCGTAAGCCTGACCCAGGTAAGCAGTCAGACGGATGGAAGGTCTAAGTCACCAATAATCTAGTCAAGAATTCACTGTCGTGCTCAGTCACCTCGAGCCGATCAGCTGTGGCTGCTCTCCTGCTAATTCTTTGATCAGAATTTCCTGGCACAATGGGGACTGGTACTGGTTTATGATGGGGACATAATGCTGGAGGTGGAGGTGTGGAAGCTGTGGCAGGGTAATGAGCTGGCTAACACCTGGAGATGTTCCTCATGTGTGCTGCTGCCCATCACAGACACCTCATTAAAAAGGCCACAGGGTGTGAGGAATGATGCAGTCGGAGGAATCCAAAAGGGCCAAAGATTAATTACACCCATGAAAGATGAAAAAGGCCTGAGAACTTATTAAAAATGCTGGATGTCCGCCAAAAGCGTCCTGGAAGGCCAAATGTCTCTGTCCTGTTCCCCCGTGAGGGTGTGATGTATGTTCTCATGCGGTCCCTCTTCAAAGCCTGTGGTTTTGTCGGCGTTCCTCCTTCCCAATCACACATCTTCGGTTAGCGAAGGATTCTATTCACGAGTTGGACACGATGCTAGAATCCAGGGCTCTCCAACCTCGACGACCGTGCCTCTGCTGAATGGACAGCTTTTTATCCCCTTCAAAGGCCCTGCTAAGGGAATTACTCTGGTCAGCATCCCATGGAGAGTTGGATTCGTGACCCGGCACCTTCCGGCCTGCTCCAGATTGTCGCTTCCCCTGGGGCTCCACTTTAGGAAGTATCTGACTGCCTTAAACTCCAGATGGGCTCATTAAGGACACGTGCCATGCAAAGGAATAACTGGGGCACTACAATGGTCAAGCTGCCTGACCTTCGACCCGCACGTCGCCACTTCCAAGCGACATAGCACGAGTCATGTGACAAATACTGGACAAACTCTTGCTCTGGACACGTATGAACCGAAGAAGAAACATTATAACAGCATTTGTGAAGTAATGCAAGCAACAGCTACAGTAATGCATCCCATTACTGCTGCTGGAGATGCAAATCAATGAATTATATGATGCCTCTATATTAGACACGTTACGTCTATTAAACTAAACATCCACACTGACTGCACACTCTAAAACCTGATGTGAAATCCTGTAAATGTTTTATTAATATTCTGGTTTTTGACCACAGGCTATTATTAAAGTTAATTGATAATCACTATCGGTACTTACTAATGCTTTTTAGATTAGATATGGACCGTTTTACCTCATACTGTCTGCTTCTTTGAATTAGATCTTATTCTGTGCTTATTCTTGGCAGTTCTCATGCAGAGAGACAGTTCAACCAGACGAGAAATATCTGGGAGGACCAGACAACGTAAGTTCAGATAGTCATTTTGCTCGCCAACCCAAAACCACCGCAACAAACAGTTAGTGGACTGCGCTAATACACTGAGTGCATCTGATATGGGTGAATGACACGTGTTTGTGTTTCCCTGTGTCTGTGTTGGGGGGGAGGGGGGTAATTCTGACCAATCACAGCCACATGTGGGAGGGGCACTCATAAAGATGGGAGGGGCTTGTGCTATCTTGGCGCCATCATTGCACAGAACTCCCAGAATGGACTCACCAGTGCCCGGCTCACATTCCTCGAGGTCCTCGTCATCGCTGGGGCACTCTGCTGAGGCCACGAGGATGTCATCCGTGTTCTGGAAGGCAGAGACAGGCAACAGTGAGAATGGTCCATTTTATAAACGGGGAGCAGAGTGGTATGATACTACAGTATCACTGTCAGTACAAAAAGAAACCCAACATAAAAACTCAGACACTTCTTAGTCTCTTTCATTTGCAATTTTGATTTAATCTGCTTAATAACTGTCGAGTCATTTGAAGAAATGAATCCAGCTGGCGTTCCTAGCTCAAAGTCTCCCCATTCCGTTTCAGTCTTCAGGTATAATCGCACAGATTACTCAATCATCAAGTAATGAAGCAAAGAAAATTCTGCTGGAAGTCGTTCGATTCCCGGCCGCAGATTGTTTGCCTTCAGCCTCACAGAGACCCTCACAGAGACCTGTTTGCTCCGTAAAAGATCGGACTGATAGAAGTGTTCCGGTTTATTGCCACGTGCACCATTAACGCATAATTCTGCTGATTTTCACTGAACTGCCTCTCATACACAGGAGATAATGTTCTGGGCCGGGATGCCAGGCTCATAGAAAATGCAGTTTGATCACGGCGCCGATTGATTCCTGCTCTTTGGTTCGTCCCCCGCATATCCGCTTGCCATTTCAAATTGCATTATTAATCAAAAGCCAAGGAGGAGATCCAGGCTGCGCTGGTTCCTGTGCCACACAGGCGGGAAAGAAAAAGGGTCTTATCAAATAAAGATCAGTACGCAGGTATATGATGCCTCCAAACCTTGCCGAAGCTCGGACGCCATCCACGGCACCAGTGCGTTGTGAGAACAATGGCAAGAATAAGATGAAGTGGCGGGCGGGGCGAGGTGGGGAGGGGCGGGGCGGGCAGAATGGCAGAGGGATGG
The DNA here is from genome assembly GCA_026776945.1 of Isichthys henryi. NCBI lineage: Eukaryota > Metazoa > Chordata > Actinopteri > Osteoglossiformes > Mormyridae > Isichthys > Isichthys henryi. The sequence continues at coordinate 1,168,815 of JAODJX010000051.1, forward strand.
GA
>JAODJX010000051.1:1192205-1206321 GCA_026776945.1 Isichthys henryi
CCCCCCCCCCCCCCCCCCCCCCCCCCCCCCCCCCCCCCCCCCCCCCCCCCCCCCCCCCCCCCCCCCCCCCCGCTCAGCTTTATGATAAACTGAAAGCGATGGTGCATGCTTGGGTCGATATCTATGGTGACAAAGAAGAGAGCGAGCATCACGGAAAGTTCCGGATTGACACGTCAAGTGTCGCCGCCTGATCATAAACTATAGCTGAGCCTAAGCAGGTGGAGGTGTGCGGGGTGGGGGTTATAAATCAGGGCGCGGGCTCCGCCTGTCACGGTGCGTGCCCTTTAATTCATGGGAATTCTGCCGCAGATGGGGGTTGGTGGTTTTATTAGGGAGAAGGGGTCCCAGCCAGCTTCCCACAGCAGATACCCAAATCCATTAAAGGCCATTTCATTACCTGCCGTGTCTGTGTGACGGGGTGCAGCGAGAGCACTCCTACACGACAAAAACGCACCCCCTCACCAGAGAAACCGCTGCGAAATCCCGAGTCAAACTGTCTCCGTAACTAAAAGGGAGAAAAGTCCAGTTTTGCCACCACCCCCCTCCCCCGCAAAGATGACCACCCTCCGCTGATGTAATCATTTAGGATTCGTTTTCTTTGCCGGAGGCTTTTATCAATCGCACCTTTGCCCCGATCAGTGTGAAATTGTGCAGCCGGTCCTTTCGGACGGAACGGGACGGGACACTCCGACGTAAGCAGGGGCTTGGCATCGTGTTGTCCCTGCCATCTGTAATGCCCCCCCCAGAAGGAAAATGGAGGACTCCACAGCACGGAGATATGCAGGAGGAGAGTCAGCAGGATGGGGACAGTGAAATGGCCACGTCCTGCTTATCCTCACAGCTGGAGGCACTGGGCTCCCATCTCTGTGCACTGGCGCCTCCTCAGACCACCGAAATCACCTGCAGGACGCCGGTAAGGCGGCCCATTACCACATCCCCCCCCAGGGGAGTCTCGGCTGCTCAGCTTTGCTTGTTGGAATTGATGGCGCTTGAAGATGCTTGTTATCGATCAGGCCTGGGGTGGAGTTCGCCTGTGCATGGAAATTCTAAGCGCAGGAAAGAAAATATTTTAATTTTCAGGAGCCCCTCCTTCCACATATAACCCTCCCCCCCATCACAGAGCACTGGGCAGCCTGGCAGGGCTCACTTTTATGTTCCGCCCCACTGGGGGGCAGGGAACTGCAACGCAGATCAGAGACACCGAAGTTGGCAGGTCATTGTGTTAGGCACATCCAGCCACTGCACTGGTCGTTCACCCAGTTCTCACAATTCAAAGCTGCCCCCGCCTTGTCATTCTGTTCACGCTGATGCAACCTGGCCGCCCCAAGCATCTGTCCTGTAGAGCTGACCATCTCAAAGGGGAGAATTAACTAATGGCACGTGTCGATCCCTCTCGTTGCATTTCCGGTTCATTTACTGGCCAATCCCACACTTCAGTTCAGCTATTCTTTTCAGTGCAACCTTGTCCACCCTCCCTCCTCAAAAAGACCCCACCTTCTTCCACCCCAGCCCCCATGGCACGCCCTTTATGCCAGTTTCTCAGCTACTGGGTTTTGACCCAAAGCTGGGTAGGGGCACCATTTTCATTGGGTCGTGGAATGTGTAAAAAAATATATATTTTAAATTTTTTATCTTGTTTGATTTATCTTGTTTCCTAAAAATGCATGAAGGCATTGTGCTACTAATACAATTTACTGCAGTATTTTTGCAAAATAATATTTGGTTCACAATTTTTAGAAGATGAGTTGTGACTGAATGACCAAGGAAAAGCATGGATGCTGACGTTGAAGCGGGTAAAACTCCTCCCTGCTCTACACCGTTTTCACAGGCCGGATCCGCTACACACTTCCATCGGGATGGAATTCCGACTTTCTGCTCTCCTCTGATGTTACCCTGATGCGTCTCTGTCAGTGTGAAACCCAAGACACTTAGCAGCGTGTGTGAAAATAAACGCATAGCTGAAATAAATTCCCAGAAGAAGAAACGGCGGCCCAAAGAATCACCGACGAAGGTGCTGGCAGCTTTGCGGAAGGTGGACCCCGAGGCCAGCCACAGGGGGCGCTCACGCGACATTCCGCAGATGGAGTTACGGAGCCCGGGTGACACTGCGTTACGCATAATCCTGCTGTTTCCCCATCATTATCCCCGTGACGAATGTGTCACCGTCAGAACCCGGCTGTCCCGATGCGAGCCAGCAAATTGGCACAACACAAATGGCTGTTTTAGCGCCTTGACAAAGGAGACGAAGGTGTGGGTGGAACAGCTTGACAAATAGTATTAGAGAGAGTGATGGAGATGAGCGCGGCAGCGTCGCGGCAAACGGGGCCGCGCTTAGATCCGATAACGGGTCCCTGGGACGAGTCACATGGCACGGCGGGGGTGGGACTGCGGTACATAAAAGTGGGAGCCCTCCCTGCCCTTAAACCAAAGCTGTATGGGGCATTGGTATCACTGCTGCTCAGACATCGGGGGGTGGGGGCAGCTCGGGAGAGACCGTTAGCACACGCACGGCATCACGGCTTCTGCTAAGACCGCAAGGTGGGCTCTGGCCCGACGTAAAGGGTCCAGCGCTGAGACATCCGATACCGGGAACTATCCGATACCGGGAAATGGAATCTCAGGTGTCGACCTGCAGTGAGGGATTTATCGCGGCCGATCCCAGCCCAGGGAAAACATCAAGAAGCTAAAAATAGCTGAAATAGCTTCGAACAAGCTCAGTGTGATAAAAGAGAAAGCGGACAGAAATGTGAGCCAGCATCGTGGGCACCGCGGACGTGGAAAATGTCTTCCTCCGAGAGGCTTAACCGGGAGTGCGCCAGATCTCCAGGTGTGCGACGGCAGACGAGAGCTTTTCTCTGATTTCATCAGCCAATCACAAAGCTTCTGAGACCCAGACATTTTGACGGCAAGGAGCCTGAACTGTAAAAATAGCTACGGAACGAACTGCATCCCAAGCCCGGGATCGATGACTGCTGTCTGTTAGAAGGGTGAATCGGGGAGGTCGATAAGCAAGAGGGACCTGAGTTTAGAGACAGAGCTCTGTGGGGGCGCCGAGCGTACAGAGCCGAGGGGAAGCGCTGCATAGGTGAGGAGAACGAGGTATGGCCAGGGCTGGAATATTCCAGAAGCTCCCACACCACCCACACTGCAGTTACAAAGGAGGGAGCTTACTGGTATACTGGCGAGAGATATACTGGGTCACAGTTGTGGACTCCTACACTACGGTAATGTTCTGGGGAAATGTTCCACCTCTGCTCCCAACCCCCTAGCGAACCACCTGCCTCTGGTTAAATTCAAATCCATCGCCAGCAAGATTCATGCAGTGATGTGGCTTGGGGGTGTGGGGGGGTACTTGTCATTTAAAGATATGAGACTCTTCGCGAGAAGTTTATCAGCGTCCTCCATGTGCAGAACTCTCCGGATGCCCGGCCTGCTTTAAAAGGCGCTCACACGACCAGCCCGGGATGGAATATAAATCAATTTTCTCCGTGGAGGAAGGTGCTGATCTGCGTCGGCTCTGCCAGGAATCTGACGCCGGATTGACCCAGCGGAATTTCCTCGCTTGGCGACTGAGCCGAGGGCATGAGCCTGCCACCCGTGTCTGGGTCTCAGTGACATTTCTTTGGGTTTGAGCTCTCGCCATGTCCATCAGCACGCTCTGGGGAGTCATGACCACTCAGCCCCTGCCTCCCCACGCCCCACCCCAGACTCCCCCCTCCCTAACGGTCCCACCCCCCAGGCCCCGCCCCCGAGGGCCTACCTGACGGGTAGCGCTCGATGACGGGCTGGTTGTCCACCTGGAGCGTGGCGTTGCCGCCGCTGCGGGTGAAGCGTACCACATGGTACTTGCCGTCGCTCACCGTGACGGCGTGCTCATCGATGGTGATGTCGTCCGTGCCCACATTGAAGATCACGCCGATCTTTCCTCGCTCCTGCAATGGGGACACAGGCGATGGTGGCAGCTGTCACTCTGTACTGGGACCCTCCCAAGAAAGACAGGCCTCCATCCAGCGCTAACAGGCTCCCCACCCTCACGCACATGACCCCCCTAGCCAATATCCATTAGTGTTTACAGACTCCCGCTGTCTGTGGTTGATTACCGACCCCCCCCCGATGTCCTCACTGTTTGGAAAGGTCAAAACCATTTGCAAAAACTGACTCATGGCGGGGGTCCTGTCTGGCAATGCAGGGGGGAAGGAGTAGAATACAGTGGAGGCTAATGTGAGAACTTGACACGCCCCATGCCCCCCCCTTCATGTCCTCTGTTACCGGCCCCTGGCATTAGGGAGGGCGAAGGTGACCCACCACAGAATCATCTTAGTACCCCCTGTGGGCCGCTTGCGAGATGTTCAGAAAGCTTCCCAGGCGGTGGGGTCAGCTGCCTCAAAGTGACCTCATCTGGTGTGGGGGGGGGGGGCAAGTATGACTCAGGGGTCAGGCGAAGACATTATTGCTCTCAGTGCTCAGGCCGCTGTGGATTATCACGTTAAACCTCAAGATCGCAGTATTTCCAGGCCGGTGAAGTTAAACGGGCACCAGGTAGTGTGGGGGTTAGGGTTTGGGTTAGGGTTAAGGTCAGGGTTAGGGTTAGGATTAGGGTTAGGGATCAGCGCTCAGGAACATGGGATACAGGCCTCTTTAGCCCAAGTGCTTCTGGGGAAAAGGTCAATCTGTACAAATGGATACAATATCAACCTGTGGGCAAAGCAAGGAGCTGCCTGCTTCGATACATTATTTGTAACCCGTTTGTTTAGTAGTCAATGTATCGGCTAGAAGGCAGAGCTTAGATGTCAACCCGTGTTGCAATCGAAACTTCATTTCCATCATGGCCTTCATAGCATAAACATGCACGCCATTACGATAATACATGCCGGCAATTTGGAGATATTTACAGAAAGATTAGCGCTGGTGTTCCACAACATTAGGGCTGTTCACTGCATGGGGGATGCATATTGACCCCATTAAACAACGGAGCCTTGGGGATATGTGCTTTTTAAAGATGATTCCTGCGCTGTAGTAATGACATTTTAATGGCTATACCCTTGAGCTAAATGACTCTGCTAAAAAAAAAAGAAAAAAAATCTTTATCTCCACAGGATGATCCATGTAAGGGTTAGTTACTGGTGGGAGAGATTTTTGCTATCCAATAAGCAAACTTTAAATGAGGACTATCAAAATATGACATCTGAAGACACAGGATTATCAGCGTAAATAACAAAATTCTATCTCTGGTCACGTTCAAAGGAGGCAGACGGGGGATTAAGTCTTGTCTCGTTCCCACCTTCTGTTTACAGGTAACGACACATATTGCAAGGTGTGAAATGTGAGGGTGGAAGTTTTACAGTTATTATGGTATTAGAAGGGCACGGAGAGCATTTCTGATTAACACTGAATGAATAACGAATTTTCTTTATTCTAAGACGGTGGGCTGAGGAATTTGAATCAGAGATCAAAGGCTGATTTCTCTGATATGCCGTGACGCTGATAAGGTTTTATTTACATCTCATCTGCTCATTTAATAAGACTGGAACAGCAGATCGTGACCCTCCCTTTAATTTCCAAATAACAGGTTTGCGAAATGTCGTAAAACCGTCATCATGCCGATGGAGGCGTACTCATGTGCGTCTCGTAAACAGGGGGATGGGCGTAGGTAAAAATGTCACCTTGCATTGCGACCAAGGAGTCTGTCACATGACAAGGAGCCACCTGAGAATTTCAGCCCTGAAACTGACTTGGGTTTGACTCCCCTCGCCTGACCATTCTGTTGTTCCCGTCGAAATCGGCATGTTCTTATTGGTGCCGTTTTCGTTTGCTCCGGATTTTTGAAGTTCAGCTTTTCTGGGTGTTTCAACAGTATATAAAAATAGTACAAATACTATTGGAGAAATATAAAGCTGCATGGTGCTGTCGGCCTTGATGGAAAGTGGGATCTTCACTGACAGGGAGACAGACGTGCTGCTTCACCGTCACACCGAGCTGGTGGTCTATATGAAAGCAAGTCATTCTTCCTGCCTCGATCTTCACACAAGTGATAAAAGCTTTGAGGCAATTTTGTTACCTGCCCCCACGCCCCTCACACATACACACTCTATGTCCCACTGCCATCTACTGCCTGGCTGTCAGGAAAACAGAGGATACATTCTAATAGAGAAAGTGTTTCAGATGCCAAACAGTCCACATTTTCTCAGAGAGCTGCTACGGAGCAAAAACGTGGACTGTCTACAGGTCCCCGAGGACCGGACTGGCAAACACTGGAGTAGATGCACACTTCACACCTCGGGTTCCTCCCCTGGGCGACTCTGCTTGGAAACGTGGCCAGTCAGCTTCGTCATCCACAGTCAGTGCAATTCCCAGTGTCCCGCTCCGTAATCCCACCTGTTCGCATGTTATCGGAGAGCGGGGGAGGGCAGGGCTAATATTTACCTCCCCCGTTTGCTCCGTGCTCCATTGCCTCGCCAATGATCTGCCTCTCCGAACATCTCCAGTTTCGGAGACAGACTCCTCATCATCTGAGCAGTGGCACTCTCAGACAATCTGTGATTTTTTTATATATGGAATATCATCCAATGAGGAAGGGTCATCAGTCCTACATCATAGACGCAACACCACATGATCCTCTCACGCACGTCAGCACGTGAAGGATGGAGGTGGGCTGAGTGTGTGCGCCTTTGCCAGGATTTACAGCCAGACTGAAGACATGCGCTTATTTACCTGACACTGCATTTATTCCCCAGCAGGTTCCTTTACTGAGCTATTGAGCCGCTGGGACTGGGGGTCAAAGGCATTACTTCAGGGTCTGACTTGTGCTAATTCATTCTCTCTAATTTATAATGTCCTGCGTGGCGCAATATGGACATTTAACAGAGAATAAAATGCGGCGCGCAAAGGAACGTGTGAAATATGTCAAAGGAATTCTCTCCTTTTCAAGGTAGAAGAGATCTTCAGGCCGGCAAGATCCTTGGGTGACTGGTGGGATGAATAGAGATCTAGGCTCGGCGTCGGAGGTAATCTCTGCCGTTCACCTTGACAGCCCGGCACCACGTTCCACGATCCGTAAGCTGGGGACACCTTGTGTCTGAAGAACAAGCGTCTGATTAACATGAAGGATCAGATAAGATTAGGAGCCTGTCCCACCGCTGGCGCAGCAGTAAAAAAATAAATACCCCACAGAAATCCTACCTGTCACTGGGGATTAAGCAGGCCCCGCGCACCATGACGTGCAAACAAATAAATTAGCCTGCCGGCTAGCTAACAATTCAGCGCTAGATCAACACGGATGCTTGTCCTGGCGCTTAAACTCCGCTCGTTATTATGGATCATCGTGGCTTCCAAAATCCTTATCCTGCCTTGCAGACAGTTCCGGATGTAGGGTGAGATCATCCGTTTTTTGGCATTTCTATCCTTGTACCCACCCCCCCTCCCCGATCCCACAGTCCAGCGGCTGTCAGCAGAGCAACGGCTCCCCCGCAGAGCCGAGACCAGCTTGCTGTGACATCGCCGGCCCCACCTGGCGATTCGCCTTAGAGCCAGCGGGCACGGCGTCAATGCCAGAGGCGTTCTGGCAGCCTCGTGCATGGTGTCAAGCCCTCAGGCATCGATCAGGGTGGCAGAGGAGCCTTTGCTCTTGAAGCGGGCACTCAAAGTCCTCCGGAGCCGTCTGTGAAGCACTCCAGCTGACCTGTCCTTTCATTCAGGGTCGGGAATTTTAAGTATAAACATTAAAAGTGCTCTCACAGAATAAACAAGCCCTCCACAGCGGACTACGGGCGCAGGGTTCAGGCGCCCAGGGTCTCCAGGCAAGGAGAGGGTGCCAGTCGCTCAGCAGGTTATGTGTGGCTGAAGACGAGGGGAAGGGGGCTGGAATGAGTGATGGGCGGTAGAGGACAGAGGGGAAGAGGAGCTCGTCCTGGGAGCCCTCAGGTGACCCTATGCAGGGAAACCCCACCCCATTCACTCTCAAGCTCTCCTCCCTGGTTTGGCTCCAAACCCCTAGCCCCTCATGCCTCAGACACAAACCGGGAAAAGAGCTTCAGAGTGAACGGGGGGGTTTCCCTGCATAGGGTCACCTGAGGGCTCCGAGGCTGAGCTTCTCTTCCTCTCTGTCCATCTCTCATTCGCCACAGCTTGCTGGTGGACCTTGGGGGGTGCATACAGCCTGATCTGATAGGGAAAGGGACCCACATCATGCTTCTTTAGCTGGTAACCAAACGCAGTTCAGTGGGTCAGGATGCTGAGCCCATGATGAGAAGGTTGCTGGATCTAATCCTGAGCTCTGCAGGGTGACATCAAAATCAGCACCTGAGCGACGTCCTAAATCCCAGTTGCTGCAGGGATCGTCAGACCCAGCTTTGAAATGTATATGAAATGTTTGGATATTATATCTGCTAAGCAAAAAATGCAATCTAAGAAGCCCCTGACCGCCTTGGGGCATGATCAGACACCCCTCCTAGCCAGCGGTCTAGACCTTCAATTTGTTGCCCCCGGGCACATTTGTGGGGTCTCACTTGGCCCTCAAAGAATCACCCTCAACCTCCCGAAGCATCTGCCCCCCCGTGAAGGGCCTTGCGTCTGTCGCCGCGATTCTGCCAAGTAACACTTTACAGCATGCAAATTATTTGGCGCATTAAAATGCCCGGGCTATTTGATTTACGCATCTCATTCTCATAAATCTGCAGCATGTGCAAAATGGCTTATTCATACTGCTGAGCATTAAACACCATTCTGGGCGCCTGCTTCAAAGTCCCCCACAACATTACTGCGATTGGCCCGTTTGAGAATTTTTATGCTAACCTGAAGTTGTTTTGTACTCTCAGATTAACGTGTAGAAAATGCTCTACAGTTCGGGAAGCAGTATGCCATAATTATTATATTGATTCCAGCAGTTTCTACTCCTGAGATTCCTTTGCTAATGGCCACCCATGTGACAGCCTCAGACTCCACCCCACCCATGTGACAGCCTCAGACTCCGCCCCACCCATGTGACAGCATCAGACTCTGCCCCACCCATGTGACATGTTGTCTTAAAGCTGCGGACAGCTTGCCAAGGTGAACAGCAGCGATTACTAAATGCAGATTGCAATGCCACATGGATCTGAGTCAGTGTGAGATGTCCCACTGCCATCTACTGACTGGCTGTCAGGAAAAAAGAGGGCCGCAAACCTGTTCGGTCCTGCTTGTCTGTCCAGCTTAGCCTTAAATATCAGATGCTCCGCCCCCTTCATTAATAATTAACGTCACCGCCCCTTTATCATCCATTCATGTGGCTGCACCCATTCATTAGCCATTCACATAATCTCCCCCTTCATTAGCCATTCATGTCACCGCCCCTTCATCATTTATTCATTATCCATTCACAGGGCTGCCCTCTCCATTAGCCACTCATGTAACCTCCCTCCATTAGTGATTCATGTCACCGCCCCTCAATTAGCCATTCATGTCACCGCGCCCTTCATCACTCATTCATACAACCTCCCCCTTCATTAGCCATTCATGTCACCTCACCCTTCATTAGCCATTCATGTAACCCCCCCTTCATTAGCCATTCATGTCACCGCCCCCTTCATTAGCCATTCATGTCACCACCCCCTTCATTAGCCATTCATGTCACCACCCCCTTCATTACTCATTCAGATAACCTCCCCCTTCATTATCCATTCATGTCACCTCCCCCTTCATTAGCCATTCATGTAACATCCCCCTTCATTAGCCATTCATGTCACCTCCCCCTTCATTAGCCATTCATGTCTCTGCCCCCTTGAACAAGGCCCAGCTTCCTTTTCCATCTGTACCTGTGGTCCTGGTTGCAGACTTATGCTACTGGTGTTATTTTCTTTGTGACTGGCTCACAGTAATGGCTACTCAGGTGTTTAACGGAAGAGCCCAGGCAACCTATCAAAGCATCACTCTTCCTCAGGGTAGAAAAATGGGTTCTCCTAAAAAGTAAATTAAAAATAGCTACTGATTTACCTCTAACTAAGGCTAGACGAGACCCCCAGACCCTGACCAGCATTAGTGTTTGGAAGATGGATGGAAGACTAGGAGAGAATCTGACTTATCAGGGAGTGCAGGACCAGCCCGGAAGGTTCCGCGGATGGAATGCCACCCACAGCTGTTCCCAAACCCTGGTTAAGGTGTCAGAGACAGATGGAGAGAGTGCAGCATCAGCAGGGATGCCAGAGACCTCATACGGAAGACCGACCTTGTCTGACCTTAAGTTTCAGCAGTCCTGTGGGAACACCTGAAGCACGGCCTAGCCAGAGGGGGTGCTGCTGAGCTGTCAGGAGGGGGTGTCCTCCCAGCCTCAGCTAGTCTCTTCCACTCCGACCCTCACCCTACTCAGGGCGGCGTTTCCAGGATGCCAGCCTGAAGTTTTTGGGAATGCTGCTTGGGCACAATGATTCGAATTGTGTCAGAGGTCTTGGGGGGTCTCCTGGTGGGTATAAGTATTCGATTGGCATCCGAGGGCGATTTTATTAAATCACTAATGATTAGTTAAATTGTTGTGGAAACAGACATTCCATTGGGGTGGTAATATAGCTGTCGCAGACACGGCGACCCGTCAGAGCGGCTGACAGCTTAATGGTACAGCACTGCTTCGGTCTGGCGGGGGCTTTAAGCATTAAGGGGCTCAGTGAAGGTCTGTAATTTTGCTCTCGAGCACAGCAAACATTTCCTACAGCCCCTGCCTGCCCCCCCCACTCCCTACCTGTTCTGGACTTGGTGCCTCCTGTGTTTCACAAGGGAGACCAGTGGTTGTTGTGACCAGTTTACTGTGCAGAGGACGGCGTGCTCGCACAGCAAGAGTTTGCGGCCTTTCCCACTGCCAGCCAATCAGAAACGTGGATCGCTTGGCCTCGCCTCTCGGTGTCCCCCCCCAGACGGCCATGGAATTCTCTCGTCTGTCTTGCTTACATATAGCTTTCTAATTTTAACCTCAAACACAAATATACCATCTGAACAAACAAACGGTCTCGCAACCTAATATTTACTCTCAGAAGATCTATTCTTTCGTCTTCCATGCCTCTTGCTCTATTTTGGGTTGCGGGGGCGTCCGGAACCTGTCTTGGAGGCTATGGGGGCAAGGCAGGGAACAACCCAGGGAGGGGGGCCAGCCCATCGCAGTGCAATACTCTCAAAATATTAATTATTAATCTTCAAATCAGCAGAGATCCCACATCTATCTGCAACCCAGTACTAGTGATCTGAGCATTAGTCTCTTTTGAAACTTGGTAAGATAGCGACAACCATCACTTTCCTTATTTTAAATCAGCCCATGACATCATTATTCTGACCTGCCCCATCCCCCCCCATCCATGCTGAGCGTGTGAAACACAGGTGCATGTTTTATAGACAGAGTTGTCATTGTAGAAAGAGTCACATCTCAAAAAAAAACAAATTAGCAAATCCTAGCAATGGTGACAGAACGTAATCACATAAAGGTGTGTGTGTGCACGGATATTCCTGCACATGAACTTCACAGATGAGGCAGACTCTATGAAAATTAGAATCAGACAGGTCGACTAATCCCGGGGAGGGAAGGACTCACCTCTGTGCCCAAATTCCCAGCCTCGAGTACGGAGGCTGGCGGAGAGGGAGCAGGCCGAGAAAGGGGCACCTGTGTCCCGCTGGGGACTCCTTCGCTCTTGCTGCGACATAAATCGCTACACCGTACATCACGTGGATTTACAGTGCACTCGTGTCCGTGCGCGGGGATCTGGATTTACTGGCAGCGGGGAGGTCCCCATGTCGCCGGGGTTTGTTACCGATGTGCTGTAAACGTTGCCATGGACGCAGGGATTCCTCTGCCAAAGGCTCCCCCCTTAGAATCATCCCACTCCCCCTCTCCTTTACGGTGCATTCACAGTAAGTCCCGCCCCCTCCGTCTGTGGTCCCCTCAGTCATAACAGCCAAGCTGGTGCACTCCGACACTACCTCACCCTAGACCAGTGGTTCTCAGAGTCGGTCCTCGGGTCCCACTGCCCTGCTTCTTTTCCTGCTATCCCTGCCCCACACACAAGTCCCAGCTGTCTTTCAGCTTCTGATTGACTGAACACACCTGATCCAGGTAATGGCAGGGATAGCTGGAAAACAAGCAGGGCAGTGGGGCCCGAGGACCGAGTTTGAGAACCACTGCCCTAGACGGAAAGGACACCCGTCACTGGTTTGCATTCGCCAGCAGGGTCTCCTAATGCTGGTAATTCAGGTGGTGGCCAGGAGCTTCGCAGCCCTAGCGGTTTAGTTACTTTGGAGATGCTTCTGCCTGGACCAGCTTACGAAACTGGGCGGCTCGACGAGACAGTTCAGGTTAAGTAGCTACCCGGGTCCAAACACTGCCACAGGTCTTTCTGTGTCTCGCTCGCTTGTATTTTCTTTGGTCATATTTGCAAAACCAGAGATCAGAGGCGGTAAGACCAGATTCAGAAAGTACAACTCTGGACCAAGGGTTTGTTTCAACCAACCAGTTGAGTACTGGAGTGACGTTTTACACTCAACTGGTTGGCCCAGTAGTGGCATCACCCTTCAGACACTGGGATTTGAACTTGCAACACAGCATCCAAACCCCCTGAGCCACATGCCATCCCACAAACATGACAACAAGGACCAGACGGTACGAGAGTGGAGTCATTCAGAGGGAGGCACCGGCAAATCCGGGTACAATGTCGTCAGCAAATATTCAAGTACGGTTGGGGACATGCAGACACGTGACACATAACACGCTGCATGCGACTGCCAGGTGAGTGTGTCCTCTGGGTGGTTCTGAGGAACAGGGAACAAGCAGATGGAAGGCGGTACATGGGCTGTCAGCAGGTTCTGTGGACTTCCCTACAGTGCCCGGTGACAGCAGTCCACGGCACCCCTGCACCGAGCGATGGGGCCAGCGCCACGAACTGGCAGGCTCAGCCCACAAAAAAACGCACTCCTGCAGCTCAGGCAAAATGCAGGCCGGCTGCGTCTGGAGGGCAACATCTGCATTAGACAACGTGGGACGCTAACTCTCAGCAGACAGACCAGCTTGTAGACCTCCCCAGCCTCGGCAGGTCACTTTGGCCTGGATTTCACTCCATTACAGGAGATTTCTTTGAAATCTGTGTCATTTTCACTAGCTAGATACAAAACGTAGCAGTAAAATTCTGATGCTGCGTAGTCGGGTCTGTTACTACAGTACAACGGGCCCATTACTGGAAGGAATCAGCCTGACAGGTGGTGGAAAGTGGGTTCCTAACAGCTCTGAATGTGTCTGAGCTCTACTGGTACAAACTAGGGTCTTGCAAAGCCCATGGTTTCTCCCAGCATTTGGTAAAATCCACAAGTACACAAAATGGCACCCGGAACACTGGAAGTCTTTGAAAGCTGGCGAGAATGCAAGCTATTTCTCAGAAAGCTTTAATTATATATGATATAAGCCTTTCATTTTGAATGTAGTCTAAACGTGAACCTCCTACAGCTCTAACACCCCAGTGCTGTAATGATTATGGTTTATAAACAGCACACAGATTGATATGGGAATTTTTGCCTTTGGGTGTTACATTGGTTGTTATAGTATTATTATCAATGCCGGCAGCTACACTCTGTATAGGAGGCAGATGTTGGGGAAATGCTGTTTTATGTGTGTAGAGGGTATGATGACCCCATTCCGCAGCCCCGAACTCCATGTCCCCCATAGCACTGTCTCGTCATTTCCTTTCCTCTTCTTTCCTTGCACCCACCCCTGCTTCCTGGGGGGCCGTTTACCCTGCCAGCCAAGGTAAGTCCCATCGTGCTTCTTACAGTTCTCCTTTTGCCCTTATACTTTTTGGAAAACATCTCTCCTTTGTTTATGATAAGGTTGCCAGTACTGTATTCTCTATTCTATGCAATTTGCAGATAACACATATAGTGCTCTTTGAACTTGCTATGCTGGTTTCCCTTTCCTGATACTCTGTGCTCTGATATTTTATAGTTTCAGCTGAGATTTACATATTAGCCAGATGCATGACTGGACAGCACTGGCCAGTGACAGCACCGGCCAATGACAGCACCGGCCAGTGACAGCACCGGCCAATGACAGCACCGGCCAGTGACAGCACCGGCCAATGACAGCACCGGCCAGTGACAGCACCGGCCAATGACAGCACAC